>UNPR01000121.1:0-144927 GCA_900536425.1 Hymenoscyphus linearis
CTGAGGATTTTTTTGCTGTTTTATTTTACTGTTTTCTTCTTTTTTTTTTTTTTTTAATACTTTGGGGGTGTAGGTAATGGGTGAGGGAGGTTGGGTGAATATTGAATGGGAAGGAAGGGATGGGATGAGCCAACACAAATTTGCATGGCTATAGTGAATCGCCAAGCACCACCGCTAATGTCGAGCGTTCATAAAATCACTTTCTAATCCTAAATTAGAACGTCTTCTAGAGATTTATCGCAGATCCACTTCAAAAGAGTGTGTTTCCAACACCATATTTTATTGACTACATTGTCCGCAAGGAGAAGAAGAGAGTTTCCAGAGAGGGACAAACTATTTAGATACTGTAACTACAAGCACTCTTATTCATCCAATGATGGCATTGTCACGTGAACCTTACTCACTATGTAACTTGAACTTTCCCTACACACCTTACACAAATACCTATTTTCGAATCCTAACTCAATCTCTTAACACCTATTCCGAATGCACACTATTACAAGCTCAGGGCAATTTGTATCCAATATACTCGCATGACTTTGTTTCCTTGATTCTTTAGAAACCATAGAACTCTCTCAACTTTATAGAAGTCTTACTTCTTAGTATACGCCTCAAAAACTCGTACAACCCTTCCGTCTTAGATATTTACTATACCGTGTATACCATAAGCATAACATCAACCGCTGATACACAATACTCCACCGCTCCTCTTAACACCACTCAATGAGGTAATCAAAGATCCCATATATCCGTAAACTTACAGCTACATTCCATCCAAAGACGAACCAGTATCTAATCACAAGTAACTGCATATAGAAGTGGAACTGCATATAGAAGTGGACTCTACTGGATATATACCAAGATAACATTATCAGAGCAACAGTACGTACCATCATAGACGAAACATTGAATCAAATTGAAAGCCAGTGTAACCTTTAGGATGGTATGTCAATACATAAATCACATTTCTATGATATTTCCCGACATACTCTGCTGTGATAGGATAAAGTCTCTACCACAACCACAATCCGAACTTCTATATTCTTCATCACCATTTACTGTCGAGAAAGTTACAACCGACGAACTGAATTTCACATTCGGATTTTGTTTAAGCATGTGCACATTTTTCATCCTAAGAACTTCTAAGCTTTGTAAGATAAGACGATGTAATGTCCCAAGGGATTAAGATATTGTAAGGGGATAAGATGCGCAGGAATGAGTTGACGACAGTGGATGTGGAAATATTTGTGTTTGTTCTTTCTGATACTAGTGTATTCTGGACTGGTGTCGTTAAATAATACCCAAAATACTCAGATACCATTTCGTACTTCATCATCACCCCCACCCACATCAAAAGTTCACTTTCACATCAAACGCTAATATCAGTACGTCAAAATCTTTCTCGCTTCTACACAACACAGCACTAACTTAACATAATCCCAGCTTTAGAATATCTTAAGTCGCCTTTAACTTATCACCAACTTTTACAAGTAAAGTAGGAGAAATAATTTCAAAAGAGGAAATCCTCATATTTTCTATCCCTCCATTCTCTTCCCATATCCCATATCCCATCCTCCATTCCCTACCCAACATCCAAATCCCTCCCCCACCCACTTCACCCCCCTAAAGCCTCACGTTCAACCCCCACCTGGATTCCCAACTCACCGTCGAGAAACAACGCTACCCTCAAATCACCCCACATCTCTCTCACACATCTCCTCTCTTCTACATAAAGCCTACCAACGTCCCCGTAGGATTCTAATCAATCACGTATCATGGTAACTAACCATACTACAAATCTCTCCCGGATCCGTTCCGTAAAGCCTGATATCTAGTATCTTTTCTCACCAAGGAGGCTCCCTCCTAAGACAAGATATATATCCTCTCCAAAAGATTACTCTTAGTTGGTTAACAACGAGATTCTTTTCCTTTCCAGTCTTGTATTTTATAAATTCTGTCGAGAAACCCCGGACCGGTCTAAAGTAGATAGATGACTTCTCTCTCTCTTAATACCCGACATCTAGCATCTATCTACCACTTAGAGTACACTGTGCAGTGTCTCTGTCACTTACCTACCTCCCATCCTCAACTTAACGACTATGATTTACGAAGCTAATTTAATTCACCTAAGTAAGTAGGTATCTTAGAAATTCATTATAAAGTCGTAAGAGTAAGATACTACTATACAAACTCATAAAACACATCCAGGTAGTCCGTCCAACCGTCCAAGAGAAACCCCAAAAAACCCCAAAAAAACAAACAATCAATCACAACACAAAAAAACAAGAAAAAAAAGGAAACCTCGAGAACTCATTTTCATAATACCATAATACCATATGTAACTATTAATTTAACACCTTTAAATTGAATTAAATAGATATAGATACTAAATAGACCTACCTATTACCATACCATACTATCCGAGTACCGTAACTACCTTTAGTTTACCCCTACGAAACGGACGGACTTGATCGGATATCGATATCGTCACCATTCCTTATTCCTTATTACTTGATCCTCACATACTACAAGTAAGATCTTACACTAGTTATAAGTACTCTTTACATATTATATTACCACAGAGTAGGTAGTCAATGTCTAGCCACCCATCCACCCTCGTGATCAGATGTCGCTTATATATAGCCGCTTCTGTTGTTGTCCCCCCCTACCTGCCTGTCCCTCGAGTTCTAGAAGTAATCTTACTAACCAACCAAACCAACCAAGTATTCATTCCACCATCACCATCAATCACAACTTCACAAGTTATCACAAGTAAGAGTAAGAGTACTCCGTACTCCGTAAGATCTTACAGCCACAGCCATCTATCTAGACTTAGTTAGGTTAGGACATTACATTGGTAATCAATATATTCAAATATTCAAATCCTCATATTCAATTCAATAGCTCAATACTCATATTCAATTCAATACTCAATAATCTCATCTCATCTCATCCCATCCCTTCATCCCGAAGTAAATCAATAATATAAACATTATCATTATCATCATCCCATCGAAAAATCAAACCGAAAACCGAAAACCGAATCAGAAACCGAAAGTGTAACTGTGTGAGGTAGTACCACACACTCATCATCATCTATTGATCTACTACGACGCGCGAACGCCCTCCTCCCTCGTTTTCTTTCTACACGAATACTTTGCTTGCTTGCTTGCTACTACTCTTCAAAATCATCCACACACCCCATTTCCTCCCCTCCACTTACTACCGTAGCTTATCTTATTCATGCCAGAATAACCCCCCTCGCAAAACCCTCCGTATGCAGAGAACCAACGCAGATTAGCATACCAAACAACATCGAGAGAAAAAAAAAGCCAACCCCACGCATGCAATATTGCATCTGAAAAAAAACCCCACCCAACACCCGCGAAAACAAAAGTAGCAAAAAGAAGCGAAAAAGACATGCGGTGAAATGATATCTACTCCTTCCATAATCCTACACGCCAACCATCAAAAATAAGAAAAGAGGAAAAGCCTTCATCATGAGATATAGCCAACCAAGGAAGACGTTGTTGAAACAAAGTCGACGACGCGACAGAGACGAATTATTTCCCTCGTGACACCAGTGAGGTGGGTATCGGAGACGCCTGGTGGATTGCGATGGGATGTGCGAGAAGGTTTTTCCGAGGGAAATGCTGGCGGATGCGATATGGAGCGTTGATGCCTGCCTACAAGGTACTCCGAAACGCCCAGACCGACCACCGCGTGTTATGGGAACAAAAAAATATTTACAAGGAGATATTGGCCGACGGGGCCAACGAAAAGTGGATACGGTACTCGCGAAGCTTATCCGTGGCGTGGGAAACCTTTAATGCCAATACTCGTTCCAAGAGGATCTTCGATGGGAGGATTTGGCAGAAAGATCGCTGTTGTGAGATAGTTTTTGGATATCTAAGAACTGGTGAGTGATTGCCAGAAATGAGAGAGGATAGTCAACGTACCATTCGTTGCGCTTCAAGGAACGTGGGGTGTGACAATTGGAGCATTAGACGAGCCTTTGTTCCAAACACCACCACCGACTGCTTTGCTGATGAACACACACATCAGGGTGACGACAATAGCCACGAGTAAAGCACTTGCAAGCTTTACTCCCAACTTCTGCTTCTTGCCCAAGGCTCCCCAACAAGCACAGCATGCTTGACTTCGCTTTTGCTCCTTTCGTTGTCGCTTGACAGTATCCGCGCTTGGCCATGGATCGGCTCCTCCGCCAGCGTTCTTGGATAACATCTTGCAGCCAGTTCCTGTGTTTTTTGATGAGGTATTGGAGTATCCTGCTTCTAGGTCGGTGTATGTTGTTGAGGTTCCTGATCTCGTCTCGACGATCTGATGTTTGGAGTCAAAGGGAGAAGTATATGGATCCATGATGGCGGATTTCTCTGAATGGTGTGTGCGCGTGGGACTCAGGCAGTGGGCGGAGTCAACGTCCTCGATAGTGGACAGGCCAGGAACTTCGAAGGATTGATTCGAAGTCTTTCGTGAGGGTGTGGGACGTGTGATTGTGAGGACATTCGCCGATGCGGGTGCCTTTTCTTGAGGGGTGTCCATTGCTGTGGCTGTGGGGTGATTGGAGGAGGCTGAGTGGTTTGTCTCTTCAATATGAGAGTAATATAGTGGTGACGATGTTGTGTGAGGTGAAGCTGGAGCCTCCCTTTTTGTCAAATTTGTTGGGCCGCGTCAAATGTAATTGATTGACCGTTGTCAGGAGCGCCGCGTCGAACTACTGGATTGGCGTTTCCGAGTAACTTGAATTTTTTTGATGGTTGTGTGTGTGGTGCGTGTGGTGTGGTCTTTGCTTTTTGGTGTTGCAAGGCAGAGATTAAGAGAGCAATTTCAATTCAGTGCAAACAATTGAATTAGCCTTTGGTTGAATTGGATTCAGTTGTTGAACTTTGAAGTAGTATATGGCACAAACAGAACAATCAAGTCCTGAGAGATGTGTGAAGAATTGAAGAATGTCCTCGGGATCGGTCGAGTTGGACGGTTGGAGGGAGAACTGAAGGAATGTGGTGATGAAGGGTCGATGATGAAGTTATGGCTCTCAACGATATCCACGATGCAGCAGGAGCACTGGCCTATGTAATCTCCCTATTCAGTTGTGGAAGAAACCTGCCGGGATTACAGGCGAGACCCTGGACCGAACCCTGTCAGAACCTTGTTAGTCCACCGGCTACCCCTGAAGGCAACTCCAAGAGGGCCAGGGTGGGCTGCGGGCAGAGGTGCGGTGGTGCGGTGATGCTGCAGAGGAAGCACTGAAGCAGAAGAACCAGAGGTCCAGAGGAAGCCGCAGCACAGAGAAAACGATGGGATGGGATGGGCACGATGCCACGATGCCACCATGGCCCGCAAGAGGTTCATCTTCGGCCATTCATTACAGTGGTCAATCTCATGCACACCCACACGGTGCCACCACACACCCACCACACACCCTCCCTTTGGCCTTTTCCTCCCTTTTCCCCAGTCTCCAGAAACCTCCATCACAATCACCCCGTTATCGAGGAGAAGCAGAAAGACGGTAAATCTCCGTTCACACCGTCATCCAATTCTACTCGGTTCACTCGGATATGCATCTTCCATCTCATCTCTTGACAATTCTTGTTACAGAGAGAAAAAAAAAGTGGTTTCCAATTGCATCAAATTGAATGTTGAGAGGCATTCATACTTTGGCTTTATTTGGTCACTTCCAAGGTTAATGGCGAGCGCGAGGGCCGACCTGGTGGCGGTACCGCATGGTGTCCCACGAATCACGGCATGGAAGAGTCTCTGAATGTTATTGACACCGACAACGATTCGCTGCCAATTCAAACCTGTTGACATCGTCCCAGGCGAAGTCAATGCTACTTGGTAGGCATTTACGGCCTATCCTTCTATCCTTGGTGGCGATGGCGATGGCTGGCGATGGCTGGTGGTGGCTCTTGCGAAGTTGCGTGAAAAAGACAAAGACACCAGCTGGACGACAGGAATATTCAACCTCTAGTGGTGTCAGTACCGTGATAATCGAAACACTTCTCGCTGACTCGTGATCCAGCTCATGAACTTCGATTCGCATTTTAAGATGTGCATTAGTTGAGGCATTTCCGTTGTTGTGTTTCCCCAAAGTTCTCGCCGCATGTCCAAGTCTCCAAGACCTAGCCAAGGGGGCCTGGCGTTGCTTGTGTGGGATATTTACGGAGTCGTGAGTATCACTGAGAGGGGGTTCGCTGGGGGCTCACTTGGGGTTCACTGGGGGCTTGGGGTTCACTGAATCAGATTGATTGAAGGACTCTCTACGCTTTGGCTCGGACGCGAACTCAGAGTGCGAAGTAATTTACTTGGACAGAGTACGTAGGTACTCCTTTACTGTACTCGAGTAGGAACGGTGAGAAGACACCGTCCCTCCAAACCTTTTCTGGGTGGTACCAGGCGGCGACGCAACGGTGATGGCTTGATCCAACATGCAATGGGAATGGCTTCATTTTTTTTACGGTGCAAGCCTGCCGCTGTCACCTAAGAAAAAGAAGGCGCAAACTCTGTTTCTCGCAGATCGGTTTGTTCGAAAGCTGGCTGGATCCGCTACACTTTTCCATATCCACAATTTTCTTCTACCCTTCAAAATTTAGCTTTTGGTTCTGCTTTGGCCGGCGGCCGACGAATCAATAAGAAGTTGAGAATTTGGCAGCTAATGCAGGCTCCAACAACCTGCATGACTCCCCTAAGCTCAATCTGGATGAATTTGTTTTTAGGCCGGGAAGTTCCTGTTTGGGTTCAATGGGTTGTCTCTCTCGTCTTCTCAGCGGCTCAGCCCCTCCTGAGTTCTGAAGTTCTGGTCTTGTTCGCGCTTACCTTCTTGGTAAGGTCCCTGCAGACACGCGTCAAGATTCAGCGTAAAGATGCCAACATTTCCAAGTTCGAGGCTGATACGACGTAGTGGTACCGAGTACTAGTGGTACGTACGCCGTACTCGGTACACAAATAAGTTCGCATCGTAATTGAAACTTTCCAACTCGCACCCAACCATCAACAATTTTTGCATTTGCGTCGTCATGGCGGATATATGATATATGCTACTATACTAGTATTGTATACGTGTGCTTCGTGTGTGGTGTGGTTTCAAGAAAACGTTGTCGAGAGAAACCAGTTGCCAGCAAAACCACAACGTGGGATCTTGCGACGATAAGAAACTCCATAAGAAACTCCCAAGTGGCAAGTAGATCGCTAGTACGCTACGTCCCTCGGGTGCATACTTCGTACATTAGCCTGTTGGGTCTGTCTAGCCTGCCCTGTTAGCCTGCTAGTTAATCGGCACAGGATACTTTCGGCTCGGCCACACGCCTAGATGGGATTGTCCCGTCTCCGGGTCTTTCCCAAACACCAACTTTCCCAAACACCAACATGGCCCATGGGGGTGTACTTTGAAGTACGAATACTCGGGTACACCTGAATTGGGGGGTATTGTGCCTTTTCTGTAAGATAATACATCTTCTACTGACCGACTCTTTACATGAAGAGGGGTTCGAGTTCGACTTCAAGTTCAAGTTCAAGAGTGGCATGTGCAATTCTCCCAACGTCTTATCTGATGTTCCCGCAGGAGTCTAGAAGGGCTACAGCCCGCACCACGTTCCAGTTATGTTATCTGTCTGCCAAATCTTGTCAACCCCGCTACAACACCATATCATCTGAAACTTTCTACCACGTCCAAAGAAGCATCACGGGCAGACGGGTGTGGCATCACAACCTTCATCTAAAAAGCATCATCCGGTCATATTCATGTTAAACTATCAGCAGTGACCCGTTCGTATCACCAAACTACTGTACTCCGAAGTATGAGTTCACTGCAGCGTCCTGTCACAACCTCTATCCAAAGGTCGCCCCATCAGATGAATGGAATGAATCCAAACACACTGTACATAAACATGTGATTTCTATCTTGATGGTTCATCAACGATAGCCTATGGTCTTATTTCTTTCTTTACAAGGATTTATGATCTACCACTACTTTCTTCTCTTCAACTCTACGATATATATACACCGACGAAGACATTGGTTCCGGTACTTATATCCAACTACCGTGCTAATCCTCCGCTTTCGGATGCAGAGATCTACCTTCCTTCTAGTTCAAGAGGAGGGAACCAAGAGGGCTATTGTTACTGTTGATCCAATTTTTCAAATTTCAAAGAAACTTGAGCGCGGGGGTAGACTTTTAAATCTAGATCGTGATCGTGACTGTCATGTCATGTCATGTCATGTCATGTTATGGCTTTTAGAGAAGCCAGCCGCGCGCAACTGAATTTACATCGACTTGATGAGGATGCTACACGCTACCGGTAGGTATCAATCAATCATTCTTGGGGGAAAAAAAGGGGGGGGGGCAGCGGTATGTATGTAAGTAGGGATTCATCATTCATTCGCTTCTTAGGTACCTCTTGGGAAGAGGGAAGATGTAATGTAATGCGGTATCGTGGTGTGCTGCGGTGGTTGTTATGTTTGTTTGTTAGTTAGTCTTAGATT
This sequence comes from Hymenoscyphus linearis, assembly GCA_900536425.1. Taxonomy (NCBI): domain Eukaryota; kingdom Fungi; phylum Ascomycota; class Leotiomycetes; order Helotiales; family Helotiaceae; genus Hymenoscyphus; species Hymenoscyphus linearis. Next base: position 8,503 of record UNPR01000121.1, read on the forward strand.
AGATATAGACATACAGTTGATAAACTTCAAGCTTAACAAACTTCAAGCTTAACTTAACCTAACCTAACTTTCTGATCATGAGAAAGTAAAGTTCTCTTTCTCTGGTCATCATCCTATCCCCTAGGGCACTACCAGAGAGAGAACTTTCTGGTGTGAGTGGGTGTGTGTGAGTGGGTGTGTGTGAGTGGGTAGAGAAAGATCTTTGATCTTTTCTACTGTAGTTTCAAAGTCGTGCGTGGGAATTTTTTTGGTCTTTTTTGGGGGGGCTGGCAGATAGATAGATAGATAGATAGATAGATAGATAGATGGATAGATGGATGGATGGATGGATAGATAGAGAAAGATGGAGAGGTAGATAGACAGGGATGGGTTGAATGTGGGTTGAATGAATGTATGGAACAAGGAATATGTGGATGGATCCTGACTAACTGACTGATATCCTGACTGACTGACATCTATCTCTATCTATCCATCCTAACATAATACATTCGTTGATTTTTTTATACCTTTCTCTTCCTACCTTTACCTTTCTCTTTCGACGTCTAAAGGACCGTGATATCTTCCTTCTTCCTTCTTCAAGAATCAAGAATCAAGCTTATTACTTATTCATTATTCATTATTCTCTTTTCTCCTTTTCTCCGTTTAACTCTACTCTAACTCTAACTCTGTCTAAGTAACATTATGCTACTGTATGTATGCTACTGTATATATGGTACATACCGTATATATAGAGTTAATCTTACACACACACACCTACTATATAACGTTCTATAGGTACTTTACGGGTACTTTATAGGACTTTGGATTTAGAGAGAGAGGGAGAGAGAGGGAGAGGGAGAGGGATTTGAGGTTTGAGGTTTGAGGGTATATTGTAGGATGTTATAGGATAGTGTATTAGTGATGGTGTATTAGTGATGGTTTTAGGGTTAGGGTTAGGGTGTCCTTTTTTTTTGGTAGTGAGTAAGTAAGTAAGATTTACTAATTGAGTGTAAGTAATATGATATAATATATTTCTCTTTTCTTTCTCCTTTCTAATACCTTTCTGGTTTGAAGTTTGAAGTTTGATTGATAGATTAAGAGATACTTCTTCTATAGTATAGTTTTAATCTTAATCTTTATTACTTGATAAACTAAAGGGGAATTTAGGAGGGAAGTGGAGTGGAGACGAGAATAGGTGGGTGGGTGTTGTATTCTTGTACTTTACCGTATTATACGGAGTACTATACACCATATCACTAACTACCTAGGTATTCTTTTCTTTTAGTTAGGTTAAGAGCTGTAAGGTCAGGAGCGGTTGGGTTGGGTCGGGTTGGGTTATATTTTATAGGTTGATAGCTAGCTGGTTTTATTGTAAGTTTGTCATGGAATGTAATAGAGAAAATTATGATATGATACCTAGGTATGATCTTCTTCCGGGGTATCTTTGGCTGGGATGGTAAGTAATTGTGTTAAGTTGGTTAGTTAGGTTTGTTGGTTTGTTGATCTGATCAATCATGGAGATTCAGTTATAGATGGTTCATTCATTTTTTTCATTTTTTCCATTTTTCTCTTTCTTATCGATATAATTAATATAATTAATATATATATTAATCTTCTTATTACCTTATAAATTAGTGTTTTAGAGCCGGAACCTTGGGGGGGATGGGGGTTGGTAATCAATCGTTCTTTCCTGTTTGGTCTGGTTTTGGAAGTATGATGAATAAATGAATGAATGGATACTACTACCAGTCGGTACATTTTTATGATTTCTTGGTGTACGTGGGTGGGTGGTATTGTAATGTATATGGGGTATGTTGTATGTTTTATGTTTTATGTATGGATTACTACCTATAGTAAGATGGTAAGGTAGGGTAAGGTAGGGTAGGGTTCTGGTTTGTTTAGTTAGTTTGGTTAGTTTGGTTGGTTTATATTAAATTATATACTATACACTTATTATTAAATTCCCCATAATCCTACTTATCCCCTTCCTTCCTGGTCTTATTTTCTATTTTCTACTTTCTATTTTCTATCTACCAGCAAGACTTGGTATGTATAAACCCTCCTCCCCTCTCCTCTCCTCTCCTCTACTCTCCTCTCCTCTATCTACTCTATCTACTCTATCTATCTATAATCTATGATTTAAAACCTATTAGGTTAGGTTAGGTTGGGATATAATATTAAATACTTAACCTTGACCTTGTAAAATTAGTTGACAATGACAGCGGAAAATTCTTTATTTTGAGCTTAAGGTTTAATTTTGAGTTTTGGGTTTTGGTTTGAGCGAGATCTTGATTCTTGAGTTTGGATTTGTGTGGTTGTGAATGTTATAGTGGTGAATGTAATGTTCTTGGCTTGGCTTTACTCTTTCTTGGGGGGTTGATGAGTTGAGTTAAGTTGAGATGAGTTGAGTTGTGTGGGTGTGGGTGTGGAATATACTAGGATACTAGGTAGATGTTTTAATCGTCAATTATTTATGGATGGTTTTAGTTAGTTAGTTTTTAGTTAGTTTACCTGAATTTATATTACTCAGAGTGGATATTTGTTGTCAGGTGATCCTGTGGGAGCCTGTGGGATACCTGACTATTTCCATTCACTTACGGTTATTACAAATCAAAGGCTCCCGCCGCCGAGCGGGAGAGCGGGGTAGATGGTCATAGCGCTAGCAGCGCTAGCAAGATAAATAGCCCTCCTGTAGCCAGAGACTTAGAAGTCTCACCGCATCTAATACAACTATTTTCCTTTCCTACTTTGTTGCCCTAAAGCATCCGCTGTACTTGTAAGAAGACCTGGCAACAGGTTATAAGCCCGGAGGCTAAAGCCAAAGGGTATCAAGGTGGCGCCTTATCGCGTCTGTTAATACAGATTACTCTTTTCCCCCCCTCTTTTAGTCGACATTTCGACCTTATTAAAGCCTGAGTAAAAGCGGTCACTCAGCCAGGCTCGGAGATACAATTTATGTTATCCCGCCCTGAAAAGTAAGTATTAAATCGAAGACCTCGGAACTAAAGGGGCTAGTTCGTCTCGTAGGCCGACGCCGTAAGACTGACTATAGAAATACGAACTCGAGCGGAAGTTATAGAGGACGTTAGTAACGATTAACAGACTTAACGTAACGACCTAGTATAAAATAGCCCTACACTCTATAGTACTTTCGTTAACGCTTACGAAGAAATCCCTCCTAACCTATTAAGCCCTCTAACTAAGGTAGATCTATTTGTAAATACCGATATTTACGGTGAATTAGACGGCGAAACCCTATTTTAACTAACTTATTAAAGCGGCTTATTATATCTATAAATTCCGACCCGACAGAGCGACGCTTTATATCTGTAAATTCCGCTAGTTTCCCCGCCTTATTCGGGACTCGGCGACCTTAGAATATTGAACGACCTAGAAGACTCGGGTGACGGCGATTCCTTAGATAGTAAATCTAGTAGAGATAGCGATCCTTAACCCCTGTCCCCTCCGGTGCTACAAAGAACCACCGTACTAAAGCTATACCGTAATATGGCCTTATAAGGCAACAACGCCGGTTTTAAGTTCTCGGAAAAGTCGAAGCTTAGGGGTGAAGAAGGCTTTTAATAATAGAAGACTTCTCTTCGCTGTCTACTAATATAATTAAATATTAAAGAAGTTATTGATCTAGACTATAAAGTTCCTAAAGAAGTTCTAAAAGTTATTCGGAAGGGTGAACATTATACCGAGGAGGAGATTAGAAGATAGACTAATTATAAGATTACTAATACAACTATAATTCGAGCTATTTAAACAAACTACGCTAGCGATACTATACACGTGATCTAAGGGGTCCTTGTAGCTATATAAGCCTAGATAGTACTTAAAGATAGATATTAAGGAACTAGAGATACAACTTTATACAATCTAGTAGTCGAGTAGTAGCAACTAACATATAAGAAATACAACGATCTTACTAAGTTTTTAAACGCCTTTAACGATTTATATCGCCGTATTAACGCCTTAGGTTATACCTTTAACCGCCGCTCTCGATATATCACCTTTTACAGTGCCCTTAGAAACACCTTTCCTGTTTAGGTAAATATTAAACACTCGCTTTATCGCCAAGCTAAATCAAATCCGGCTCTTAAAATTCTAACAATAGAAGAGCTGTAAAAGGATATTCTTAACGAAGTTCGCCAAAAGAAGCCAGTCAATACTATATATTCTGGCAAGACTACCGCTTCTAGTTTAAAGTCTAACACAAGAAGTAGTAGTAAGGTAAGCACCAAGCGAGATTAAAGTAACAATAACATTAAAGACAAGTTAAAAGATAACGACAAAGAGACTTGTAAAAGCTGTAGCAAGAAGCACCTAGGCATTTCTAGGGGTGTTTGTTTTACTACAAATCTAGTACAACGAGCAGAGTACGAAGAACGAACTAGACGAAAGTAGAACCCACCTAGTAGTAGTTCTAATAACCCTTCTTTATTAAAAGACAACAGTAATTTAAAGAACTAGTTTAGCTACGCTAGCTTGCCTTATAGCATGTTGCTTCGACACTCGAGTGCTTCTTTAACTCAGATGGGCGCTAAGTTCCTTTGTGATACTAGTGTCACGAATCACGTGTTCACGTGATACTTGTCATAATAAGAGGCGCAACCCTCGACAGACACATCCAGGTTTCTTATAGTAAAAAAGGGATCGCTTAGGGTAGTTAAGCGATCCAAGGATTTTCATTGGTTAGGAAATCACGTGACATAGATCATGAAGATCAGTAGGATCAGTAGCTGATCCAACTGATCCAACTGATCTAATGAGAACGAAGGTTCTATATAAGACTGGCACGTCTGCCATTAGATAGGAGCTTCGTGCTCAACTTAGTTATCAATCTTATCATATTTGTTTAACATCTTTGATACAAGTAACGAGTTCACTTCCAAGTGAACAACCCGATAGTCTTCTTCTTATTATAGCATACCAACCAGCGAACACCCAGCCAAGTTCAGTTAGCCCGATTGAGTATTCGTTACACTTTGAGCACCTGCTTTAAGTCGAAACTATTACGATGTCCTCTACCACCCAACCAGCAGCCGGACCGGCCACCAGCCCCTCGGCCAGCCGAGTTAACCTCCTAGGAACCAATGGAGGGACTGCTGCGACGAACCTCAACCCGCCGCCATCGAACGGAAAGAACGTCAGCCGCGACGACGACGATGACGACGACGACAGCATGCCAGATGCACCTGACCTATACAAGGTCGAGGCACTTAAGAACATTAAAGTCAAGATGCCCGACACGTACAACGGGAAACGACAGGAACTTGACTTGTTCCTTCTTTAGATAGACATCTAGTTCAACTTCAACAAAGAAAAGTTCGAGGACGACGACAGCTACTAATCGATCTTCGCTGTCTCCTACCTCAGGGGACCGGCGCTAGAATGGGCCCAGCCTTACCTCGAGGACTTCTTCGACAACAATAGAGGAAGCATGGTTTTGACTAGGACTATGTTTAAGTCGTAGGGAGGATTTAAACAGGCGATTCGACGAGTCTTCGGAGACTTCGACGCTGTCCGTACTGCGGTACGCCACCTCTTGGGTTTACGACAAACCGGATCAGCTATCGACTACGCCAACGAGTTCCAGCGGTACAAGAACAAATCAGGGTGGGACGCCCCTGCGCTTATAGAATTGTTCTAGAGGGGACTCAAATCGCATCTCCGCGAGGAGATGGCAAGACAGAACATGACTTTCTAGAACATTACTACATTGATTGAGACCGTTATCTAATTGGACAACCGCCTCTGGGAGTTTAGGAAATCGTCCTAGAAGCAGGAGAGCCAGTCCAAGGGACACAAGCGGTAGAACAACCACGTAGGAAGACGTGAGGTAAACGCCGCTAAAGGAAAACCTTTCCCTCGTAGAAAGGAAGGCCTTTCCTAGGAGGAACGCAACCGAAGACGCGAGTAGAACTTATATTACTCTTGTAGCAAACCCGGCCATCGAGCAGACGAGTGCCGCGCAAAGGGTGCGAAGAAACCCTAGAAGGGAAACAAGCAAGTCAACGCTACAGCAAGAAGAGAGATAGCTGTGATAGAAAGAAGAGAGTTGACTAGCGATGAGCTCGAGGAAATGGGGATCTACACCCAACTCGAGGATGACCTAATACTTAGCGAGTACTACGCTACGAGATCTAACGACGAACACACCTCACCTCTTTAGTTATAAGAAGATGAGCTTTACACAATTAGCGAATTAGAATCATCGGAGTCATCGGACAGCTCTTTAGGAGGCGAATATAAGCCAATGCGACAAGATCCTAAAGCTGGAGAAACATAGACATTTATTGAGACCTTCGAGCAAGGCAATAGATGGGTCCACATAGACAGGCAGAAGCGAGACTTCTAGAGCCCACACGCTACTCGGGAAAGTAAGCCAGTTACCTTGACGGCTTACGAAGTAACCGATGCCAATGACTACTAGATAACCTTTAGAAATGCCTACATAGGAGGGGTAGTCATTAAGACCACTGATGTCAGCATCAATGACTCAGAAGAGGAGTTCCCGCTAGAGGAACGATTAGAGCCATTGCTACAGGTCGGGGACATCTAGATAGTATACGATGTCACCCTATAGACAAGCGAATAGAGGTAGGTAAGCGAGCTAGGATTTGTTGGCCGGGGAAAACCACACTTTATAGGGGACCTCCTAAAACTAGGGTTAGATCTCTACGCCAATAGGAAATGTAGAGCAATACAGGTGGACGAGACAGGGGTCTCCTTCACGCCAATGAATGGCCGAAACAGAAACCTATTCCTAGTCTAGTATGTTGACGGAAACAAGGAAATCTGTACTACCACTGGAGAACAACAACTGAAAGTGACTGCGGTCATTCAAGGAAAGGAGCTACGAGTAATGATAGACTCGGGAGCTACAGGAAACTTCCTCTCTCCAGCAGCAGCCAAGAGGCTGAACGTCCCTATTAAAAGAATGACACCCTACCAACTGACGGTAGTAGACGGGACGGAAATCGAATACTAAAATGGAATAATCGACTACATTACTATTCCGACGAAAACCACTATCGAAGGACACTGTTTAGACACGCAATTTAATATCGTCGAAATGGGCAACAAGGAAGCGATTCTTAGTATGCTATAGATTTAAGAACATAATCTAAAGATCGATTAGAAGGCAAGGAAAATGACCTTCAGTCGTTGTAATTGCGTAGGTTCGCAAGAATGACTACATGGCCGGAACGAAGTTTACGCTACTTCTTCTAAAGAGCCCGGACACCTAGGAAAGGGTCCTCCACAGGTCGGCAAAGGAGCCGGTTTAGAGTTACCTGTACAGTATAGAGAATTTGAGAAGCTGTTCGAAAACCCGAAGGACATACGTGCCCTTCCCGAACACCGCCTATAGGATCACGAGATCAAATTAAAAGAGGGTCATAACCTTAAGAAGCAGAAGCTTCGACCTTACAATTGGAGGAACCTTTAACTACTTAAGGAGTACGTCAAGGAAGGAATCAAGAAAGGACATATTCGGAAGTCGGATTTACCAATCGCTTCGAACATGTTGATCGCCAAAAAGAAAGACGATCTAAAAGGAAGAGCTTACGTTGATTACCGAGAAATCAACAACGCTACAGTTAAGGACGCTTATCCGTTACCAACCGGCCAGTACTTGCGGGACAAGTTGGGCCGCGCTAAGATATTCACCAAGCTCGACCAACGAAATGCTTTTGGCCTGATTAGGATTAAGCTAGGAGATGAATAGAAGACAGCATTTGTCTTGCCATTAGGACTCTACGAGTACAACGTAATGCCATTCGGACTTACGAACGCACCAGCTACTTGTTAGAGACAAAACAACAGTATCCTAGAGGACCTTCTAGGAGTGACTGTTATCTGTTACCTAGATGACATTCTAGTGTATTTAGAACGAAAGGAAGAACATGAGGGACACGTTAAAGAAGTTTTACAGAGGCTTGCTGCCGTAGATTCCCGACTCAAGTTATCAAAGTGCGAGTTCGGAGTGACTTGTACTGTCTTCCTTAGATATGTGATTAGCCCTAGTCAAATAGAGGTTGACCCGGAAAAAATCAAGGCGATCGTAGAATAGAAATCACTAGAAAACGTCAAGGACGTCTAATCATTCTAGGGATTCGCCAACTTTTGTCGACAGTTTATCGGAAACTACGCTAGATTGTCTAAACCCCTAATAGACTTGACCAGGAAAGATAAGACATTCTTCTAGGACAAGGTGACGGAACGGGCTTTTTAGGAAATCAAGCAACGATTCGCTAAGGAACCAATCCTTCGGAATTACGACGACGACAAGCCAAGCACTGTTGAGACAGATGCTTCGGACACTGCCGTTAGAGCTGTACACTTACAGCCCGACGAGAACGGGAAGCTAATGCCTGTCGTATACTTCTCGAAAACACTAGACTCAGCTCAGTAGAACTACAGCATCTTTAAGAAAGAACTTCTTGCTATAGTCCTCGCTTTAGAGCATTAGAAGATTTACCTCCAAGGTGCGAAGCACCAGGTAACGGTCCTTACTAACTATAAGAATCTAAAGACATTTACGACAACCAAGGAGCTTAGTAACAGAAGGCTCGCCAGGTGGTCACAAATCCTTGCGGGATTCGATATCGTGATTCGTCATGTCAGTAGAACTTCGAACGCGCGAGCAGACGCGCTTAGCCAGAAGCCAGGCTACGAAGGAGATAAAGAGTACAAGAAGATTGCGATCTTAAAGACTCTTAAGAACGGAGACCTTACTCCTACGATTTACGAGATCGCTGTTACAACTAGGGAAAGTCTCTGGGACAACAAAATCAGGGTAGCTTAGGACAAAGATAGAATCGAGAAAACAAAGAACGGAAAGATCTAGGTCCCGGACTTATACGTAAAGGAATTTATTATAGAGTATTATACGGCACCGGCCTATAGACACTAGGGAGTTCGCCGAACTCTCCAACGAATTAAACGGAACTACCACATCGAGAGGGTAGCGACCGTGGTCAAGGAAGTGATAGCGGAGTGTGATACCTGTATTAGGAACAAGGCTTCCCGCCATACACCTTATAGACAGATAGGCACAACTCCGATACCACCAACCCCTTAGAAATCGATCTCTTGGGATTTTATCGTAAAATTGCCGAAATCTAAGGATCTAATGACAGGCGTCGAATACGACTCGATCCTGGTCATCATAGAAAGGCTGACGAAATACATGATTCTGGTGCTATATAAAGAATCAAGTACAGCCGAGGAATTAGCATTTACATTCCTTAAGGAAGTAGTCTTAAAGCATAGACTACCAGAAGAAATTGTCTTAGACAGAGATAAACTCTTTACCTTATTGTTCTAGACGGCCCTTACGGAGCGCCTAGGAGTGAAACGGAAGCTTTCGACAGCTTTTCACCTACAGACTAATAGAGGGAACGAACGTATGAATCAAGTGGTTAAGACATACCTTCGTTGTTATATGAACTACCAACAGGACGATTGGGTTGAACTGCTGCCACTAGTAGAATTCGCATATAACAGTTCGACAACGGAAACGACACTTGTTACGCCATTCTATGCCAACTTTGGGTATAAATTGGAAGCGTATCGAGAACCATTGGCTACGACAACAGATAATCAACTCGCTCGTATCTAGGTCTCGAAAATCAAAGGGCTACACAAGGAACTGGCAAGCGAGTTGCAGTTCGTAGTAGAACGAAACGCGCACTACTACAATAAGCGACGTAGTCAGGAGCCAACGTTAAAAGAGGGGGATAAAGTCTACCTTGTACGGAAACATATTAGTATAAAAAGACTAAGCGATAAACTAGATCACAAAAAACTTAGACTATTTAAGATCAAAAGAGTCAAGGGACCTTTAAATTACGAATTGGCACTACCAAAGACAATGAATATCTACCTAGTATTCTATATATCCCTACTCGAACCAGCACCACCGGGAGCACCACCAGCCCCACACACAGAGATCTAACCCGTCAACCCAAACGCCGAATATAAGGTCGAGAAGATTCTTAACTATAAGGTTGTCAGAGGACAGATTAAGTATCTGATCAAATGGTTGGATTACCTACACTCGGAAAACACATAGGAACCTAAGAAGAACATTATCTAGTACTCGGCGGAACTTTAGGAGTTCTATCACCGAAATCTAGGGTTGCCTAGAAAGGATCGTCAACCGGGTAAACAAGGAAGGGATCGGCAGGAAGGTCGGATGGGTAGCAATCGTTAGACGGGACAGGCTCGGAGAGAAGTTCTCCTAGGGCCTCGTCTACCTCTTTCTCTGCTCGACGTTTCTCTTCCTTCTCCAACTCCTCCTTTTCCACTTGATCTAGCTTATCGAGAGTACGAAGGCCGCGACGAAGCATTTTAGCCGCACGGGCTCGAAAAGCCTTACGCTGCCTGTCTAACCGCAGTAGTTTCGACTGCATTTCGAGAAGACGCTCTTGCGTCTTACGCCATTTATCATTTAACTTCTTCTCCTCTTTCTAAAGAAGTTCCCAGTCCTGGGCAGACGGCCCAAGGACGTCACACTTCCCGCCACTACGAATGTAAGCGGCACAACGATTCGACGAGTTCGAGACGAAGCACTTGCTTCCATCCTTAGTACAACGAGAACAGGAAGGCATTTCGATTCCAGTTTTGAGGGTCCGTTCGTAGAGGGTGATTTGGGTTTGTGTTTTCTTAGAACTGTCGGGGGGTATGATGAAAGAAGAAGAGCAATAGTCGTCTGACAGAATATTTATTGGCTATACTTAAGCCTTGGGGGCAAGGCTAGGCTAAGAAGGGGATAGTGTCACGAATCACGTGTTCACGTGATACTTGTCATAATAAGAGGCGCAACCCTCGACAGACACATCTAGGTTTCTTATAGTAAAAAAGGGATCGCTTAGGGTAGTTAAGCGATCCAAGGATTTTCATTGGTTAGGAAATCACGTGACATAGATCATAAAGATCAGTAGGATCAGTAGCTGATCCAACTGATCTAACTGATCCAATGAGGACGAAGGTTCTATATAAGACTGGCACGTCTGCCATTAGATAGGAGCTTCGTGCTCAACTTAGTTATCAATCTTATCATATTTGTTTGACATCTTTAATACAAGTAACGAGTTCACTTCCAAGTGAACAACCCAATAGTCTTCTTCTTATCATAGCATACCAACCAGCGAACACCCAGCCAAGTTCAGTTAGCCCGATTGAGTATTCGTTACAACTAGTGCCGATGCCTACATTTGTTATAACCGAACTCGCTTTACTACCTTGAACGTTTAACTCATAGGAAGCGCTAAAGTTGTAGGTGGCGAGGTTCGCATTCTAGGTGTAGGAATTATAGTCCTACACTTAAAGACTTCAGCTACTAAGTACCGAAAGGTAGTTTTAAAGAACTACTACTAGATACTAGAAGGCGGAATTAACTTATTTTCTAGTAAGATCTTTAATCAATCCGGTAGTATAATTAGTAGCGGAAGACTCTAGGATCGATCTAATAATAAGACCTAGGGTTTACTTAACGATGATTACTATTTAATCGAAGCACCGTACACGTACCTACTATATAAGAAGTTATATTTGTTAGTAGAGTATATTCTAGACAACTTACCTAAAGAAGTAGTAGTAGTATTTACACCTACAGCTATTTAGAAGGCTAAACCAACTTTACACTTATATTATCGTCGACTTACTTACTTAGGTATAGAGACTGTTCGTGCTACTTAAAAGGTTGTTAAGGATATAGAGATCTATTCTATTCCTACACTAGTATAAGGCGAGTTACTTTATAATCCTTATAAAACTAGAAAGCCGATAAGATATAGACTAAAGACAGTTGACCCCGAATCCCGAGTTTAGGAGGTATATGGTTGTATATATTATAACGTGTTTTATATATCGCCAACAGTATATAGTAGTTATAATTATAGTACGATTATGACTGACGAGGCTTCTCGGTATAAATTCTATTACCTGTTAGTTAAGAAGAGCGGTGCGTAGACTTATATCAAGTACCTACAAGCCTTTATTCGCACCTAATATAGTGTTAAAATTAAGAAGTAGCGGCTAGATGGTAGTAAAGAATACTCTGTTAATAAGATTAAGAACTATATTAAAGAGTTTAGAATCATTAAGGAGATAACTACTCTACGCTCACCTAAATAAGACAGACTCGCTAAATAAAGCATCTATATAGTTGTCGAGAGATTAAGAAGTATAATCCTCGATTAAGATATTAATCCGAAGCTCTAGGGTGAGCTGCTGTACTCTATTATAGAGATTATAAATAAGTTAGTAAATACGATTCTAAAGGGTGTAACACCGTATAAAGCTTACTTTAACGCGGTCTATCCTAGTAAGGATAACAAGCCCTTAGTTAAGTACTTTCGAGTACTCGGATGCCGTACCTTTGTACACATTCTAATTTAAGATCGAATTACTAGTAAGAAACTTAAATCTCGAGCTTATACTAGTGTTCTTGTTAGATATAAAGGTAGTCGGATTTAGAAGGTTTAGGTTCCCTCCCTTAGTATATTTAGTCGCCTAGTTCGATCTTTAGATGTCTGATTTAAGAAAGGAGGATTTATCTTAGGTCTAGATAGCGAATCCTACGACAACGACATAGTAACTAAGAATTATAACCCTTATAAGGAGGCACAAGAGCCTGCTACTGTCCTTGATCCTATAATTGATCTATATTGTGTAGTATTCCCTCTAACAGCGTTTGACGAAGAGTTCGATCTCGAGTAAGGGGTGTTAGAATTCGTTTAAAAGAGAGTCGATAATAGCGGTTCTAGCGATTCTACGGTTAATAAAAATGATTCTAAAGGTTCTAAAGTAATTAAACAAGATTCTAAAGATAATATTCCGCCGCTAAGAGCTAGAGGTCGTCCTTTAGGCTTAAGGAATAAAGTATATCCTCCTACTAATCCTTAGACTCGACTAAGAACCCGCCTACAGATGCGCTAAGACTTAGATACCTTAGGTATTAACACTACTAAATTAACCTCAACCCTTACAACGTCAGGTCTTAAACCTAACAACAACTCGGATTCTACAGTTATTAACTTGTTTCTATACGCTATCGAAGATATTAACATTGTTTCCGACGATCCTTAAACTTTGTAAGAAGTATATACTAGAAGCGATGCTTGTAAATAGCGCGCTATAAAGAAAGCCGAGGACGATCAACTTAAGCGTAAGAAGACATAGACTCTTATAAAGCGTAACAAGATGCCTAGCAACTTACGCTGTTTACCTAGTAGATACGTCTTTAAGACTAAGCGGGATAAGAATAGTAATATCGAGAAATATAAAGTTCGCTAGGTTATTAAAGGTTTCTGTCAAGTCTATAAGATAGACTACCTCTAGACATTTACAGGGGTGGTTAAGTTAACTTTATAGAAGACAATTATAGCTATTATAGCTGTTCTTAACCTTAAGATTAAGTAAATAGATGTTATCGGCGCCTTCTTAAATAGCGATATCGACAAAGATGTTTATAGCCAGCTACTACTAGAATGGTTTAATAACGCCGGTAATCTAGTCTTACAATAAGAGTTTATTGTTAAGCTTAACAAGGCCCTTTATAGCCTTAAGCAGTCTCTAAGACTCTGGCAACAAAAGCTTAGAGCTGCTCTTAAAGAACTTAGATTTGAACCAACAACCGCCGATAACTGTATCTACGTTAATTCTAATAAAGACATTATTATTTATACGTATGTTAACGATATACTTATTATGTTAAAGGTAGGCAGAAAGCTCAACCAGCTGAAGCTTGACTTATAAAAGCGCTTTAATATAGAAGATCTCGGACTAGCACGCTACTACTTAGGTGTTCGGATTACTTAAGATCGCTCGGCTCGTAAGATTTACTTATACTAGGACGCTTATATTAAGCGAGTTCTAGACAAGTTTAGTATAGATAACTATAAGCCAGTTAACACGCTAATAGATACTTTATAATAGGACTAAATGGTACTATAGTAAAAACATATATAAACTAATCTAAAAGTCGTTAAAGAATACTAATCTATCGTCGGATCTATTATGTACACCGGCTGGCTTACTCGTCCCGATTTGGCATTTATACTATTAGTGTTGTCCCGATTCTTAAACAACCCTTCTAAAGCTTATATAAAAGTAGTAAAGCGAGTTCTACAATACCTACAAGGTACTATCGATCTCGCTACAGTTTATAGAGGTAGTGTTTTTAGCTCTACGGATATAATGCTTAAGGGATATTCTAATGCTAGCCAAGGCAATTATAAGACAACTGGTCGTTCTACTTCTAGATATACCTTCTTCTATACTAGCGGTGTTATATTACATTAATCAAAGCGCTAAAGTTATATAGCTTAAAGTACTACTAAAGCCGAGTTTTACAGTATTACAAAGGCAGTTATAGAACTCACCTAGATACGCGAGTTGTTCTTACAAATTGGTCAAACTACTCCCGACGTTTAGCAAGTCCGCCTTTACAGCGACTGCTAAGGCGCGTTATTAATATTAGAGAATTCAGAGTTGTACTAAAAAACTAAGCATTTTATATACCGATACTTCTACGTTCGTAAAACAGTTAAGTCTAAGATAGTAGACTTGTAGTACATTCCTACGGGTTTTATAGTCGCTGACGGACTAACTAAGGTACTAGATCGTACGAAGTATAAGGAGTTTATTAGGTTGTTAAACTTAGTGGTTTTACCTCTCTCTCTTATTAATTAGTCTTATTTTAGTAGGTTTTTTCTAGTTGTCTTATAACCTACAGTTATAGAAAAGGGGTGTGTTGTCAGGTGATCCTATAAGAGCCTGTAGGATACCTGACTATTTCCATTTACTTACGGTTATTACAAATCAAAGGCTCCCGCCGCCGAGCGGGAGAGCGGGGTAGATGGTCATAGCGCTAGCAGCGCTAGCAAGATAAATAGCCCTCCTATAGCCAGAGACTTAGAAGTCTTACCGCATCTAATACAACTATTTTCCTTTCCTACTTTGTTGCCCTGAAGCATCCGCTGTACTTGCAAGAAGACCTGGCAACAATATTTGGGTATAGTATCTATCTATCACATTATTCGCTCCACTAAGCTACCTACCCTCCCAGTTCTGAAGGGCGAAGGATAGATATACCCCGCTACTGCTACTGGATAATTTGGCTATGAAGTAAATCTTCCTTGGGAAATATTATTTACTTAGTCTCATTCATTGTTGGGGATGGCGGGGGGGGGAGGGGGGGCTGTAAAGATTGATGGATGGTTTCTGGTGTATGGTGTATATATACTGGGAAGTAGTGCATGTTAGATGTAGTACCATGTAGTAGTACATTATAACGTATTATGTTTCATGTGAAATTAGCTGAAGCTGGAGTAGAGTAGAGTGAGATAGTTAGAAGGCAGTATAATTTCGTTATAGAAGTTCGGAGGTATGTAATCTTAGGTAAAGTGGAGTAACCTTGTGCAATTTATGAGTTACTTACTACTACTGGCTTTACATTTTGTCTTATCTTATCTTCTTACCTAGCTAGGTGTTTGTCCTTCAAATCTTCTAGCTTAGTTCTTAAGTTTAGTAAGATTACTAAACCTCTAATCTTATGGGTTACAGGTAAGTCTTA
This sequence comes from Hymenoscyphus linearis, assembly GCA_900536425.1. Classification (NCBI taxonomy): domain Eukaryota; kingdom Fungi; phylum Ascomycota; class Leotiomycetes; order Helotiales; family Helotiaceae; genus Hymenoscyphus; species Hymenoscyphus linearis. Next base: position 24,074 of record UNPR01000121.1, read on the forward strand.
CATACATACCTAGGTAGGTAGTAAGGTATAAAGAAAGAAGGGGGTCGACGAAATTACGAAGTTTAGATGATCAGAAAGTATATAGGATGGGGGACGGACTTGATTCCTAGAGTTTGATTGGAGCGTTGGTCTGGGTGGGTAGATGTTCAATGGTCGGTTGGTTGGTTGGTTGGTGGCGATATTGTGAATTGTTTATCTCTACGAAGTAGGTATCTGAAGCTTTCTATAACTTTTATAGTGTCTGATAGCTGTGAACTTTGAAGGGTTTTAAGGTTTTATCTACTAGATAGATACTAGGTACAAGTAAGTAAGTAAGTAAGTAAGTAGAAAGATCTTCCTCTGTTTGTTGACACATCTACAGGTGAACCATGATATTAAAATCAGGTTAGGTATCTCCCCCTCACCCCCAATAGAAATATAGTATAATATGTGCTTCATCGAATCGCCGAGTGGGAGAGAATAGAATATAGGCTTTATGACATAGAACCATCTAAGTGGAGGTAAGTTTACTACTAGGTTTCGCAAGTGTAGTGTCCTAATTGCACTCTTTGACTTTAGGAAGTAGATGTAGATACGAGGGGGTACAGGGGCTACAGAGCCAGCAGGAGTCGTCTATTCTAGTCCCTGGTTTTCTAATTCTAAAGATCTCGAAGCTCTTTTGGCCCCTTTCTCTAAAGATCTACGCTTAATCCGTTAAGAAAGTGGGTACTTTTGAGATTTTAGCTTAGCAGATCTAGGCCAGAAAAGGTAGTCTAGCTAATCAGAAAGCGTAGATAAAGGTAAAAAAGACAGAACACAGAAAATAACTTAGTAGGAGTGTAGTTTCACTTACATACCGCAGGGCACCCTAGCAGCAGTTTCTACACACATCTACTTCCTGGTGGTCAAAGAGTGTAATTAGGACAATACACTTGCGAAACCGAGTACCTATATAGTCGAGGATTCAGAATCACGTGTAGGAATTCCGGTCTTACCTACCTATTCCACCTCCACCACTTCTAGATCTAATTGGATTACATATATATCATACAAAATCACATGTCTATCACATATCCAGCACAGCCCCCCAGCCGTCCGTCCATTCTCACTCCACTCCACTTCACTCCAGCATTCTTCAATCCACTTCCTCACCCCAGACTCCCCAAAATAAACATAGAGGTGGATGTGGATGTAGATGTGGATATGGAGGTATAACAGAAACAAGGGCAAATAAATTAATCAATAATCGCGACTTGCAACAGAACACCCATCTCCAAGTGATTAAGACAAGGGATACAGTCCAAGACCCAAGGATCATAGTAAAACTACCAGTATCTACTCGTATCTACTCGTATTCCATCTTTAAAGATAGTCGGGGGACATTTGAGGTGGATGTGGATGTGGAGGTATATTAGAAACAAGGGCAAATAAATTAATTAATATTCGCGACTTGCAACAGAACTCCCATCTTAAATTGTTTAAGACATGGGATACGGTCTAAGACCCAAGGACCATAGTGGAAATACCGGTATCTATCTTTTTTTAAAGATAGTCGGGGACATTTTGTCGCTGCCTAAAATTCGATAGCTTGGTTTGGGCTCAGCTTGACAGGGGTCTTGGGATATTTTTGGGATATGGGTATGGGTTGTTTTCCGTTGGTGGGTGTAAGCATGTACTGACACTATAGGTAGGTAGGTAGGTAGGTAGGTAGGTGGATAGATAAGGGAGGGAGAGACGAGTGGTTGGGAGGAGATGTGGTGTTGGTGTTGGTGTTGCTGGTTTTGAGTTTGAATCATGGATATTTTTTACCTATTTTTAGCGTAATAGGATGTTATCAAGCTAAAAAACTGAAAGGGTAAGGAAGAAGATGATAGAAAAAGGGAATTAATAATTATCTTGACACTCAGATGGTCTCGCTTACAAAATCCATCGCGACAGATCACAGGCTTGAAATTAGGTTCTCAAGCCTGTAAAGAAATTACACGGGGTTAGCAACGGTATAACAGGTAGGTGTTGTTTATTGCGACGTGGATGATTTTATGGAGGGAGCTGATAATCTCTATTTAGTATATATATTTCCACGCACACCAAGTCTAAACTTATGATTGTTCGTCAAGCATGACCAACGATAGAGAGCGCGCAAGGTAACTGAAGGGGACTGAAGCAGGTATCCATTGATCATGGGCTTCCTGCAAACGATACGCCTCTAGAAGACATTTTATGGTATAACCACTTCCCCCTGGGGAACCTGGAACAAGCATTACAATTTGGGACACCTGGGAAGTGAATTCAGTGAAGTATGGAGAAGTTCGAAGTTGTAAGATAGGCTATAACACCGTCTTTATATCAGTGCCTTTCTTCTTGAGATCTTGTTTAGCGGCCTTGAGATATTTCGTTAACTCTCTATGTGTTATAACTAGTAAAAGGGGATCTGTAAACACGTTCAAGGTCAACTTTGGGAAGCTACGGTACTCGCAGTATCTCAAAATGGAGGGCTACGCAATTGCAAGAGGCAAGTCCCAATTAAACTCTAGCAGATCAAGGCTGGATAACGCGTACCTATAGATGTCGGTTACAAACTATAAAATGTCTATTATCCGACAAATAGCAAGGTCATATCTAGGTACCACTTAAGTCCGGAAGAAAGCGGACGCATTGTGAACGTGAAAGTATGCCGTGGAGTTCTAAGGTTGACTCACTTATTTCTAAAACTATAACGAACTTCTACATTGAATCCTCTTCCGTGAGCTCTGATAAATCACCAGTTTGGTAAGTCCGAGTTTGGGGTCTAGGTTCGACAGTACCTATAAGGAGCTCTTCGGTGGTAAATACCTTCCTAGGTAGTTCAAATGAAAGCTTCGCGTAATTTCAAACAAGACGTAGGAGTTAGGTGAACACCCTAAAGAAGGACAGGTCTTCAACGAAAATTTGCTGGTTGAATGCATTGTAATCTGGGGTAAAAGCCACGAGGTTGAGATATTGTTGGGGGAGTGGAACTTTATGATGTGCAAATGGTAACCACCTCCAAGTAAAGTAATCGCAGTTGAATTAATGGAGGTACCTTGAGGTACTTGCACAGGGATACGAGTGACGACGAGAATCACATGGAAGAAAAAGGTCGGTAGCTCCTCGTTCTGTTGTGATCTTGGGCGCAACCTGGAAGGTTGTTGAGTAATCCATCGAGGTCCTTACGAGCCAGAGCGGATTTGCGTGCGACCACGTCACCACAGACGGGATGTATTGCATTTAAGTGAGGGAAGATGCGACGTTACGAGAAGATCTCTTCGAGTGGGTCAACTAGGTCGCTGCGATCGAGCTTAGTGCGTCTAGTGCGTTCAGTGCCTGTAGAGAAAGAGCAATCCGACCTCGACATAGCATTACTTTTAGGATTATGAACATTAATGTTTTTTTGCACTATATGAACTAGTGTCTTAAGCTAGAAGTGAATGTATGACCACATGAGTACAAGGGCAAAAGTTGTCGCTGCCTTGCTGCCTCGCAGGGCATCTCGCTTAGCAAAACATCCAAAAAGGGTCAAAAATCTCCCAAAAAGAATTAAAACCAACAATTCAACTGGCAAAACCAATAGTCCTGTACCCTTAGGCCAGGACCACCTCTCTACCCGTACGTAGAGACTTACCTCAACCTTCAACAAAGTAGGAGACATACCTTTCTAGGGGTACGTTTAACGAGGCCCCAGGGTTTATTACAGTAAGAGTGGGCCCTTAGTGTCTTCTGGGTACGCAGGTGGCTTGTTTCACACCATAACCGTTAGGCCATGGAGCTAGTTTGCGCTACTCAATCGCTGCGTGGTGGGTTTTGCTTATTAGTAGGATATAAAACACAGAGAAGATTTGTGGGCCTTTGTTTTACCGAACTTCTGCCCCACCCACCAATCACGGGTGCTTCCAAAATTTGATTTATGAGGAGAGCAAGGTCAGATAAGGGGCACTTCCTTCGAGGGAAGGAGCGAGACAACTGTGGACCCACCTCTCACCACTAGTGCGAGTATAAACCCCCCCCCCTCGTTTCCTCCATCCCTCCGAAAATTCAAATTTATTCTCGGTCGCTCGATCCTAAACTCTAGGTATGGTGGGCAATGGCTTAGAGGAGTGCCATAGAGGAAAGCCCCCATTTCTAAAACCGTTGTACGACGGATCTTAAGATGGGGGTTTTCCTGCGAGGTACCTGGCATACCCAGCTAACCCATTCAACTTTCACATACAAAGAAAGAGTTTGGAATGGAGATCTGAATGTTCAGAATCGCTTTGACAGGATAATGATATTTGAAGGCAAGATGATCATCCAAATGTAGGTACTGTACAAGTATTAATTTTCATTTACATTCCTTCGATTTTGGAATTGCAAGTCAAACTCTCATAATTGTACTCAGGAAATCATAGACTGAGGCTATATGTAGGGTGATATAGACGAGAAAAAACAAAGCTAAAACAATATTTTCGAATCTATCGCCACTCACTTAAGTCCAATTGCAGGTAAATTCAATTTTCCACAAGCATGCCGTCATCATTCACCACCACTTTAACTCGACCTCTTCCAAACTCATGATCCGGAACCCGACGAACCCGTAAAGCCAGATGTGTAGCAGGAATATGACTACTCGAGTCTACAAAGACTACCTAGATAGCGAATCCCCAATAATCTGAATTTACGTTTACCAAAGAGAACCACCCCCTGAAGTTTGTATGGACGAGTTCATAGCTAGGTAGCTGTCGTGCTGAATGGAAGAAATTTAAGAATATCATAGCACGAATTTAGATAGTGTCTTTAGGTATAGATGGATCGTTCCTACCTCTTTAGAAAGCGCCCAAATGTTGAGGTTGGATTTGAGGGTGACTTTATATTCGACAGTGAATCTTTCTAGTGGGTGAAAAGTCCGAATTTAGCGGTTGGCGTTAACTAACCATTTCTATAGAGCGGACTGGGCTTGAAAGTGCTCTAGGTGGTTGGAAGACTACTTTGCTGAACTCGGCTTACACAAAAGTCGGGCGCGGGATGGGGTGGTTGGAGGGACCATTATACGTTGGAATTATGGTGTTTGGTATACACTGGAAGATGGATTTCATGAGCCTGGGAGCATATATATAGTTAATTCAGCAGCATTGAAGGCATATACACTGAGGTCCGCGGCCAGAGTTAGAGAGAAAAATGGTTGTAGATATTGCTCTTGTGGAAGTAAGACTTTGTCTTTCCGAGCATATTGTAGTTGCTTTAGGTATTTTCTTCAACTGTCTAATTAGTGGTTCTTAATTTTGCATTTCATTACCAGTGTGAATAATTAGTAGGTAGCTAGCTGTTCATAGATTGCTTTGATTTTCTAGAAAGATCTAAATGAGTCTAAGACTCATTGAGAGTACTAAATAGCTCGTCAATACTTTGTAACATAGATTCGAATGACTCTTACAATTTCTTACGGATAGAATGTTGAATGTTTTCCCCACATACCCTTGTTTCCCAATAATTTAAGTATCTTGAAACATCACCTTATTAAGTCTTGCGAAGTTATCCACTTGATTTCATTATGGCCTCTACCACACCTAAAGCACACCAAGAACTGTTGATTAGAGCTGATATGAAGTGAGTAGAATAGTACGTGATAATCTTTGTGCGCATATCGCTATCATATGTATTTAGTACTGCGAGTCTTAGACACTCTTTCCTAGCTTATTTCAGCCTGAAAGCCACTTCCATTGACCAAAACTTTAAAAGGAATACTACTAGACCATAATTCAACACCACCACCATCAGAACATCAATCCTATCAAGACTCACACCCAAGCTCCACACCAAACAAAGACGACACCGAATGCATTCACCCGGCTTGTAAACTGAGCTCTGGAAGTGTGCAACAGGAATCTGTTCGTTGGAATCAGATTACTCTTATAAGTTCCAGATTTTGAGATCAGATTTGACGGTAGGTTGATATTCGACAGCTAAAGCTTTTTAAGGGCAAAAGGTTCGGATTCAACAAATGGCGTTATAGCTATCTGTTCATCGAACTTGGGATTCAACTCGGACTTAACATCGCTCCACAGTTATGATTTGGTGGGAGTGTTGATTACTGGATATCTTCGTTCTCCTGATCGATGTCCATTTCGTCATCCATAGACTGAGTCTCAGCGGTCCCAATAGCCAGTTAATGATTAGCATTTTATGTGCTCTGGCTTGTTGTATATGTACAAGGTTAAACGTGTTAAGCAGGTTACGTTCTACTTAAAATTTATGATATCTAATTACCAATTTTCTGTTATGTACATGTACAGTAATAGATTACTGGTTTCCTAAATTACTGGCTCATCTATCAAATTAATTCAATGGCTTTGAGATCTTTGGGGAAACACAACCAAGTCACATCTGCATTAACAAAAGTACGAAACAGCTTGTGAATACTTTTTGAGGCAGAGCACTCACATCTTATCCCTTCTTTATCAGACAGCATCCTGTATATTTTTGATCTCATTATTCTGAATTTCATAAAGTGACGTTCTGTATCCGGCTTTCGGGCCGAGTATTCAAGTACGTCTGGAGACCCCATGACCCACTATGGGATCTTTCCTACCCTCCCTCTGGTTCGTCAGCGGCTGATTTATGGAACGGAGGTTCTATTTTTGGAGATGTTTCTGGGCGTCAGACACCTCTGACACGTTGTCTCACCCCTTGAATGCGGAGTTCATGTAAGATCGTGAACCCCGTTCTTGGCTGGAGCATGGTAAACATAAGGTTAATTTTTAAGTTGACTACGGAGGACTGTCTAATCAGTAATTTTATCTCTGAATTATCAAATTTTCCAAGACAGGCCGATTTAAAATCTCAAAATTGAACTCATTACTGCTCGCTAGCACTCGATACCGCCACCCATCTATCCACCTCGGACATATTATTTCTGCTAAGTCCGAAGGTTTCTTTGCCATTTGGAAATCGGGGAGTCCGTCTTGGTTACTGAACCAGGCGTGGCAGAAGGGTTTGACAATACTGGTTCCAATTCGTACCGCCTTCTTACTTCAAAGACTCCAAGTCCAGATGGCAGAGGCTGGACATTTCATAGATCGGCTTGAGCCCCTGACCTATCAAGAAGATTGACACCCCAGAATCGGGTGAGATGTTTGTTGCTATTTCTCGAGTTTCAAGGCTAAACGTGCCAAAACAGCTCATCCAAATTTCACCACGGTGAACATTATTTGCGCTGCAGTAGAAATTTTGGGGAGTTGGATGCTTGGGAAGAACGTGTATATGTGCTTGGATAATAGACGTACCTGGTGAGTTACCCAAATGCTAGATAATCGCGGATCATTGGAGTTTAGTGAGAGAATTCGTGCGTAAAACAAAATAAATCCATACTCACGATGGAAGCAATGGGTCCTTCCAGAAGCTTATTTGTTTTAGCCCAGAACTGGGAATTCAGAGAAGAATGGGATTTTGAGAGCGTAAATTACATTGCGTACCTACGGGAGATCTATATATAGAGTTTGGAGGGAGTCGGATGATCACCATACTGAAGTGAGGAAGTATCATCGTCACTTGGCATTCACGTTTCATAGACGTTCATCCCAATAATAGTTGAAGGAACATGTATATAATCATCAAATCTGCTGCAGTTCTCAGTTTCTTCACCACCACAGGTATCTGTTTATTTCACACTCATTCATTTCATTTCACACTCACTCATCTGTTTACTCCAGTCAGTTTTATCTTTTCAACAGTCTTTCAGTACATCACTTTTCTTTTTCTGAAGCATCTTTCGTCATCTTCATCAATCACACAAAATGCAATTCCAAATTCTCTCCGTCGCTGTCGCCTTTTTGGCATCCAGGTATGTCCTTTACACCCAAAACACTAGGGGAAAAAAGGGAAACTAACAAATGCTATTAGTGTTACCGCAAACATGAACGCCAGAGCAATCTGCCGAACCTTTGACGACCTGTTAACCCAACGCGTAAATTTCAACCCAACCCAGCTTACCAAAATGTCGCCTAACAATTTATTCTAGGCTGCTTTTGACAGAAACGCAACAATGACCGCATGCAAACAATACAGGGAAAGAAACACTGGTCCCGAGAAATGGGACTCATGCCCAGATTGCTTTTACAACGAACATGAGGGTGTCCAGGCATTCTGCGATAGCAAATTAGGGCGCATGGGTGGCAAAGAGGTATGTTTTCATTGTTGTGAACAATCTAGCTTTTTCAATGTAAGATTACAGAAACTAATTTTGGGGTTTTCACAGTGGGAACAGTACTGCATAGAGGCTGGTGCTGGTGGTGCATATGCCATTACGAACTGATACTCCAAAGTGGAATCCTGTACTTGTAGCTAGACTTTACGAATTGATGACTGATGACTTTTTCCTCTTATACTCTGTGCCATGAAGTGAAGCTACTTGCAGATTCCTTTTTCTTCAGTATGTGGGGGAGAACAGCTTATGAGTGATACACAAAAGATTATACGGTATAAGATGTGCATAAGACTTTTGCCTCTTGCGTCGTGTTTCTGTGTTCTGCACATTTGGAATAGTTAAGGAGGATGAGACTTTGGGAATTTAAGAAGAAAAGGTAGAGAATGGGTTACCTAGGAGATATATTCTAACCGCGGGGCAAGTACTGTATATAAAGTTTATGCCTCTAACTCTCTCGCGGAGGTAAGTAGACTAACAAGGCTGTTCAAATGATTAATTCTAAAGGTTCCCTCGCTGAATAGAGAGCCCATCTAACCGTCATATTTGACTTCGCCTAATCTTTAAGCCGTAGGCGAGCCGCAAGGGGATGGAAGGTTTTCCCTCTTTTTCGCTTAGTCTATTGGATGTTTCATTTTGCTGTCCTGAAAGGGCAGTTGAAAAGGTGTTGTTGACAACAACGCGTTCCCTCGCTTAAGCGCCCGAAGTCAATATTATTTTTCCGTCGACAAGGAAGACAAGCTACAAGGGATTTATTATGATGAAATACTGTACACCATCCGTTGAATCCCGATAGAAGATGAGATCCCAAAAGAAGCCAATACTTCTTTGAGTAATGCAGAAGAACATTTAGTCATTCAAGGGTCCTCGGTAATTTTGTTTTGGGGCGTGCCGAGGGAGAGGTCCTCTGCAGGTGATGATTCGTTATGTGACCTCGCAAACCTTTGATAACAGCTGCGAAAGTTGTCTGGAGAGACTTTATTTGATGGCTGTTTATTGTCAACGAGAGTATAGGCAGCCCCTTAATTTCTAAATTCCTGGACATACTATAACGTAAGGCATGTTTCAATCACAAGATAGAGCCACCATATTATGGTGAAGGCGTAGAATCATAGTGTTGCGATATGCCAGCATTCCTTGCGTATGCTACAGTCCTTGCTTCGTAGCAGTAGCTGTACTGCAAGGGGGGAAACCACGTGACGTAGTCTACGGGCATATTAAGGAACCTGTAGCCAGAATCACTTAGAATCACACACGAATACAATACAAGATTATTGTACCTTGTGTCCTGACTTTGATCGTCAACCAACACTGATCAGTAAGCGCGCACAGATTAGAGACGTTGTAATTAAATTTATTTACGATTCTGGCCTTGCAGACTTCGATACTCTATTATAGAGTCCGACGTCACGACTACTTTATATCCTAGGCCGGCCTAGCGTCCCCAGATATCTTACTTCTCTCTCGACGACGAATAACGTTAATAACTGTTACTTGAGCATGTTAGAGTGTAGTAGCGAATATAGGACTAAAGGTCTCCTCGGCACCCCTGTCGACCCTGTAAACGCACCATCATCTAAACTAGAGCCTCACTAACCACCAGGGTTTAAGATACCTAAAATAGCTGCCAGTAAGGCTAGGAAGAGAGGGAAGGAGAAGGAAGATACGATAGACGACCAAGGTAGTAAAAAGGCTACTACTTGAGACCCTTTAACAACACGAGCAACTCGCTTAACCACAGTCACAACAGCGACAGCAGTAATGCCACTAACTCTACTACTAAAGGACGAATAAGATATCGACCTTGCGACTACACAATACGTAGACAGCGAAGAAGACGGTATAGGATTGTTCCTTACCTTCAAGGCTGACTTTAGGACTGGTCGGAATACGACTTCCAGGGCATCAACAACAAGAGCCTTAGCGACCCTGTAAAGGCCCTGTACTATAAGGGCGTCAATGTCGATCTAGATATCCCCCTAGCTCTCAGTCTACACAACTTAAATCAATAAATAATGATGAAGTAGTGGGATCTTGAAGCAGTAGAAGTAGCATATATATGGGGCAAGGTCTCTAGAGCTGGTTTACATATTCGAGGACTTGAAGACGCTGGGTCTTTTAAGGATTCAGAGGCTCTAGAATTCTCGTACTCAGGCGACTTTGCAAGCCAGTAGTCCTCCTGCTACGACTTCTGCTCCTGTTGCGACTTCTGCAAGCCAGGCTACACCAACGGGAAATACGGCGAATATCTTGAGTCAGCCCGCACCAACAAATGTACTGGGCGGAACTCAAGGACTCATAGGCCTACCAAAACCTTCCCGCCCAGGGAACAGTCTCCGCAGAATCCTGCACAGTCAAGTCAAGCTAGACAACAATAACAAGGCCACACCAGCAGTCAAGGACCTACTCAAGGACCTACAATCGCCGCGGCCAATCCTACAATAATGCCGTCGATCAACGTACAATCCAGTCAAGCAACAACAACAACTCTCGACACCTTTGCTAAGCCTTTCCGCGAATGGTTTAGACAGATTGCGAGGGTGCCTTGTTGTCGGAATATACGAGCCGCTCACTTTCTAGCCGACATTGTACAAGTGGAATCAATATACAAATGGCCCGCTTCGAATCCGTTGAGTCAGAATCAGCCTACGACAGTACTACAGGATACTCAAGCATTTTAGCCCTATAAAGTATGAGCCATCTTGCTTCAAACTCATCTCATCTCTTCCTCAACAACATAACATCCAACAAAAACTGCCTACCAACATGGATAATCTCAACTGCAACGCGGTCACCGACAACAAACCTGAGAGCTCACATCCTCAAGACCAAAGCAAGAACAACATCATGCAAAACAACGAGTCCTCAGTTTGTCGGAAATTCCCAACAGAACTACGACTCCAGATCTGGCGTGAAGTCCTTAAATCTGACAGATCGGAAGGCGGTCCAAGAGTCCATGCTATCAAACACAACCCGCGTACAAATCAGTTCCACTCCAATCAACCAGTGTCTATACTCTTGAGTATATGTAAAGAAACGCGCAATTTCTACCTTGAGAACTCGACCACACAGCCCGGATTCAGCAACTACATCAACTTTGACCACGACACGCTTTATTTCCTCTACAACCCCAATCTTCATGACCAGCTCGCCACATCTTTCACGATGACCCCCGGTCACCAAAAGATCCAGATAATGGCCATGGCGAGACTCGATCGTTGGCGAAACTGGAAACATATTCTTGCCTCAATGACTAACGATTTGTCGAGAAGATTCATTACTGTGGAGGCAGATACACGGAGTCTGACTACCGCTTGGAAGGAATACGATATCTCACTCATATGCCAAGTGACATCGTACGAAGTCTCTGATCATGAACCTCACTGGTTGCTCGAGTCGCTTACTATTGTTCACTTAATGCGGGTCAGCTCCATCTGGCCCGATCACTCCTTCGCCAAAGTCAGCACAGTTTTCCCCCAGTAGTATATAATAGACAGAACATATCTGCGCCCAAATGTGGAAAACAGCCAAAGTTTGTGTAAAACTCTTGCAGTAAGCTTTCCCTCTTGGTTGCTATCACCATACGACTGACAATCACTAGCTTTCCTCCTTCAAAAACAACCAAAATTTCCTGGCTGGTTCTATCATCACGACTTCAAGGCAGGCTTCCCTGTATTCTCACTTCATACATGATCTGACATTTCTCAATAGCGATCATATCTACTTCTGCCTTCAAAGCTGGCATTGACTCCCTTTCATTACATGGCTATTAGTGAATACCAGTTATATCACATATGATTCTGGGACTCGCATACTCATATTCTCCCACCTAGACTTAGATAGTTCCATACCTTACAATCCACAACCCATTCTTGACCCATCTTATTATCCCCCCGATATCTTCTCTATTCATCAACAACAAACACCCAACCAACAACATCACAAAATTCAGATTCCCCCCTTCCGCCCCATATTCACTCAATACCCCCCCACCATATCCCACTGCCCAAAGGTCACGCACCCCCGAAGTTTCCCCACCAACCACCCCCCTCCCCTATCCCACAAAGTCCCACAATTCCCAAAATACCTTCAAATATTCTATTAAGAGGTCCAGCAATCACAAAACCTGATACTACACGCCTGGTCAGGTCAGCACGAGTGTAATGTGATTATTTGCCATATGCGACAAGCACACGAGCTGTTTCCTCAATCGAAAAAAAATCTATCCGCCTGATTTTCTCTAGCCCCAGAAGCGCCCTAGAGTTTTGCCATTTTGATTTTTGGTATTTTTTGGGGGGTTTTGTTTTTTGGTGGTGTTGTAGTTGAGGGGTTGGAAAGAGGCTGTTGCTTGATTTGAGCCTTGAGGAGGAGCGCGTTCGCTTGAGGTGAATCGTGGAGGTGGTGGGGTTTTGTGAGGGTCAGACACAAGCACGCATTATCAAAGAAGTGACATGGGAAATATAGTGTCAGTAATTATGCCTTCTCGCTTTCCAGTCCTAACATTTCGTAGTGGAGACAATTACTAGCTTTGCGTAGTGACCAATCAGATTCCATGTTTCTCCCATCTTACATGCACTCCTACATTGTGCAACTGAATACCCCCAAAACCCACCGTAAAAACAGACTTCTCATCAGCTTGTTGAACCAATGGTCAAGAACCCTAATCCCATTTTCCATCTATCATACATATCACCAAATCCCCGCCTCTCAGTCCCATTTTGAAACTCCCCCGTAAATCATCAATCCAAAACTTCCCACATCCCAAAATAACTCCCCTATTTCTTCCCAACATCAGGCATCCCCTCCCCAACTTTACTTCGATACTGCCCTCTCAAAAACTGCTCCACCTGCACATCATGATCCGGTCTAATCGGTGGCATCTCCCTCGACTTCTCCAACTGTCTCGCCTTCTCCCTCTCTTCTTCTTCTTTCTGCTGTGCCGTTGGTGCAAGACCGGGGATATATGAACACACTATATTAACAATCATCAGCACTCCCTCTTACCCCTCATTCTCTCTCTTCCCCGCTTCATTTCTCTAGAATGAGAACATACCTTTCGCAACAACTCCCTCCCCATTTCCGGCATCAGTACTAGCATGCGGATTCCCATGCGCAGCTTCATTCAAGGCATCCTTCATATCTCCCTTACGGAATTTATTACCCATCTTGTCTTTGGAGAAGTTCTCGGGGTCGGAATCCGGGTTGTAGTTTGGGTTTGTTTCTTTGTTTAGGGTGCTTTGGATGGAGTTTGCTGTGTTTGCTGCGGTGGTTTTGATTTGGTCGAGGGTGGAGGGTTGGTGAGACATTTCTTGTTTTTTGTTTAACTTTTAGTTTAGATGAGAGGAATAGTTTTGGTTGTTCAAAGTGGTTTGAAGACAGTGGTTGGGAGCTGTATTGGAGCTGGAAGGTACTGTAGGTACTTCTTAGCTAGGGATACGAGTACTCTCTCGCGTATGCAGGGTACTCGTAGCTATCTGGCTGGGAGACAAACTTCTGCGCTTATTTGACTGTATCGAAAAGAATCTTGTAGGATTCGTAAACCGGATTTAATTCTTAGAATTCCTGTATTGAAATCTTCAGTCTAGGTAGGTATTCAAGACTTTTCTGGATCTGAGTAGGTAAATAAGTAGGTAGTGGGGTTGGACCTGCCAGCCCAGCTCCCCCACATACTGGTGACGTATTGCCCAGACAGGGATGACGACCCTGGCTGTAGATCGGATTTCTTGTACGACCTGAACTTGCATGCTAGGTATGCAGCTAGGGAATAACGATATACTTTTTCTTCGCCCCGACAAACGTGTCAAACTATAAGTAAGCTTTAGTTGCTTAAGTCTATATCTGATTCCTCGAGCCTTTGCGCAGTAAGTACGGGATATGATTTTCTTGAGAAGAAATATGAAGGAGCGTACCTATCTTTTGACACCTAGATTTTGGGGGACAGTCATGCGTGAGAGTATTCAACCACTGTCATTATATACCAATCTATAAACTTTTCCAAAAATAAAAAACCCTCCAATAACTCGATACCTATCTATCAACCACCTACCATCTATTCAAAGAAGAATACCCGTAGGTAATTAATCAACATTATCTGTAACATAATTCATACCCAGACAACTACCTACCTATACCTCCACCCCAGCTTTTTACAAACAATAATAACAAAACCACCGGTACCAGTAACGTCCCCAGCATCTCGTTTAATATAATCAACCGATTCAACCTCATAAAAGGTTATTAATATTATCTTGAGGCTATTTGACAGGTACATTCCAGGTTTGTAGTTGGTATGATGATGAGATGATGCGACAATCTTACAGTTATGTATCTCAAGTTTAAAAGACGGAATATGATATATCGGATGATGTACTGTACGAGTGGGTAACTAAGTCTTCAGCAATTTTATACTTCATCACATCACGCACATCCATACAAACAAACATCTACATCCACACAAAAATATACCATTAACGGGAAAATCCAATATATTAATACGACTCTTTTTCCCTAGGAACCACCAACTAACTCCTTTAACTCCTCGCTAATTAGTGATTAACCACTTTTCTCTCCTTCCTTCCTTCATCCGCCCCGATAATTAAGTCCAGCGCAAAAACAAGTCCATGAGTAAAGAAGAAAGAAGAAACAAGGAAAAGGAAGTATGAAGGTTGGTATGTGTGTGTATGTTTGTACTGTACAAAATTGTATCTGTGAGAAGACATCATTGAAGAAGTTCCCAATTGTAATGGAACTTTTGGTGGGGAGGGGATGTGAAAATGATATTTTAGAATGGGAAATAGGGAATGGGGAATAGGTGCTGTGATTGAGATTATTTTGAGAAGGGAGAATTGGATATTGAGGGAGAGACGAAGGGAACTTCGGGGTTTTCGTGTGTAGTGATGATCGTCCAAGACCTTCTCGATCGGTATATCGCTCATATCGAACATCGTATAACCAATATCGACTCCCCACTTAAAGGAAGAAAGGAACCCTCATCAACGCCCAAAACCATCCCTAACCCCCCTCGTACACCTCCTAATCCCAACCACCCCCAACCTCGGAGCCATCCACTCAGGACACTTCTCCAAAAACGCCTCCCACTTCTTCCGACCCCTCCACCCATCACAATTCGTCTCCTCGGCCAACCGCCAAACATGCCCCAACGTCTCCCAATACCAAGGCGGCCGATGGGAACCAAAGATCGCCAAGGGCGTCGAGCATCGTGGGAAGGAAAAGACTTGATAAGTCCACGGTCTAGCATTCTCGGCGAACTGGGATTTATCGAGGACGAAATCGATGGTTTGGAGTTGAGGATGTTCCATAACGAGATCGAAGAGGACGGCATTGGGAAGGCCTATCTTAGGAGGTAGGGATGGTAATACGTGGGCTCTTTGCGAGATGAATTTCCCCATCAAGTCAGCTTTGAATAGCAGTTTCGTGAGGGGGATGTGCTTGGCGAGTTTCCGGATCGTGGCTAGGAGGCCGGAAGTCGTGCAGTAGGTGACGAAGTAAATCATGTCTTCTTCATTGATGTAGATGTATTTCCTCTTGTAGGGTGAATTGGGATACCAGCTGTGAACGGAGAGGATGCTGGGGACTTTGTAGAAGTACTTGTTTAGAGCTTCTCTACGGGCTTCCTTGTCTAGGTGGAGGACTGTGGGAACGGGTCCGGCTTCGAGTTTGTAGAATGTCATACTGCTGTCTCCGAATAATCTCGTATGCCAGTTGGCCCGGATGAGACGACGTGTGTAAGAGGCGTATTCATAAATGCGCCAGCGAACTTCGATGGGTAGATTGTTGAAGAGTTTAAAGCTTCGGATCTTCTTGCGTTTTGTGGTGGCTGGTGTAGTATGTGCTACTGATTTTTGTTTCTTGGATGGTGCCATTTTCCTCATGAGTGGAATTAAGAGTGTAGTTGATTGATGATGATAGGGTGTGTACGAGTATTATTTGTTCAGCGACTTTGGTGATAGAACTTTCTGATGAATAAGTAAGTCAGTTTACCTGATGTTTGATGAGATGTAAAATGCGTCAGAGGGAGGAAGTCAGGGTGGACTCACAAGTCAGAAGACAGCCCAGTATCAGAGCGCTATCAGCTGAAGCCAAGAGCTCCTGTAGTGATTGAGAAGGTGAATGTAAAGATGAAGTTCTCAAACAATGATAAAGCAGGTCAAATTTCTCAGACGGACCAGATCAAACCTGAATGGCGAGGATAGGACAAAAACTGAGAGTGTGTTAAAGATGGAAATGGTTGTGGTTATGATTGTTAAGCAATGTTTGACCAGAAGGATGTGCCTTTTTGAGCAAGATGGCGGAGAAGCATGAGTGGATCCAATGGAAAAGTAAATCGCAGTGAAGGTCAGTTTTGTCAGTTTAGTCATAGACAATCGTCTTCTTTAGTGAATGAAAGTGGAAAAGCTCTGAGTATGGGAACATAGCCTCCTTATCCTGTTAATCCCTTTAAAAGTGAAGTTGTACAAGCGGAAATAAGATATGATAGGGAGAATCAACAGGAGTAGGATGAACTTCATCTCTTCACCTGACTGATTTCAGATTCTTT
The DNA here is from genome assembly GCA_900536425.1 of Hymenoscyphus linearis. Taxonomy (NCBI): domain Eukaryota; kingdom Fungi; phylum Ascomycota; class Leotiomycetes; order Helotiales; family Helotiaceae; genus Hymenoscyphus; species Hymenoscyphus linearis. Next base: position 40,801 of record UNPR01000121.1, read on the forward strand.
GCACATTTATGAAAAGGGAAATAGAGTGAAGACTTGTAGTCCATGAAAATAACACTAAATATCATTTATGCAACAATCGTGAGAAATAAACCAGATAGCACCATCCAAAACTCCATTCATATTCCATATACGCCTACCACAACTGGCAAAAGTCACCCCTGATTCTGGCCCTTTTCTGAGTTCCGTTATATTTTTCTCATAAGAAATCGTTTTGCAGAAATCATTCTTCTCAGTGTCCAAAAGCACCGCTTGGTCTTGTCTCTGGTTTACCAAATCCAAGTTTCTGCTTCTTGATTCTTGGGAAAACCCCAACCACAATCAATACAGAACAAACGAGAACAGCCCAAAGCTTGATGTCCAACACGTTTTTGTTGTAATCAGTTTGAGTTGCTGCAGCCACGGTCGCCAACAAAAGAAGAAAGACGACATATCCACTGATTCTGTGCCACTTGTAGAGGGACTTCGCCTCATTTACTCCTCCATATAGCTGGGGCACGAAATATGCTGTGAAACCAACCAAAGCTTGGAGGGCTAAAATGATGTAGGTTATGAGGCCAAGGATTGCGTGAACAGACTCGAAGTGATGAGGAGGGTTGTTGCGAAATTTGTTGATTTCGATGATAATTAGGCCAGCAATAAGACAACTGACACCCAAGGTATGCAATGCGAAATGTGCAATTGTGCCTTCTCGTTTTTGCTGGGATGTATGTGTCGGCTGAACAATAAGAATGGCTTGGGTTATGAACAACATGGCGGCCGAGTTCAAAAGTGGATGAGGAGAGACGAAGGGGAGCAGCTTATTGAGAAAGACGCTGGCCCAAACAGAAGCGATGAGGAGGACAATTCCAGCCTGCGCGAGGGCGGCAGTGCCTGTGGAAATCAATCAGCTGCAGCTCGGGGAAAGTTACATGTAAATTGATTCTTACCAGTGTAGACATTGCGGTAGAGTGCTCCTCCCTCAGGTTGAGAAGCATCTCCGCGACGTCCAAGAAGAGGTTCGTCTTCTCCACGACCCCCCTCGTGTGCGTGGGCTGCAGAAGCCTCTGGAATACCGGTAGCTGATGCCATGGCTTTTTGGTATGAAGATACTGTAATTTGGGGCGGTTGCTACGAAGGGGGAAGAGTACTTGTCGGCGTTGGGTTGAATATAAAAAGGCTTAGAAGATGTCACGAAGACGGTAGGAGAAGAAAAGAAGGCGTTAGGTTAGTGAAAAGGCACCGGTGTTGCATCTTGGATCGCGGATCGGATTAGGGATTAGGTAGCTGCTGAGCCATTTCGGGCTTGGAGTTTTAGGTAGGCTCTCGGTACTCGTATCTCACACACACACACAATCAGCTCCCTTCCCTCCTCGCCTATGACGATGACGCAGCCAGGTTTTGTTGCCACCAATCCACCAATCAGCTTCGGTGCATTGAAATCCATATTGCGAAAAAAGGTCTAATTGATTGCGCCATCCATGTACTCGAGTACATGTACAACCATCAATTATTGACATCAAGCATGGCGCACAATAGAGAGCGAGAGTCACAGCTGCAGCTGCAGATTTGGTGATACCGCTGGACTCGTGATTTTTTTCAACTTGCAGGTGCAGGTGCAGGTGCGTGTGGTTTTGTATTTGACGCGATGAAAGGTTATCAGTTAGACCTTTGAATAACCTCTTAAATGATTGGTTTAAATAAAGTCAAAGGTGGGGTTGCCTGTGGTTGCCAGCGGTTGCATATCAGGACTCCACTAGTACTCGAGTACCACTACTCCATAGCAATTGGAACTCACAACACCACAAAACGGCTATTCAAATCAACATTGAAAACTCCATAAGAAGTGGCTTTCTCTCCCACCAAGATTGCAGGTGGCCAAACATTTTCAAAGAGTCACGTTCACCATGTCCTCCGAAACGGAATACAAGCTAGAGAATGTTGCCGCCACCGTCATCGAGTCGGACAAGATTGATGCAACCTTTCGATCTTCTACCATAGGTAAGTGCAATTTCGTAATGTTGCTGCTGTGCTCATCATGGTCATGAAAGCCAGCTAAGCAATTCTACGATGCTTCAAGGATCATCCAAAGCCACTCTCACTGCCCTGCATGGTGCCTTCTGATCAGCTTTGTGAGCAAAACACGTGTGATCCTGGGCTGATGCCTCTTCCTCTTTAGATCTCGTTTCTGGAACTTTGGGTGGGAAGATTCTCTCTTTTTCAGATGAGTGGTTTGCGGAGGCATCCAATCTCCTGACTCCCACCCCACCCATTCGTCAGCCAGGAAAGATGGTCTACACTGGCGCCTGGTACGATGGGTGGGAGACTCGCCGTCATAACACTGCCCCTTTCGACTATGTAGTCATTCGTTTAGGTGTTGCTTCCGGTACAGTTGAAGGCATCGAAGTCGATACAGCTTTCTTTTCCGGCAATCATGCACCGGCAATTTCCGTCGAGGGTGTTTTCAGTTCAAGTGACGAGGAAGTAATCAGTTGGAAGGGAGACCACGGTAAATGGGAAACCATCCTGGGCTTTCAAGGGTGTGGGCCTTCAAAGCGATTTGGGTGGAAGTTGGATAACCCTACCAAAAAAGCTTATACACATGTTCGTCTCAACATGTACCCGGACGGCGGCATTGCTAGATTTAGACTCTTTGGTCATGCAGTCCCTGTCTTTCCCGAGGACAAAGAGGCAGTATTCGACCTTGCTGCAGCTCAAAATGGAGGAGTGGCTGTCTCTTGTAGCGACCAGCACTTTGGTGTCATTGCCAACTTGATTCTTCCAGGAAGAGGAAAGGATATGGGTGATGGATGGGAGACTTCAAGATCTCGAGGAAAGGATCATGTTGATTGGGCCATCATCAGGCTGGGTGCAAAGGGGACAATCCAGAACTTGGTTGTTGATACTGCATTCTTTAGAGGCAACTTTCCTCAAAAGGCAAAGGTTGAAGCCATAGATTGGTCGGGTGAGGGAGAACCAGGAGTTGCTGCTGATGGCTGGGTGGATGTCGTCGCGCCTAGCAAGTGTGGCCCAGATCAGGAGCATGAGTTTGCATCATTGATTCAGGATAAGCCATTTACTCATGTAAAGCTGGTCATGATCCCTGATGGAGGGGTAAAGCGGATTCGTGTCCTGGGCAAAAGAGCTGCCTAATACCTACCTATATCTGAACGTCAAGACGAGATGTGGAAAGGCAGTTCGTCTTTTCCAATTTTAAGACGAATCAATAATTGCAAAGACTGCTAGATGTACATAGATTCGGTTTTCAAGGGGGGACTTGTGCATATCCATTGAGAAGCGAGAATATACCAATTTGTTCATCATAAATTGTTCCATTATTCTATTGTTCCATTGATTCTTAGAACCTTAGGTAAAAATAACCCGACAAGGACTCATTCAAAATGCGACTTCCATCTGGGGCACGGTCCACCTTTAGTGGGCTGTACGCCAACCCCATGAATCGAAGCAACACACTTCCTTCCAGACAAGAAAGGCGTGGCATCTATGCAAACTCCAACAACAGTCTCCCTAGATATTAAGCAGAAAGCCGATTCCCCCTAGAAACTGGCTTCAGGTACACATGCCAACCGGTGGATGATTGCGGACTACATGCAGTCCTTGTTCAGCAATGGATATTGGGGATAATGGCGGGGATATCAGCGGCGGCTTCGGTGACGAGTCACAAATGAAACCCAAAGCCCTTCCAGACGATCTCCCCAAGTCTCTTGATGACCGGAAAAACGTCTCTTCACATTATGTGCCGGAGACGGAGATGTATGATGCATGGCAAGGTAATACGATCTTCTCCTGGACACCTATGAAACGAACTGACCCCAATAGGACAATCACAATTTTTGACGAGTCCTATGCTTGCGAAGCCCCTTCAATTCAATAGCCTCACTCTTGACGATAACTCATACGAGGAAGACCTCTCGGCGCAAAAGGCGGGCGATAGTGACGCAAGACTCATGGAGATGCTTGCTGCGCAAGCGGCGCACCGAGATGGAACTGCGAGTGAGGACGAAGATGCTGTGGCTTCTAATGATAGGTTGACGGAGTCGGAAAAGAAGGATATCCTACAGAAGGCTCTCAACATGGCAGCAAGTAACGGAGATATGGACCGAATTCAGAGAATATTAAGGGGTAAGGCAAAGGATCTGGTAGACATTGATGCGCCAGATGAGGAAGGCACATCACCTCTGATATACGCCAGTTGCTTTGTAGGTGCTTATTTTTAAGACTTTTGAAAGACTTCTAATGGGTGTATAGGGCCACGAAGCCGTGGTGACAGCTCTTCTAGACGCGGGGGCCAATGTCGATAAGCAGGATCGAAATCAGTGGAGTGCTCTCATGTGGGCCATGACGAACCGCCACAAGGGTATTGCAAAGTCATTACTGGATCATGGTGCCTCACCGGAGGTCAGGTCAATCTCTGGGCGAACCGCTTTTGATTTCGTCGCGCCAGATAGCGAAATATCTGGCTACCTACACGATAGTGGATACAATATCGGAAGTGTTGGTGTAACAGATGACTTTTATAACCCTGGATTTTCACAAGATCGATTTGAAGAAGAAATGGCAGAAAATGAAATGAGAAGACGTATGATGATGGAAAGTGCTCGAGACCTGGAGGTTGACCTGGGAAATGTTGGAATTGATGACCAGCCCGAGGTAACAACTAGTCATATTTGGTCCAAGAAATATACTAATATGCATAGTCCCCCGGAGAATTGGAAGAGGACATGCAAGAATTTGACTGGACAAGATGTCTACATGATCAGATGTTTGTGTTCCAGGAGAGTGAGTTGGGTCGAATCCTCGATATCATCATTACCAACATGACCCCTAAACGGTCTCCGTCTCAAAAACCAGTTCCAGCCAACATGATATTTCTCAGTGCTCGGTACGCTCACTACCATGCGGATCAGAGTCTTCTTGCGAAACTGCTAATCACTGCAATGGAGAAGATCAATGATGTTGTGGAGAAAAATCAATGGGACATGACGATTTTGGCCTTTTGGATATCCAATGCGACTTTATTGCTACATTACTTGAAGAAAGATGTAGGGCTATCGGATTCGACATCCGATTTTCAAATGCAACTTGCAGAATTGGTCAACGAAATCTTTATTCTCATCATCAGAGATGCGGAACGGAGAATGGACAAGGTTCTGGACACAGCTATGCTGGAGCATGAAACGATTCCGGGATTTGAAGGTATTGCTTTCCAGCATGAATGGAAGATTTTCAAGAGGAAAAACCAGGTCAAGGAAGAACCAACTGAAAAACGCTTTCGACCCCCCTCACCAAAAGCGAGAGCCAAACCATCACCACGTAACATTACATCGTTGTTATCTTCTACGCTTTTCGTTTTGGATTTGTATGATATCCATTCCGTCATCACGGCTCAAATATTAGCACAATTGCTGTATTGGCTTGGAACAGAATTGTTTAACCGCATCATGTCGAATCGAAAATACTTGGCGAGAACCAAAGCCATGCAGATTCGAATGAATATCTCGACTCTGGAGGAATGGGCTCGAACTAACAATCGTCAACCGGAGCATTATGAACATGGCTCGATGACATCTAGCGGTGAGACAACAATTGAAGCGGCTAGACGGCATCTTGCGCCTCTGATACAACTTTTGCAATGGTTACAGTGCTTTTCTTCTTTAGGAAGCGATGACTTGGAAGCGTTAGTGGGTACATTACAACAACTAACACGACTTTCATCACAACAGTTGATTCATGCTGTGAAGCACTACCGGCCAGAAGTCGGCGAGACTGGATTGCCGAAAAGCGCCATGAAGTATTTGAATGACACGCAAAAGGAGATCAAAGCTCGCAAAGAACGACAGAGGAATTCTGTCGTGTCACTCAAGGGAGTCAACACGACTCCAGTCAAGAAGCGAAGCGACAGTAACTACGGCAAACCACCTGACACACCGGAATCAAACACTGAGGACGTGCCGCCGATGGATGATGAGTACGACGCGCCAGAAAATCTTTTACTAGATCCAGCACTCATGCTCCCATTTTCCTTACCCACGAGTACGGATATGCTGGTAAGTTACGGTGCTGGATTTGGAGGGCTGAATCGGGAACGGGAGCGAAAATATATTCCTACTGTCCCGGGGGAGTTTTTGGCCAAGCTGGACCTCAATGGAGGTCGACAAATCAGTACATATGCGGAACGTGATTGGGAGAATGAAGAAGATTAAGATTTTTCCTGGGCGAGTGAGTGGTTCGGGGGGGTGGTGGTGGTGGTATATGAACTATGATGCAGTATCTGACTCGGGAAATTTTAATTTTCCTTTATGAAAAAAAAGAAAGGAAGCATTCTGGAAGCATTGCGCGGCGTTTTTTTTTTGTAGCTTGTAGCTTGTAATGTAAGCAGGCGTTTCCAAGATAAGAGATGTGGATGGAGGATATGTTTGCCTTTTTTTTTCTTCTTCTTCTCTTCTCCTGATTGTTTGTTACTCGTATTTTCCTTCTTCTTCTTCTTGCGGCCGAGATTTTTAAATAGAACAACTATCGAGTACGAGTTACTGGTACTGGTAGGAAAACTACATTACATGGTTATTGTTGTTCTCCTTTTTGCCTGTTTGTTCATGTGTCTAGATGTGGGGTGGGTGGGTGATTCGTTGGATTTTGGTGATATGGTGATTTACTTGGTGTTTTTCTTTTTTTGCCCGGGCGGCTTCCAGCTGAATAATTCTTTTACGGGTCTTCCCGCCTTGTAGATTTGTGGGCTTGTAGAGTGGCTTGTAGATTCGTGGGCTTGTACTACATACCTTACCTAGCCCTACCTACCTACCTAGGTATCTACCTAGTGTGGCTCGTGGGCGTTATATTGACTCAGACGTAGACTCAGACGTAGGCAACTAGGCTTGGAGGTTCGGTAGGTAAGCTTACAAATTTACAAATTTACAAATGGAACAATTGGATTGATTATTCATTTATTTATTCATTGATTGGCAATGATTCCGCTACGGAGGTAATTGATAAGATAAGATATGGCATGTTTTTGTTTTGTTTTGTTTCCAATTGTTGGGACCACCGATCACCAGTCGACGATATCACCTGATAAAGAAACATAAACACGGCCTTATCGGAGTGTGGTGTTGGAGAGATGGAGAGATGGAGAGATGGAGAGATGGAGAGATGGAGAGATGGAGAGATGGAGAGATGGAGTGATGGAGTGATGGAGTGACTGGTAGACGGGAAATACGGAAGGAATCTGAGCGACAGCGGCCTTTGAGGACTGATGAGTAAGTAAGTGTGAGTGTGTGACGAGTTTTCCCCAGTTTTTTTTTTTTTTTTTGGCTTACTGCGCAGGTTGTAGGTTGCGTTGCCACATCATGGATTTTTTTGGGGGATGGGATGGATGGGGAATGGATGGGAGACCTTGGACTGAACTGAACACTCGATAGTTTGTTTGTTTGATGGGTGATGGGTTAGGTTGTAACCTGGAATCGGGTTTTTTTTTCTTGTCACGGTCATGTACTGTACTGTACTGTACTGTACGTACATGCAGATAGATGGTGAGTCTTTGCATTTCTTTACCTGGGGATGGATGGATGGATGGAGGATGGGGGATCCACGTGGAGGGAGGGAGTGGGTGGTTCGTCTAGGTTCGTCTGATTACTCCGTATGGCGGTCGTCGGTCGAGGCCTGGGTGCCACGTATGTTGTGCTGTCGTTCTGCGGTCGTACAGGAAGTTGTAGGTTATAGGTTGTAGTTATGCGGTGTGGAAGGAGGAGAGGAGGTTGGTTGGGTTGGGCGAACAGAGGTGTTGGGTGTTGGGTGTGGCTGCTCGAGGGTCATGGCATGGTGGGATGGGATGCGATCTACGTTGGCAAGGAAGATATACATCTTGGGATTTAATATAAAAATTCCCTACGGAGGATTTTTAAACGAGAAAGTTTGAAGGGGTCCGGGTCCGGATATGGCCTACAAGCTTGTCGAGCTTGTCTAGACTTGACTAGACTCGGCCTTCGTTGAAAGTTTCAACCATTATTCCCAAGCTCCCCAAGGTTTTTGGGGTCTTTAGGGTTGGGTTGCAGGCTGGCCCAGATTGAACATGGGGAAAATCATCCGCCCGCGTGCCGATGTTGGCGATTTCCCGTCTATCAGTATTTCGGGCATGGGGCACAGACTTGCCGGGCTGGCCGTGCCATCCCTTAAAACGCCCCCCTCCCCCCTCCCCCCGGCCCGGGGAATTTATCTGGATCTGGAAAACTGGACGCAGATTTAATTTCCAGGGTTCAGTTCGCTTCTTCTGCTGTGAGCCCACTACTGCCCATCAGAGCCTGTAAGCTTGTAAATCTGTAAGCCTGTACCTGCCTCTCAAGTCCCTTGCAGACGCTGGAATAGGCAAGAGACAAGCCGTAAGAGGCTTTCCTTAGAAAGGCCAATCATTATTCAGAGACAACTTTGGACAACTTGGGACAACTTTCTCCAGCAGAGTGAGCTGGGGGCGGGTGGCCAGAGTACAACTGCATCTCTAATCCATTTTGATAGGTCTTGGGGGCCCTGTTATTGACAGCGCGCAGATTTTCTGGACCGTGCTGTGATAGCCACACATACAGGCCTGTACTTGTCACTTGTAGCCTTGAGCGTCTGCTGGGTATCATTTTTTGTCTTTTTTTTTTGGGCCTTGCGCCTCCGCCGACAGAGTTTCACCACAGGTCAACTGTGACTGGAACTGGAACTTATCTCTGCTGCTGCGTGGGAATTCGATATTAGTGACACTGGCCCACCTCACTCCACTGCGACCTCACTTCCTCTCTCTTCACTTGCTTCTTCCTAAATTTTTTCTTTCGTGACTCCATCTTCACATCTTCAGATTGGTTGTCTGGCAACAAACACTTCCTGAATCAAACTTTTATTTATTTTCTTCTTGCAATCTAACCCATTCTGCTGCACGCATCCGATCTGACTCCCCAAACCTGGTCTGCCGCACAGGGGTGAGCTTATATCGCGCATCACCAACTGAATCATCGAAGCATCGAAAGCATCCCCTAAGATTGGATTGGCATTGCTTGATATCATACCAGTAGAAATCAAATCAAGAAAGGATTCGAGGAAAACATGAAGAATGGCGCCCTCACGCTCAGGCACTTTACGATCTAAATCCAGCAGCTTGAGAAACGCTTCCCGACCCCATCTTCACTCCCAAGCGAACACGCCAGTGGACGAACTAATCGCATTCCCCTATGAACAAGCCTTAGCCGCAAAGAAGCCACTGGCCGTCACAGTCCCACCACCACGCGCGCCGCCCTCGGATACCCATCCCGCCCTAAGAGAACGACCTCGAGCTCACGCGAGTTGGGAGGACGAAAAGAAGAGAGATTCGGGCCTGGCGCCAACAACGAGTTCAAAGGCCAGGGAAGGATCCGTGAATACCGTGGAGGAGAATGTGCTGGGAGCACCCTTAAACTTTAATTCACCATCACCTGTGCCTATGCTCAAGATGTCACTTCCCGCTGAAGAGACTCCCAATGTGACGATCCCTCCTGTTCCGACTACGCCAACCACTTCCAAGGAGCCAAAAACCCCTACTTCCGCTAAAAGCTTTTGGAGGAAGGCTAGAAGTGTCAGGAGCGGTCGGTCGTCGTCGATAGCAGTACCATCAACCCCTGTACCAGATGTCCCTTCGCTCATTACTACTGCGATACCTACAGAGACTCTTCTGGAGGAGGAATTGTCTTTTTCCAAGCGGGGGAGTGTGATGCTAGGAGGGAAGAAAGCTGTCAATGGACATTTGCGACCCCGACCCAATGGTGGCAGAAGGTTAGATGCGACCGAAGACTTTGCGCGCAACTATACTAAGTACATGCACAGACAACCCAGCATCTCAATGCTAGCTACACCCACCATCAAAATTATGCCAGATGAGGTAGTGCAGGAATCGCAGAAAGTTCGATCCATGTATGAGAGTCCAACAAATTACGATTGGAACCAAGGTGCAAGTTATCCAAACTCACCAGTTTCTGGCAAACATCCAATTGGCAATCAAGAAAATGTCAAGAAAGGTTCCCCTTCTGGGTATGTTTTTACTGATAGATATTCTTCCAAAATTCTGCTAATTCGGAATAGATCGAGTCGCCTTTTGGCTTCTCCAGATATCAAGGCTCTTTACCAACAAGACTCCAAGAGCGACCATTCCTTCCAAAGCCAGGCTGATCGTGAGAAGCGCGAACAAGAACGCGAACATGAGCGCGCGGGAGGAATCGAGAATTGGGAAGATGTCGACGAAGGGGATGTGGATAGATATGGATTCATAAACTTGCGCAGACGACCAGACGTACCAGAACCAAGACCGGTCCAGAGAGTCTCCACACTTTTGATGCTCGCATCCGAAACACCACGACAAAAGCGATTTGGAAGATCACCATCTGCTGCTACCTCTCGATCACGATTTAGCCGTGCACCAAGTAAACGAGTATCTGCCCGATCTGTCAAAACATCAGTCTCGGTGGGTTCCAACAAGAGTACTGGCCGTGCCCAACTGAGAGCTGCTGCGAATCTATTACCCGGTAACCAAGATAGACGATGGATGGACGAGGCTGGAGATATGCTTACTTTACCTCCTGGATTGGCCGATATCGCTGAGGACGAGGAAGGTGGAAAGACGGCCGCGATGCTCAAAAAGAAGGAAACTCGCCGTGCTGAGAAATGGAGAAAGATGGCCAAGATTATCAAGCGTGGGAAAGATGGACATGGAATGGAATTCGAATTCAACGCCTCAAGCAGCAAACTCATCGAGAGAACTTGGAAAGGTATCCCTGATGTTTGGCGAGGACCAGCTTGGCTTTCGTTCTTGACTACCTCTGCGAAGAAGCGAACGGATTTTGTGTCTGATGAAGAGATCAAGATGGCTTTTCATAGATTGCAACAAGATTGTTCGCCAGATGATGTTCAAATTGATATTGATGTTCCTCGGACCATCAATTGTCACATCATGTTCAGAAGACGATACCGTGGCGGTCAGCGTCTACTCTTCCGAGTCCTTCACGCAGTGTCTTTGTACTTTCCTGAAACTGGATACGTTCAAGGCATGGCTTCGTTAGCTGCGACCTTACTTTGTTATTACGATGAGGACACGGCTTTCGTCATGATGGTGAGAATGTGGAAGTTGCGAGGATTGGAGAAGTTATATGAACAAGGATTTCCGGGCTTGATGGCTGCTCTAGATGAGTTCAAATCTGAATGGCTCAAAGGGCGTGAGGTCTCTGAGAGAATGGTAATTTCCCCCCGCCTTGTAAACCTCTAATTACAGATAAACTAACACTTATAAATAGGACGATCTCAACATTGAACCAACTGCCTATGGCACCCGCTGGTACCTCACCCTCTTCAACTACTCAATCCCCTTCCCGGCCCAACTCCGCGTCTGGGACGTCTTCATGCTACTGGGCGACTCCGATCCATCCATTGCACCCACCAAGGAACGACCATTCGCAGGCGGTCTCGATGTCATCCACGCCACCAGCGCAGCTCTTATCGACGGAACACGTGAGATCCTTCTGGATTCCGATTTTGAGAACGGGATGAAAGTTCTCACTAGTTGGATACCCGTCAAAGACGAAGAACTTCTGATGCGAGTCACCAAGGCGGAGTGGAAGTTGCATCGCGGAGGCAAGAGAAGAAGTTGAAGATTTTGAAGGCAACAAGAATATATCGAAGGCAACATTTCGAGGGAGCTGATGTTTGCTCAATTATTACAAGAGAGACGACGATTGATGGACGAACGACTCAAAAGATACCCCCGCCCTTTTTACAACACAAAACCAAATTTACGTAATTTCTAATACATACCATACGACACGGCCTCTGTTTTCACGGCCTCTTGTTTTTTTTTTCTTCTTTACTTTCGCTACCTTTCTCGATACCCCCCACTACAGTCAACAACTAATACCGCCGGATTTTTTTACGCACGGCGCGGAATAATACAACACCAACAACTCAATCCTCTACTTACTGGCTCCACGACCAAAGAACTTTTTTTTTTCCTTGACTTTTTTCCTATTGATGTCCTTTTTTTTTCTCGATCTTTCTTTGGTCCCTTGATGGAGATGTAATAATGTACCTTTCGTTTTCTTTTTTATTCGGTTCTCGGGTGGAAAGCTTTGCCGTTAAGCATGGTGTAATGGATGGGTTGAATGCCTTTCTTTTTCTCTTTTTCTCTTTTGCCTTTGATTGCTGGATTGCTGGATTGCTAGTTTCTGAGTACCTGCGTTTTGTGTTTTTTCTTTTCGCGGCATACCCCACTTCGTTGTTGTGTCTTTTTTTTTTTTTTTTTTTTTTTTTTTTTTCTGCGCTGAGCGATTCTTTGCGGTTGTATGTATGAGTTTTATACCACGGTCGTTTTTTTTTCCTTCCCTTTTTTCTTTTTTACTTTTCTTCTGGGTCTGGACTTTGATTGTGGGAAGGGTGGGGGATGGGGATGGGGATGGGGATGAGGATGGTGGAAAGAGAGAAGCAGGAAGGGGAAAGGGAGAACTGGATGTTGATAGATGATGGTTGGTCTGCTTGCTTATCTTTCTTCTTTCGCCTTCTCTCTTTCCGAAATGCTCCTCGAGGGTGAGGGTGCTAGGAGGAGAAGAGATTCTCATGTGTTTGAGTTCGATCGTTGGTTGGTTGGGTTGGTTTGGTTGGTGATATACCCCCTTGTTACTGTTGTTGTTGTTTGTGTATGTTGGCTTTCGTCTTCAGCTTGATATATATGGTGAAAGGAGGAAAGGAAAGGAAAAGATTGATGGGTGTGTGGCCAGGTGACTTGGTGACTTGGTGGAAGGTGTAGGTAGATGTTATAGGTTCTTTTTTTATTTTTTTCTTTCTTTTCTTTTCTTTTCTCTTTTTTTTCTATTTGTCTATCTAGATAGATAGATGGGGTGAATGATAGATGAGGATTGAGTCTTGTGATTGATTGATTGAGTGACTTTTTTTTTTCTTGTTTTTTTTTTTGTAAGATTGGGGGTGAGATTGGGGGTGAGTGAGTAAGTGAGTGAGTGACTGACTAACTGTACCACCAGATATAGTGAGGTGTTCAAGAATAAGTGGAACAAACGACAATTGAGTATAGGTAAGAAGTGAAGACAGGTAAGAAGTGAGGATAGGCAAGTGAGTATAAGTAAGTGAAACAAACATATAATAAGTGAAGATAGCTAATAAGAAGTGAGGATAGGCAAGAAGAGAAGATAGGCAAGAAGTGAATACAAGCAAAAGGTTTTCAGAATACAAGCCAAAAAAGAAATCTACCACCATTCACTAATTCTTGTTTTTTTACTATATATTATATTATTCACTTTATTCACTCTCTAGATTACATTCTACTATTTGCCAGCGAGAGAGCCAGCCAGCCAGGCAGCTATACTCAGTCAGTCAGCCAGCCAGCCAGCCAGCTAAACAGCGAGACAGCGAGACAGTGAGACAGCGAGACAGCCAGCGAGAGAGCCAGCCAGCCAGTCAGCTATACAGCCAGCCAGACAGCTAAACAGCGAAACAGCCAGCGCAAGAGCCAGCTAGCGAGAGAGCTAGCCAGCCTGCCAGACAGCCAGCGAGAGAGCCTGCCAGCCAGACACCTAAACAGCTAAACAGCGAGACAGCCAGCCAGCTATACAGCCAGCTATACAGCCAGCCAGGTAGCCAGCCAGGTAGCCAGCCAGCCAGACAGGTACACAGGCAGTAAGCTAGAAAGGACGAGAAGGTATTTAAAGAATATCCCTAGGCTCTATTCTAATACGTCCCGATTTTATACCTTTTTACTACTACTATAGGCGGGTCGAGTATACGTTTATACTAATGTTTATCCTAAAATCTGTAATATACTAATATATTCCCTAGTGCTATTACAAAAAAACCTATATACTTAATAGCGCTTACGACTGTTCGCTCTAAAAATACATAAAAAGGAACGAATTTATGTCCCCGTGCCTGGTATCTGATCTATCTAAGTACTAGCTAGCTACTAGTCCTTAATCTATCATATCTAGAAACAATGTTATATAGCTTCCCTCGCTTATACTCGTAAGTACTATATCGTATTACGTTCGGATATTACGATATGTTTGCTATATACAACGTGGTAGTTAGTATACCTATGATAGTATGAGGTATATAGTCTACAATACTCGAGTACGTGTGATACGTGTTAGCTATCTATATAGTATGAGGCAGGCATACAGTAGGACGTGTTATGGTAGGTAGTTTTTACTCTGTAAGATTACTTGTAGATAGAATATCGTACTTGGATTTGGACTTGTATAGACAGACTCGTACTATACAGTAGCATCCTTTGATTGATTGGTGATGATTATAGCCATCCATCTACAGTAATAGGAATTTCTACATACCCCGACTACTGGTATTGAAAGGTAGGATTATAAAGGAAGGGATGGGATGGATGGTATATGTATAATCCCTCCCGTCTGTATCTAGATAGTTGGTTACCCAGTGCCCACCCCCTCTAAATTCAACATCCATCCATCCCTAATCTCCAACTCAACTCACCCAACGAACCTCATATAACTTTTACCTCCCATCCACATCCACCCAACTACGTCTAATTAAAATTAAAAAACTCAGCACGCATTAAGTAACGAACGCCCTAGTACTAGCTTAGCTAACTAGTATCTAGTTGTACTCTAGGTTTCTAGAAATTCCAATCCAATCCGATTCACCAACAAACAAGACCTCGCTTACGCATGACAGAACAAAGGGGGGGGGGGACATTTAACTAGCCATCGTAACGCGACACGTTCCAGAGAATACAATACAAAGCTATTGTACAGTATCAATTCCGAATGGATGGGCCACTTAACAACTAAATGTAAGAATGCGAGAACGCGGGTATCAATCAATCATCTAGTAAAGCCTGGCCTGGCCAGGCCTACAAAAATGTCATATCGCTCAAATAAAAATAAAAATAAAAGGAAAAGGAAAAAGTATCTCAACATCATATAGTACGCGTGTATCTTCTCTTTCCTAAAGACCATTCGTTAGGGAGAGCCCACCCACCCAGTAAGAGCATCATCTATCCCATACGAAGTAATACATTCAGAAGGAACACATGCGCTTCCATTCCAACTTTGGAAGACACCTGACCGACCATAAACAACTTTTCAATTATTGGGAAATACGTGTTTCCCGTTCATTTTCATAGTCGCCCCAACGCCCCAAAAAAATTACAAGGTTTTACATGAAGGCCATTGGACCTACGAATGCCCATCCTGTGGTAACTGAGCAATCACGTCCTCGCATATTACAATCAGTTCATCCACGTCCGGCCGTTCGGCCGGTTCAATCTTCAAACATTTTCTGACCACTTCCCTGATCCCCTCGCTGATCTCACTATCATCAGTCTGACCAGGCTGGTTGGTTGCCTTTTTCTTTCCTCCTGCTCCCTCGTCTGGGAATCTCCAATCTCCACCCAGAACGCAAAGGCTCAAGCTTCCACCTGTTTCGTCGCTTCGCATTTCGAATGGGGATTTTCCAACTAGACAGGCATAGAGTGTACAGCCTAGCGACCAAATATCCACCTTTGTATCGATCACGCTTCCAGTCTTTACGTCGAATAGCTCAGGAGCACGGTACGGCATCGTGGAGTGTTCAGCTGCTTGGTCTTGCACTGCCAAAGCTTGCGATCTAGAAGTAATCGGAGTTGGCGCTGGTGCCAAAGAGCCCAAATCCATAAGAATCGGCTGTTCCCCATCATCGTCAATCATGATATTCCCTAAAGCTGTTAGTTTTGGTTGGTCCTCGATAAATCTGTGCCTCGGTCTCACCTGGCTTAATATCGCGATGCGCATAAGATCTTATCCCACCTGGCGCAATACCCTCCTGTGCTGTTGAAACCTCAGATTCCATCAAAGGTTCCTGCTGCTCACTATCATCGTCCACTTCTCGACCGGCTTGTCTGCCTCTCCTCTCCTCTGCCTCATCTGCCAATTCTTGATCTGCGACCGCAGCTGCCCCTCTCACTCGCTTTGCCTTTTTCTGACTATTGACACCTCCTGGAGCGCCGCCGACTTTGTAATCGTGCATTGCTTTCAAAGCCTTGCAAACACCCAAAAATAGCACCATCAACCTTCGTTCTGGAAACCTCGTGTGATTGACCAGGTTCGCATTGATAATATCCTGTAAATTACCTCGTCTGTAGTATGGAAGGAGAATGTAGACGGTTTTCGCAGTCGGATCTGATCGATCGGCCGACACGGAATAATCGATACTACGTATGATATTCGGATGCGGCGAGAAAAGCGCATATGCCTCCACCTCCTTCATCGCCAGCGCAACGGATTCTTGACCGAACGGACATCGTATCTTTTTGAGGGCGTATAGAGCTTCGTTGCTGGTATCCTGCACCAGATATACGTATGAAAATCCACCCTGAGGAATTGTCAGCAAATGCGCCAGCGCCAGCGCCCAGTGGACGAATGCTTTGTGTACGTACCTCTCCTAGCAGTCGCAGTATCTTGAAGCTCCGATTGTTGATCTTAAGGTTTGGCGAGCCTGGAAAACAGCTCATGCAATTTGTGAGGGTGTAAATAATGTCGAGGAAATATTGTGCCATTGCGCTGAAATTTATGGAGATGTGTCGTTAGCTGTAAAGTCAGAAGCGGCGCAATCCGGTATCGTAGAAGCTTCGTCTGATACGTTTTATGCGTCAAGATCAATGAGTGGACAATTGAAACGAGGCGAATAACTGTAACACTGATAGTCCGTATTCCAATTTGGTCTTCGTCAATCGTGGTATTGTTGTGATTGTTCTGTTGATTTGTTTCTAAGCTCTAGGAGCACTCTGTACTCCGTATGAAAGATCGCTGCCGTGCTGCCGCTGCCGCTGCCAAGTGAGAGTGTGGCTGAGGTTCCGGGTTCATCCACAATGAGTACGTCAAGCTCCACTTATACCGTATACCCCATATCTTCGCAAAGAGTACCTAGTAACAGGAGCCGAAAAACATTCCGACGTAAATCTTTCTTTTGGAGAATCAAACATTCTCTTTGCTCTACCATTTAATATAGAATTGAATTTATCTTTGTAACTGTGGCTCATGTTTATTGTAATTGGGGATAGATACTGTGAGACAGGGGTACGGATATCGCCACCAGTCCTCATTCCTCAATAACTAATCCTCAAGCACTCAAGTAAGTACTTCACTTGTTTACTACAGAGTGCTTATCGGCCAGCCACCCGAGCCACCCTCGCTGTCAGCCTGGCGCCTATATATATAGCCGCTCCTGCTGTTACAGCCCCCCTTCGCCCCCGCCCCTTCTAGCTATTATATACCTCGCTTACTTTTGTATTACTTACCTCTGGTTAGAACGTAAATAATATAGGAGACAGAGAGAGAGAGAGAGAGAGAGACAGAGAGACAGAGAGGGAGAGAAGGAGAGAGGGAGGTGCGATACGCGGTCGCGATATTTTCTTGTTCTCGGTAAGGCGGGAGCGCTAGTACGGAAGCCTTTCCTAATAGAGCTCGAATCACGGGAACACGCCCGTCAACCTGTAGACACCCGTTAGCGCTCCCACCTTAGCGAGAACAAGAAAATATCGCGACTGTGTATCGCACCTCCCTCTCTCCTTCTCTCCCTCTCTGTCTCTCTGTCTCTCTCTCTCTTATTTACGCTCTAGTATAGTAATAATTAGGAGTAAGTAACATAAAACCAAGCGAGGGCTGGGAGGGGAGAGGTGTATAGTAGTAGGAGCGGCGATATATATATATATATAGCCGACAGGCTGGCAGCTTGGGTGCCTTGGGTGGCTTAGGTGGCTGGCTGGCCGATAAGCACTCTGTAGCAAACAAGTTAAGTACTTACTTAAGTGCTTGAGGATTAGTTATTGAGGAATGAGGACTGGTGGCGATATCCGCCCAAGTCCGTTCCGTACTAGGGTCCTTGTTATTTATATCAACCAGCTAGTTTCGGTAGAAGATTTACAGCTTTCCACTTTTCATCCTTCCAGTTACATACTTATTCGCAGATAGTCACTCAATATCAATTGGAATGGGTGTAGTCTGCCAGCAGATTCGCCAAGCATCTAGTCAGCTAATGTACAATGCAATAGTACAATTCCGTAGCGGAATCCTGCTTTTTGAATATCTATACGGAAAATGTTGAGTACACACAGATGTTGGTCTATACAGAAGAGTAATCTATCTTTTATAACAAGTTAGGATCGGTGTTAGAGATGGAGTAGTGTTAACAAAATATTGAAAAAACCACCTTCCCTACGAGGTCAAAGTTAGACTGGTTCCAAAAAGCGGAGGAGAGTTAATGCTACACAAAATCTCATGGAAAAACTATGTGAAGCTTTGAAGGTAGCTGAACAGGATTATAGAGGAGATGTAGATGAGGTTGGTACGTTAAGTGGATTATGAAGCTCCCTAGAGTCTCTTGCTTAAACATTGCCCCACATTTATCCTTTAAAATTATCAATTGTTGGCTTGACTTCTGCGACCAAAGAGATTGATCTAATAGACCTATATTACTAGATGTGTAGTAATCAAGTCCTGTTTGCATATACCCGTAGGAGCAAGTTTAGCTAGCTAAGGTAATAGTACTTATAGATGCCGTAGTACGTTAGTCCCAGAGGAGCGAAGAATACGTAGCGCCAGTGATACAATAGGTAGTAAGTGGCATTTGCTGTTATCAAAATTGGCACAACTTAGAGAGAGAGGGACCAAAATTGTAAGTGGATGTTATGCGAGTAGTGCCATTGGTCATGTTTGACCACTTTGGATATTAGTCATACAACATGTAATTTCC
Source organism: Hymenoscyphus linearis (assembly GCA_900536425.1). NCBI lineage: Eukaryota > Fungi > Ascomycota > Leotiomycetes > Helotiales > Helotiaceae > Hymenoscyphus > Hymenoscyphus linearis. The sequence continues at coordinate 59,554 of UNPR01000121.1, forward strand.
ATTATGTCTGCATGTGCATGCTTCAGGCAGGGGCTCAGACCAACCACCATAGTATTTTACTGTTTGCCAACTTCATGACACATTCTCATTCACTATAATAGTGTTAATTTGAGTGAATTCTAGATATCCTGCAGGCTACACGTGGGCTCCTGGACCACCATCTACTACATATACCCCGCCCACCTACACCTTAGATAGTTCCATACCTTCAATTCCACCACCTATTCTCCCACCACTCTACGACCCTCATCTTCCCTTCTCTTGTGTTCTACCCAAGGTTGAGAACACCAGTGCATAGATGATGGCTTTCATCTATCCTCGTGTTGGCCGGAGCCGCCTCGTGACACTTCACCAGACGAGTTTTGTATGTACTTGATTTTGTTACTGTCTCGTGTTAAATCCTTCGCTAACTAAACCGTTTTAGCTGAGCCCTCATCGAAGTCTCCATCAGACTGCAATTACGCTTGGAGGAAACCCTACTGGATTACCATCCAAAACCAGTGTCCATCTAGCCCAAAGCCTCGCCAAGAGCCGTGATAAGCTATACCAACAACCAGTCGCCGTAATCGCAGCAAACTTGAGAAAACATGCTCAAAGATCCCATGATGTATTTCTTCCAGCTCTGGCCGCTCGATGGGATCTCGAAGAAACTCGCAACCAAGCCAATGAATTCACCCAAAGAAGAGCACGTATGAATTGCTACAAGATGGGTGAACATGATGTATTTCTTCCAGTTCTGGCCGCTCGATGGGATCTCGAAGAAACTCGCAACCAAGCCAATGAATTCACCCAAAGAGAAGCACGTATGAATTGCTACAAGATGGGTGAACTTCTCAAGAAATTCTACGAGATGGCCAAGAATTTGAGAAGCAAGGAACACCTGTGGATCCTAGATCTCGGCAGTGAAAATGAGGAGGTTCCACAAACTCACATTAATCACTTCGGAACGAAGGAAGATAATCACGCCGGTGGAAGATTCACTCTGTCTCACAGTGTTCTTGCGCTTGATATGGTACAGAAGGATGTCAACAGCACTGACTTGCTTAAGCGTCAATACAAACTTTTGTTCAAGTGTCTGTTTGGGGTATCTCATGAGATGGCAAAAGAGTTGCTTGAGTTGGAGAAATACTTGTTCAAGTTCCCGAATCGATTCATCTCCAGTTTGATGGAGGATCATGCAAGACATGTCGAAACCCTTGATGATCTGAATTGGGATTATCATCCACTTTTCAAGAACTGGTTGCACGTCTTGGAAAGTGTGCAAAAGGAAATCAAGGCTTTTCAACGAGATGGAACCGTACGAAAGGATGTTTTGAAGAACAAGGAGACCCAGGTGACTGAAGCTGCCTACGACATACAGAATGCTTCTTTTATTGTGGATACTTCTTGCGATTTGTGTTATCCTTATATCGGCCAAATCATGTATTTCGTGAACCATGACGAATGGAAGAAGTCAAGCCACGACCCGGAGAAAGCCGCAAAACACTGGGCAAAATGGAGAGAGCAGGAATTGGAACTACTTCAGAGATTGTTAGCAGGTTCAGTCGAGGAAGTCACTACGGGAGAGACCTAGTCCTATTTTGATAGTTGGCTGTTACTGTCGGCATACTTATTAAAAAGGTGGGCCACGGGTGTGTTATTACAGGGACATTAGTCAATACAATCGCCTCTCAACCATGGTTATATTTCAATTTGTGAACAATTCGCTTTCATTTTGACCACGACGTTGTAGAGGGTCTCGAATTGTTGCTATTTGCGGTTCAAAGTCAGGGTCTGGTACAGGTAATATACCTAAGTACCTATTCCTGATGCTAAAGCGCCAGGTAAAACGTGTACTAGAAGTAAATGTGATAATTGGGTCGAATTAAGGCTCAAGTTCTTGGAATCTTGGCTTGGTTGGCTAAATGACTTTGCTTTACGAAGAAAATATTAGAGGTGGGATCTGAGGTGCAGGATATATTTTCAAAAAGACTACATACATCAAAATCAAAATAATCAACAAAGAAAAAGAGGGTTCGAAACACAATATAGCAACACCAACATCCCAACCCGTCAATCCCCATCCACTCAAGTTCTTAACTCCCAAGCTAAACGATAGTTGCACCACCAGGGAGTTCCTTAAGCCCTAAAAAACACCAGTCAATAACAATATCCGGCAAACACAAAGTCAACACTTACAAGTATTACTCCCAACATCCTCCACAGCTTGTTGTTTATTGATACAACCATTAGTATTATCCCAACTCTGCAGCTTCAACGGGGGACAAGTCTCGCTAAAACACGTCGATCCCAGGCCATCCATCGCACGCTGCAGAGCGCCATCTTCCCATCCAAAAAGGTAATCACCATGGGCACCATATCCAGTCCTACATTGCAGCAACAGCTTCATCAGTATCAAGTCGCTCCAAAAGGTTCCAGGTAGAATTTATTGATGAGAAAAAGAGAAGAAGAAGAGGCAAACTCACGTATCCCCAAAACTATAAACAAGCGGCTGCTTCCCTCCCTTATAATAGTCCGGATTCGCAAAGCTGCTTGTATCATACATAATCTCATACATAACCTGAGGGATGCGCACCGGATGGGTGGATGGACATTTATCGCCCGCGAGGACGGAACCCGGTTGGTATGCTACATGTGATCTATGGTCTGGACTATCGAGATTCTTGCCATCCCAGCAGCTTGGGAAGATGACTGTGGCGCGGATACCACCTGGACAGGGCTTGTTGGGAAACTCGGAGAAGTCATTGGAGTCGCAAGGGGCGCCGTTGCCGCCACCTACACGCTCGCTTTTTGCTAGACAGCGGTGGCATACTGTTTTGAGACCGCTGGGTTTTGTGCGAAGTGTTGGATCGCCGGTGAGCATTCGGAAGCCCTTGGAGTGTAATTAGTCAGGCGGAGGGAGTGGGGGATTTTGATCAACGTACAGGGGGCATCACGGTGACTTTCTTGTTAGTACCACTGAAGGGTCGCATATAATACGCAGTGATACCAGCAGATTGTTCCATTAAAGTCCCGTTCAAACGACCGTTTGCCATTTGTGGAACCCTCTTGAAGGTCCCGTTCTCGGGTGAGCGGAAGTAGATAGATGCTGTCCAATAGTTGCTAAAGTCCTCGGACATCTTGCAGGATGTGCATTTTGATACAGTGGGGGGATTTAACTCTGATGGATCCATCTAGATCATTGCAGTTAGCAATATCCTAGAATATAGAAAGGGGGTGTGCATATCCATACTGTGGCGTTGAATGAGCTTCCTCCAACAACTTGATGCATATGCGGCGATGGGATAACTCCGGGTGAGACGAGAGGATCTGTCCGTTCGACTACAAGCTGAGAGCAGGCAAATCGTAAGAAATCCGACCCTCTAGCATTTCCTGTTTGCGCAGCTGCATACTGCGAAAGTAATGCGACGAGCGCAAATGTCAATGAAACCATGATTCGTAAACAACGGAACTTCAAAAGTAAATTCAAGATTCTGAAGACATCAAAAATCAACTCTTTAACAGAGCAGACTCTTTCGGTTTATAATGAAGAAAACCCCGCTATTCTGGCTATATGTCCTATCTCGAGGTTCGGTAGTTGTACCAGATTTTGATTAACGATAGATGATGCCGTGAAAAATTGAGTAAATTATATGGGATTTAGATTAAAATGTTCGAATGGGTCAATGAGTGCCACCACGGCAATAAGGAATACTACCTGAGTAATTAGAAAATCATCTCAAAATGATCAATCGGGGATGTAGGATAAAATGAAGCCTCTCTGTCCAATTATGATGGTATTTCATTGGAGTATTACTACCCCCTCTTATCATGTAAGTTGGCAGGAGGAGGGAGAATATTAGACTCGGGAACCCTGAATAGACACGATTTGTACCACGTCTGACGTTCAGCAAATCTGCATCGGGTCCTGGTGGGAGGAAGATCCAGTCCAAAAATTGCTCGATGCGGATAAAGAAAAATGGCAATCTTTGGAACCGGAACGAAAGCAACAAAAACCCGTGAACTGAACCAAGTATTGAGAATTCATTGAAGCACAAGAAAATAGAGTCGGAAAAATGATCTTGAGGTTTCCGAATGAATGGCCACTGTGATTGAGACTGAATAGGCATAAGGAAATTGTTAACAATTATTTCTTCTCGGGTTTCTCTCCACTTGGTCCTGCGGACATCTCTAGAGTGACCTAGTTTTGGTCAGCTAAGAACTCCGATATAAACGTGATGACAGAACTTACAGGCCCGTCGTTGACCAGTGCTACTTCCTGATGAAAGTTAGCCCAACTACAAGGAATGGATTCATAATTGTGAGACTCGCCATCATCGCTTGAAACACTCCATCTTTTACTTTTTCGTTAGCATAACCTTTCTGAACCTTTTCGACAAACAGTTGGTACAGCTCTTTGGCCTTGTCGCCCCCTAGCGCTCCGTGGAAATCCGGCTTCGATCCTTTTTTGGTTGACGCCAATAGTGTAAATTGTGAAACTGGAAACAGAGATTCAGAAGATGCTCTTGACTTCGGTTGGAGAAAATACCACAGAGAATCTCCCCACCAATATCTTGTACATTATGTTTCCACTACCAGTCGTCAGAATACTGTCGATTTAAGCTTGAAGAAGCTTACTCGACCTCCTGCTTCGTCATCCCACTTATTGATTGTGAAGTCAGCACATATATCAGCAAAATAGGCGGGGCACGAGCAGTTGCAATCGAGGAAATGATTGAAAATAGACCAAGAAGTTTCAATCAGTGATTCGAGTCCTTACCAGACGCATCTTCAAAACTTTTGCAGCAAGAGTTTCAACATCCTTCTCTGTATCCCCTGGGGCTACAGCTGCAAAAACCAGCACGCCCTTCCCTATTGAGGATACGAGTTGCTTGTCAACTGTGACAGAGGCAGAGAGAACGCGTTGAAGAATTGCTGACGCTATATCAGCAATGGTGGTTGGTATCGAGATGTTGAAATCATCCGCACCTTTCATGCTGCAATATGAAGCCGCAATCTCGACTATGACCTTCAACACCAGCCAGCCTCTACGAAGATGAGATAGAAGACTAGACAGAAGACGAAGAAAGGACACACTTGGTCCAAACAGGGAAAAGGGCAATGTAGGGAGATACTCGGTAGTAAGCTGATGTACGGAGTATGTCTGGAGCCTGCAATTGGACAGAGAAACTGCTTGGCAGTGTGACCCCTCTCTAGGGAAGAATTGCAGAGAGAGTGAAGCTCAGAGAAGCGAAGGTGAGTCCTAAACCAGCTGCAATAGTGACTGTAGTAGTTCTGGAGGCTGTGATGATCCCTATGGTGTTGTTGTGGTGGTGGAGAAATTACTAAGGGGTGGGTAAGGTTAGCTGAGCTGGGCCGCTGGCTGTACCAGTACAGTAGCTGGAGAAATGGGGCTCTGTGCTCTGGCTCTGGCTCTGTGCTCCCCACTAAAGTACACCCTGTACCGCCCGTCCTGTCCAGCCTCCAGCCTGGAAAGTGGAAAGTGGAAAGGCTGCCAAGGAACCAGCATTCGACCCCGTGAACCCGTTCCCGTCAAACCACCTGCCTGGCCTGTCTGGCAGCTTGTCAAACGACAGCGTACTCGTAAACCCGCAGCCTCACTAGAACCCCTTCGAGAGCCCTTCTACAACACCAAGCGCTTCTCATTCCCATCCCAACGCCAAACACCATCGCATATCCATAAACTATCGGCGCGTGCCCCAACAATCAATTAAACGCATGGGATCCGATCCTCGGAACCTTAAACAACCTCACCATTTGTGTCTACGAGATCACACTAACATCCATCCACACATCCCCATTGCGACAATCCATCATTCACGATGGCAGCACGAAAACTTCAGCAGGAAGTTGACAAGTGCTTCAAGAAGGTAGCCGAAGGCGTCGCAGAGTTCGAGTCAATTTACGAGAAGATCGAGCAATCTACCAATGCAGCGCAGAAGGAGAAGCTGGAAGACAACCTTAAACGCGAGATAAAGAAGCTGCAGAGGTTACGAGACCAGATTAAAACATGGGCTGCCAGCAACGATATCAAAGACAAGGGCCCTCTGTTAGATAACCGGAAATTGATTGAGACAGTACGCACGATGACAATCGATGGAGTGCACTGCTAACGAGCAACAGCAAATGGAGAAGTTCAAGGCTGTAGAGAAAGCCATGAAGACGAAAGCATACTCGAAAGAGGGCTTATCGGCGGCTGCAAAGCTCGATCCCAAGGAGCGGGCGAAAATGGAAGCCTGCGATTTCTTAAGCAACATGGTGGACGAGCTAGAACGACAGATAGAGACCCTGGAGGCCGAGGGCGAATCGATACAGGCCACCATGAAGAAGGGCAAGAATCAATCAGCCAAGGCGGATCGAATGGCTGAGATTGAGCGAGTGACGGAGCGGCATAAATGGCATCAGGGGAAACTGGAATTGATTAAACGTTCGCTGGAGAACGGCGGCGTGGAAACCGAGCAAGTGACGGACCTCGAGGAGTCCATACGATATTATGTTACTGACGGTATGGGCGAGGATTTCATGGAGGACGATGAGATGTACGACGAGCTAAACCTCCAGGAAGAGGAAGATAACTACGGGATGAATCTGGACAACGACCGAGTTTCGTCGCAGGACACTCAGTCGATACAGGAGGAAGCCCCCGAACCAGAATCGAGATCAAGTAGCATACCTGGGAGTAAATCGAAAGCTCCTGCAGTAACAGAAGGCCCAGTTGCACCACGAAGACCGTCGACCCAAATGAAGAGCCCTCTTCCTGGGTTGGCGACATTACACAATGCAACTAATGGCGCTGCACAGATGAAGCCAGCAGCAGTACCAACAAGAGCACCAGGAGAAACTCTCAAGTACGCTTCAGCTGCGGCACTGGCAGCAGAAAAGGATAAGAATAACCTGGGAATTGCCCCTTTACCCCCGCCCCCAGATGCCCTCCCTGCACCATCTACATCTGCAAGCCATCCACCATTACCGTCAGTATCTAAAGGAAGAACGAGCACTGCTGCATCACCTATAGTGACTCATGCTCAACCAGCGCCCTCTAGTTCGGGGCCTGCGACAAAAAATGCCATTCCAGCTCCGTCCAGCGTATCTGATACAAATCCCGGTGCCCAAACAAAGTCACCAGCTTTAAGTCAATCAAGCGCAGTTCCTAGTGGAAGTAATCCATCACAGGCACATAGCTCTGAAAAGGCCGAATCGTCGAAACCAGGCCCTTCTCGGGCTTCAGGTAAGGCCCCAGCTGGGGTTGAATCGGCGGCAAGTTCTAAGGGTATGTCTTTTTCCGTGTGATTTGAAGTGAGCTTATAAGCTAACATCTTGAAGTTCCGACCTCAAAGTCTAACGGCGCAACCAACGGCACAAAAGGTGCTGCCTCGGAAGACCCAGATGAATCAATTTATCATTTACCTTCGGGTCTCCAGGATCTGTTGCAGGCATTCGAAGCAACTCATTCGAATGTTAAGGCAGCTCCCTCCCAAGCATCGCAAAGAATGCTTGCAGCATCATTTGCTACTTCACCTGATATGCAGGATGTTGGTACGCCTAGGAATTATAGACCAGAAATTAGGTGTCATACCCCTGCGTACTATCCACAAGAGCTTGATCCTGTTTTTGATGACCACCGTCTGTACGCCCGTATTGACCCAGATACATTGTTTTATGTGTTTTATTACAAACAGGGAACATACCAACAGTATCTAGCAGCTAAAGCTCTGAAAGATCAAAGTTGGCGTTTCCATAAGCAATATCAAACGTGGTTTCAAAGACATGAAGAGCCAAAGACAATTACGGAAGAGTTTGAGCAAGGAACCTACCGCTTCTTTGACTATGAAAGCACTTGGTATGTTGCTACGTCTTTTTCACGCCTTTTCTCCCAATGGCAATCCTGTTCTTGTGCTGTGAAATTTTGCTAACATGTCACAGGATGAATCGAAGAAAGGCTGACTTCAAGTTCGCCTACAAGTTTCTTGAAGACGATGTATGAGTTATGCATGCCCAGAGTCAAAGGATGACCTGAGTTGGAACTGGTTGGCGCATATGGAGGCTCTGACTGAGGTCAGTTTGGCTGGGAGAGGGGCAGTAGCTCTTCTTAATTAGCAAACAAAGTCAGCTGGTCACGCAAAGTGGACTTGTCTGATCAGGGGGCCAAATTATGGATGATTCTGAAGAATCCCACAATTCTAAAGTGTGTCTTGTACAGATATCTGAAAAAAACAGTCATTTTAAACTGTCCATTCCTAAGACCATAGGTCTAGTATCCCAGTATGGGGCCTGTGTTATAAGCTGATAATTACAGAAATTGTAAAATGATGTAAAGATTCCAATCTTCCAGATGTATAATTATATAAATGGGTATGCTTTTGGAAAATATGCTCTGTGAAAGTAGTTATGGTGACCTTTTTGATTCTGCAAGTACAAAACTGCTTTGTATGTGATTGAATTAATCCTGTAGTAGTGGTGGCAGTAGCGGCACAGGGCAGACTTTCAACCATGGTTCGGCACTTGGAATACGATTCCAAGGATTCCAAGATTCCATTCCAAGGTGGAATATTCCAAAGGCTCTTTAATTTGGAATGGGATATTCCAAGGTGTAAGGCTTTAGAATTTTAGAATTCTAATTAGAATATATATATAGATTGACCAATAAGAGGGCTCTATTTGTACCGAAGTGACAAGTGAATTGATTGTTTCCTTCACCTAATTAATTATCGTCATCTCTCGTGAATGACTCTAAAGCCTCAATCTCCTTATCCGTCAATTCGCTTGATATATATCCTTAGAGACAATACCCCAATCGCTAGAGTTGTGTGGGGGGGGGCGATATAGTGATATTATTGTTGTGGTGTTGATGGTAGATGGGATTCTCAAATATCGATGTAGTACTAAGGTCAAAGGTAGGTTTCCTATTATTCAAGCGGACCGGAACAACTATTTTACAGGTCATATGACAAATTCGAAATGGAATTCCAAAGTCCAAGCTAGAATTTTAGAATATTCAAAAATGGGGTCTGGTGTGAAATGGAATTCCAAGTGCGGAACCATGCTTTCAACAACGGACCGATTATTTTCTGAACCCACAACAACACCACAAGAACAATCTTGACGACTACCTACCTTGCTACCCAACAAGTATTTCTTCATACAACATGCCTTCCTCATTTCAATAATAACCCATCTATTCATGTCTTTATGTTATCAATTTATCCTTGTGCAGCCTACATGTGTTACACACCTGCGTTCGCTACTCTCACCAGTCACTCCTGCACCAGCGGCGTTGCAAGTCAACAAATGGATTCCACGACTCTGGAGATCATGAGGCGAAAGCTCCTCCAGGTGCTCTTGTCTTACTACTATGCCACGCAGTATCACAAGATTATTATGAGAAGATCTTTCGCCGCGCAATCCAGTAGCCCTTAGGTGTGAGCTGAGCAATGAAGACTTGTGATCCCACGATTTTCAAATCTACCAATCTATCGCCTTGCTACAGTCTATGCCAAGAGTTTGCGATAAATCTGAGGGAATCAGTCATAATGAAACTGGGTAAGTCTTGTTTTCGGTGTGGTGATGAAATCATATTCGATATTCTACAGACGAAAAGCGGTCTCTACCCCCTTAACATTCTGGTCAAGACACTCCCCCGTCCAGTGCCAATAGGCAATAAAATCCCTCCACCACCCCCCCCAACAAAAGCAAGGAAAACAAAACAAAAATACTAATGAAAGCCTACAGACAAAGATATTCCATCGTAAACAGACCCTCACCATCAACACTGATCCGAGGATCGAAGTTGCGAAGTTGTAGTTTGCTTCAGCCGACTACCTTCAAATTATGCTGCCTTCTTGTACGTCCAAATCAAATGTGGCCGTAATGAACTTGGACTCGGAAAAGTGATGGGCAGCAGCGGCACACGTCTAATTGATATGTTTCTCAATCCTGTCGGACGTCGAGGAATATCTGCAACGGTATAACGGAACTCAACACCCGACACAAAAACCTTCCAACTAGCGAAGCCCCTCCCCTCAAAATTCAATTGGGAGGGAGAGGGAGGGTCATGTTTCCCCCATCTCGAGATTCGCGAGCGGCCAAGCAAAAGTCGAGGATCACGGCCGTGACATCCATGGGGCTTCCGTCAACATACGTGTAGCCCTCCCAGTCTCCTTGCAGAGTTGGAGCGGCAATTGCTGGAGCAGGAGCTAGAGCTGCTGGTGGTGCTGGTTCTAGTTCTGGTGCTGGCACTGGAGCTGGGGCGAGGGCCGGTGGTGCTGCTGGTGCTCCCCAGGCGCAAAATCTGACCCTGTCGGCAATCTTGCATGAGCAGCAAACACCACCGAACTCGCCAGGGACGACCACACATTGGGGAAAGACCCCTTTGCCATCTCGACAAGGGCCGCATCTCTCCGCCACAGGTTTGGCGTCCCCAACACAAAACCCAATGCCAGCATTGACATATCTTCTCATCTTGAGAGGGTGCATGGCATAGCCCTCCTGGTACTGTTCAAACTCGCGCTTTTTGGGCATTGCGGCGAGTTTCCGGCTCAAATCACTTCGCGCCTTGCCAAATATCTCCTGGGTGTGCTGGGCGCTCCTCCTAGGGTAGTTGCAATTCTGTCGTTCCTCTGGGTTAGGTTTCTGGACCACGGCATTCTGTTCTGGTAGTCGGATATGGTCTCGATTGTGAGGGGTTGATGGGTATTTAGTGCTCTTGGTAGGGTCTGTATATGCTAATAGGCGCATGTTTTCATCAATTGGTACCTGAAAATGTGTGTGGAAAGCTGTAGAGAGGATGTCATGCTCGATCGGCCTATGTCCGTTCCGTAGCGCCCGGGTATATTCCCAATTTGGCAACTCAAAAACATCCTCTCTGTAGCTTTCCACACACAGTTTCAGGTACTAATTGATGAAAATATGCGCCTATTAGTACATACGGACATTACCAAGAGTACTAAATACCTACTAACCCCTCACAATCGAGACCATATCCGACTACCAGAACAGAATGCCGTGGTCCAGAAACCTAACCCAGAGGAACGACAGAATTGCAACTACCCTAGGAGGAGCGCCCAGTACGGAACGGACATGGGCCGATCGAGCATGGAGTAAATTTTAACTTATCACTTAAACCGATTTTACTAGCTACCTAGGTACGAGTACAGAGTCTATGGATCCTTACTGTCGACTACCTTTACTATCGCACCCTTACTGTCGCACCCTCACTGTCATACCCTTACTGTCGCGTAACCTCACTGTCGTATATCCTTACTATCGCGCATCCTCACTCTTACTATCGCGAGCCGACGCGATGTTTTCGTGTTCTCGCTTAGTAAGATGGGTGCCTTTCCTGACACGGCTAGAATATTACGTCACTCTTCCCACCCCTACCTAATTCTTTAATAACTACAACATTAAGGGTTGGCGACAGTGAGGATACGCGGTAGTGAGGATGAGCGACAGTGAAGGTGGACAACAGTGAGGGTGCGATAGTAAAGGTGGTTCACAGTGAGGATTCATAGACTCTGTACTCGTACCTAGGTAGTAGGTAGTATATAGGCCATTCTATAAAACATCACATAAATATTTAGGATTGAAAGTTAAAAATCAAAAGTTTGTGACTCTATGCTTGATCAGCCTATGTCCGTTCCGTAGGGGCGCGCATGTTGTTGTGGTCTGTGCATATTGTCGCTTCTTTTCGCTTCTTCAGGAGGGAATGATTCGTTCCGTGCTATCCACTACTGCAGGTTTTCACCAACAAATACATTTTGAATCTGTTGCGATATGCCTTATCTCCTTATCTCCTGGCGCAGGCTGGCTCCCGGTGGACAAGATAAATGGCAGTCTTGGCGTTGGTATAATAGTGAGATGCACGCAAAAACACCAGCGCCAAGTCTGCCACTTATCTTGTCCACTGGGAGGCTGGCTACATGCCTTGCATTTCCTTGCTTTGTGGCATAAGCTGACGTATTGCGATATGCACGCTTGCTTGTAAACGAGGAATCACGTGACGTGATTCCTAGGTATATTTGGGGACCTATAGCCAGCTAGTTAGTTAGAAGACAAGACGAATATGATATAACTAGATTACTATTATATTTATCCCATTAACCTGTAGTCAAACCAACAGTATCTTTGCTTGAAGATAATTAGAGAATCTGGATATCGCAATACCTTGGAATTATCTGAAGGGTAAGAATAGAATTACGCGAATCCAGGGTTTTCTTCCGAAGTCGCTACTTCTAGATTTTTGAAAATGCTTAGCAAATGTATCTCTGTGAATGGCCCTACTGGTTTTCTACGATAGAGAAGTAAAGTATTGTAATTGTATGTTTGTCTTATGATTCCCTAAGAATCAAGATGCTTGAATCGACAAATATAACTCGCTTAATAGAGAGGAGTTACGCGAAGCAGAGGATTCTTTGGAATGTCAATGGATTTCGATACCCGAAAAAACTCAGGAAATTTATCTTACCAAGATAGAGTTCCGCGAAAGAAGGGATTCTTTCGAGATTTAGAGAATTTAGATGTTTAGAAATATCTAGGGGAATTATTTCGTAAGCGAGAAATTACGCGAGATAGTGTTTTCCTATCTCGCGGTGGACAGAATAAGTGGCGGACCACCTGATGGTCCGTGCACAGCATATGATTATTTTTCATCGATGAATTCGGCGAAAGATGTATTTGGGGACCGGGTAAGTGTTTATCAACGCCCTTATATTTGTTTGGTTCTCATGGTTTCAGATGTCTATAACCCTCGCTTCCTTTACAACGGTGACCCTTAACCGGGAAAATACAAGTATTACAAGTTTACGACCAGAGTCTCAATAGGTGATGGCATCCACATATATTAGAAGCCAGTTCCATTGAGTTGCATTGATCGACCGGCTCCCAAATACTTCCGGAAAACCGTCATATTGATATAATTAAGCAACGATAGTACTATTTTAACTAATTAGAGCGTGTTAAATACCCTGTCATCTTTCCTTTAGCCTTGATATAATCTTTAAGCCTTTTTGGCATCTCGTTCACCTAATTATTCATCGTTTCCTGCTTAAGATTCTCCTACCCCTCTAATGCTAGTACTCGTAACTGCTTAATATCGTTATACGTGTGCTTCTTTACCTTACTCTTTGGTAATTGCTAGGCATTCTCCGTAATACTAAAGTCTGGCGATCCGGCGTAATTCTAGTAGGTTTCGAGTTCGTGCCTTTCTTTCTACTCCTTTACAAGAATCTTCTTCTCTTTACCCCTCGAATAGCCATGCCTAGAATCGTCGGCTCTGTCTTGTCTGGCGGTTCTGGCGTACGGGGCCGCTTTCCTGTGTACTGATTGAGAGTAATAGAGTTATTTTGAATTAGCTAGTATGAATTTACGTCAGTGCTTTTTGGATGAGTTTATGGTTAGTAAGCAGGAGGGGGAAGAAGGGTGGAATTGAGTAAAGGATGACGATCCGTAGGGGGTGTTTAATGGAATAGGAGACATTAGATTAAGGGTCATGGTAGATATCAGATAAAGTGTCGTTGGAAAGATCAGATGAAACATACGATTAGGAGGTAATAAGAAAACCTTTCTTTGAATTCTTAGACTCCAATATCCTACAACGAGAGACTTCACCTAGGAACTACAATAGTTCTGAAGTAACCTGGACAGGCGAGAAACTATGTCGATTCTTATGACAGGCCAGCAGCTTCAAGTTAGTACACCTGTTGCCACTGTTTTGGTTACTCTAGTCTCAACTTCGTAACGTTTTCGCTGGATATGTTTAGCCTGTAGAACAGGTATGTCCTGCATTGAGGGCAGGTTGAAAGTCTCAGGCACCTAGAGAATTGATATGTATGACTGAAAGCTTGAAGCGTTGTGCTTCCGTGAGGGATGTGAAGAACACCTGGTAGAATTGCCGTACTTATACTTACAGAATGTGGTAGAAAGCTCATGGCTTAGAGCAAGGTGATAAAAGAGGGCTGTGGAGCAGAACGACGGCAGAGATAGTAGTTGGTCTACAATGTATATTTTATAAACACACGCGAGGAAAAGGGCTCCCCAGGTGTACTTGAAAACAGCATTCATTTAGGCTTTACTCAGCACAAATCCTGAGACTATTTCAGGTCCAAAAGTAGACCCTTGGTTCTATGAATGGAAAAGTCTCTCTTTTGCAGCAGATGATTTACTGCACCACCTATCTGCTGCTACAGGTAAAAATCGATCTAATTGTATTCTGTATTGATGAGAAAATCCACTCCTATTCTAAATACTTTAAATAAACGAATTTCAAAAGTCTCGTAGGAAGAGACCAAATCTTTGTTACTCCTCGCCCCTTTACAATACAAGATTTGAAATATGGGTACAGGGCTTAAAAATAACAATTTAATTTCTAGATCGGTTCTCTTTGATGGCCATAGAATTGGGCGAAATCTGTCTCCTAAATAATCGATTCCAACATTTCTTTTCGCCACCTATGACGAACATCTAATCTGACCCAGGTTTTGGGTACCAGCCGCGAAACAAATAGTCTCGTCTTTCTTGTTCCTGCCATTTTCACCGGGCGTACGCTGAGTAGTAAAACCCGGTGATGGTTTGTCTTGGGTCCTGCAGCAGAAGCTGTTTTTGCCAAATTTGTTCTCGCACTCTCCATTTCCCTGAGTCCCGCCATCACAGAACATTGCTGCGTTGGCAGAGGCGGCAATGCTTAAGACGAGAATGAAGTTAAGTCTCATAGTGATTGGTGATTAGCTGGTGATTGAGAATTTGAGGATTAAAGTGGTAAGGATAAAGTAGTATTGATCCTATCAAGGGTATTATTGTAAAGTTCAATGAGAAATAGAAAGGAGCAGCGTGGGTATTCGAAAATGATTCTAACCAAATAACTGGATTCGCTGCTCGAGTAGATATCTTACATATAGAGACATCTAGAAATATAAGCAAGGATAGCTGGCTAATTCTAATACAAGATAAGAAAAGAGTATGTACTTCGCAAAGTTACTTTGTAAAGTAAGTACTCATCGTCTCATGTAAGAAACACAACTCATCGTCTCATGTGAGAAACACAACTGGTAGACTACTGGTACTGACAGAATACGGGTTTTTACATTCAAAACTCCATAAGCGAAACTCGTTACAAGGATATTTCTGGTGCGGTCATGTCCGAAGAAAATACAACTCCCTTTTCTTTTTGAAAGGATTATGAAACCCTACTATTCCCTGTGCCGTCCGAGAGATTGTATGGGTGGGCTAAGGACATGCATGCCGTATTTACGTAAACTTTAGTGTACGGGATCTCAAAGTACTAAATCCCTGTCAAGAAATTCCCCCGGGTTGCAGGAGTTACCACGTCCGTGACGTCCCTATGTGCTATCAAATTGACTAATTGATGAATACCATTTTGTAATTGATCAATTTAGGTGATCTAATTCAAAATCAGATTCTAGGGGTTACTATAGCACACATCACCTCACGTGACCTGATATTGCATGCTACCTACAGGTATTTAGGCGCAATAGATCCCTCCACTGTATTCAGCACCACTGGTTATGCAACTGCGGAGGCCTTTCATGTTCCGAGAAAGAGCACCGACATTTCGTGGAATATTATACCATGGTCCTTCGCTGCTTGCACAACAGTAGGTCGATTGGCCTCTTGCTTCGCAGCCTCCATTTCCCTCAGTCCTTCAATTCCAGAGCTTCTTATCGGCATCAGCCACGGACGCAACAATACTTAAGAGTGGGATAAAGTTGATTATAATGGGGATTGGTAATTGGTGGATGGAACAGTGTGAGGTTAAAGAAGTAATGATCTTGTTAATTGAGCTGTTATCGCTTAGTTTCATGGTATAGAAAAGAGACTAATCGGTGCAAGTGTTTGAAGGCAAATGGCTGGCCTTGGTAGGTCTTATATATAGATATCTAGAACGATAGGGATAGCCGGGTAATTCCAGTTTACGATAAAGTACAGTAACCAGGCTCAAACACCTCCGGGAACCACTTTCGATCTTGCTACTGAGTTAGTACGGTAATTATAAACCTTTACAGAGGGTTTTGCCCTGTACTCCACTGAAGCCACCCTTGAAAAGTTACCATTAATATTATGAGACGAAGTAGTTCTGATAGTCAAGGTGTGTGAGTATAATGACATTTATTGCTCCACTGCGCTGCTTAGTCCTGAAGGACGTCTCCAGCTTGCTCAATTAGCAAAATAAGTCCTTGTAACTTCAAGTCTGACCATCCTGCTCCGATCTCTCGGTAGAACCAAAACGTGACTCAATTCTGTGTGACCTTTTTTGTGCCATCCATCTAGGCGCAAGAGATGGTTCCCTCGGCACCACCGCTACTCGCTGTACAATAGATCGAGCCTTTGAAGTTTCTGGAAGTACCAGTGGTTTTTCGTGGAGTAGGGTACCCTGGCACCCCTTGGTTATATACACAGCAGTAGGTCGATTTTTTATTTGCTTCGCAGCCTCCATCTCCATCAGTCCCTCCGTTGCAGTACATTATCACGTCAGCATTAGCCGCCGAAACAGCCATACTTAAGATGAGAATATAGTTGAGTCTCATGGTGATTGGTGATAGGTTGGAAATTGGTGATTGATTGGTAATTGGTGATTAGTGGATTGAAGAGGGTGAGGATAAAGTTGTAATGACTCTGTCAATCAAGATGTTATTGCTAAGTATAACAGGATAAAAGAGACTGAGAGTGCCAAAAAAAAATAACGTTTGATTCTCTTGTAGCAGAACTGGCAAAATATCTTGAATATATAAAGATATCTCAAACAGTGAACAAGGATAACTAGCTGATTATGACGTAAGATAAATTAACAAGTACGGATACGAGAAACGCAAATAGTCAGAAGATGATTCTACACACCTGTGGGAAGTTCCTGTTTCTCCGTATAACCAAAATGTGAATCTGTTTTTTATGACCCTTTTGGCCATCTAGGCGCAAGAGATCACTCCCTTTTGTGTAGAACCACTCACTGAACAAGAGGCGCTTCCTGCCTTATTCCTAGAAGTAGTAGTAGTCCTCCGTGGAGTAGGGTACCCTGCCACCCCTTGGGTATATATACAGCAGTAGGTTGATTTGCCATTTGATTCACAGCCTCCATCTCCAGCAGTCCCTCCATTACAGAACATATCCAGCTGGTTGTCAGCATTAGCCACGAAAGCAGTAATGCATGAAATGAGAATAAAGTTGAGTCTCATGTTGATTGGTGATTGGTTGGTGAACTAAAAGAGGGTGAGGATAAAGTGGTATTAATTCTGTCAATCGAGGTGTTGCCACCACAATTGATAGTGTATGGAAGCGATCGATGTAGATGTTTGAAGACAATTGGCTGGACCAGCTAGATATCTTATATATAAAGCCATCAAGAACAATAAACACACGTGACTAGCCAACTCTAATACAAAACAAAGTAAAGGGGCGCATAACCCAAGTCCTGACACGAGAAACGCAACTGTTACGCTACAAGTGATGACATAGTGTGGTTTTACACTGTCCCAATCTATTCGCTCAACTGAAGTGTGAATCATTGTCGTCATGGCTTTTGCCATCTATTTAGAGGCACAAGAAACTGTTCTGTAGTTTCCACCACCGCCAGGCGATTTGCAATATTTTCTTCCTGCACTGTTCTTGGAAGTAGTAGTGACCCGTTGTGGAGTAGAGTAATCAGAGAGGTTGCAGCATTAGACCCGAACCAGGACGAGGTAATGGTTATGAGAATTAAAATCAAGTCTCACGGTAATTAGTAGATTGGTGGATTGGTGGATTAAAGAGGTTGAGGACAAAGTGGTAGGAATCTTATTAAATGAGGTATTATTGAGAAGTTTAACAATAGTATATAGGAGTGTTTAGCGTTCGCGATTACCTTGAAAACAAAATGTAATTAAAGGGTGAACAAAAGTCTAAATGCGAAACACACAACTGGACTTCTAGCAGGGCGAAACGCTAATCACACTGTGAAATAGAAGCTCAGACCTCATATTTGCGAGAGGTGTCATACTTTGAAGTATTTCCTCCCAGATACTGTAACAAATGTAACTTTTCTACTTTACTGCACTTCCCCCCTTTCCACCCCCTCCAGTTGGATGTTATTCCTGACAGCTTCATACCCTGAAGTTTGTATGGCGAAATTATCATGCGTCCGCCAAATAATAACGTTTACTCTCCCCCATTAGGGTGGCTTCAGTGGAGTGCAGGTTAAACCCCCGTAAAAGCTAAATTTGTTAGACCTGGCACGAAGTACTAGAGCCACCTATGGAAAGTTACAATTATTATGCCTGGGACGAAGTATGATCTTGCAGTGATAGCATTCAGTGAGCGGCGTGCTAGACGTGTGCGAGGTCGTCTTTCTATTTCTTGATGAGTTCGTCTCGACTTTTATCCGTGCTCTCTGGAGTGGGTGGAGTCGGCATGACGTTCTAGGGGGTGACCACTGCGATAATATCAAGTTTTTGTCTTGTTAAATGATGAAAAGTACTTGCAGATATGTGCGTCTGGAAGCTGCTATACAGCTATGGAGGCAACGAAGACTAGCCATCTTGTAGGTTTCTTAACAGGATATATCAGTCTATACAGTAGGAATAATAGCAATTTAACCTTTTGTAGCATAAATGCTGCTTTATAACACGTCTGAAGTTACTTCGTCCCACGCCGAACAAATGTAACTTGTGCGAAGGTTTTACCCTGTGCTCTACTGAAGTAGACGAAGTGTGTGAATGAAGTGACATTGATTACGCCACCCTACTACCCTACCCAGTCCTAATAATCATCCCCCGCTGGCTTATGTGACTGACAACATTGTAGGTTGCAAGTTTCATCCACGTACAGAAGTCACCCAAGAAAGCTTACATTTATTATGCCTGGGACGAAGTACTGAACAGCAATACAGTCAGTCGCGAATTAAACTTACTAAAGCTTTCCGACTGTTCTGTAATCCGTGCTTTCTTTTTGGCCCAATCGCACAAAAAAGACACGACCAGTATTAAAAATAGTGAAATAGCCAATTCTACCCCCAGTACTTACACATGTCCTAAATATGTCACATTTTCGTCAATAAATAAAAGAAAACTTATTTGTTAGACCTTTAGGATTGTACTGTCTTCTAGATGTTTTTTTGAAGACAGGATTTACTTACTTTTTACGGACTAGAAATAGTGTTCCTCTCTCAAAACATGCCAAGAGTATCCTGGAGCCTATAGTAGATGTTCCATGGAAGGCTTTCTCCTAACATATTATTCAACTTCTATACGTGAGCACATTGATCCACTGAATCTATTATTGCCCAAAATTCAACCCTGAATTGACCACTACACATAAACACATTCGAGGATCTCGCAGTAAGGGGCCAATTTTCCTTCATTCCTCCTTCCCCAACTATATGGAAACCCAACGCGCGAAGGTTTTAGGCATAAAAGTCGCCCCCTTTTGCAATTATACATTATTCTCACTATTAAAACTCGACAAGGACCCCCTTCCGCTCCCGTCTCCCCCTCGATACCCCCTGAGCAACATGCTTAAATGAGGCTTTTCGGACTCATTCAGTTCATCTTAAGCGAACCCCTCCACGTTTTCACCCGAAATATGTGTGTTTAGCATGAAACATTCCAAAAGATGGCATAAGGCTACCTTGAAACTCTAGTGCTCTCAACCTTTGTCTTTGACATCATATTACTTCGAAGTACAACTTGATCAAATCGAAGATAACAGTAATGCATAATTTATACACCAAACCTGAGCGAACCCCTCGAGGTAATGTACCCCGACGACGTGTCGTGTTCCAAAGGACTTCTCACTTGCAGTATGATTTCGTTCAAACCAAAGTTTAACTTTGAAAAATAGCCGAACGCTTAACCACAATCTCCATCCAAACTCCTAAAGTTGAGACGGAGGTCTATATATCTAGGCTAACCAAATTAGGAAAAAGCCAGAGGGACGCTTGAACTTACGTAAATTTCATTACGGCGGAAAATCGAAATTCTGCTTTGGTTCTGTGTTTGGAATCGAGAGAATGATGGACTTGTGTGCAAAGCGCGTGAGATTTTCACAATCTCTGACCTACGAATAATTCCGAAATTCTCATTTTCAACTCAACCTTTACTTGGATTGGATAAAATTAATTCTGCAAAGATATACAGCGGATTTAAGAAATACAGCGAGCTTATACTGTGAGCGTACGATCAGTCATAAGAATCTTGAGATTGGTGGGTAAATATTCACTATTATCTTGCTTGTAATCTGGGTTGTTTCAATAAGAGGCAGAAGAGGTTGCGGTTCTTTCTATCCATTATGAACTAATTCTCATGTCATACGATGTCTCTAGCGGTCTGTGGAGAAAGGGGTTCTTTCGTGCTCGCTAAACATGGCAATCTATGTTCCTCACGTGTTTTTCCTAGCATCTTTAGAGAACAAGATTTTTCTTTGGCCACGATGGAAGTTGCATTCGAAAATGTGATAGTTACTCTAAAGTATCACATTTCACCTTCCAGTGCTACTATAATGTCTCTTGACAGATTGACAGGTTGCAGATGACAGCAAAAGTGGGTTGGAAGCCGAGATGTCTTTTTCCAGTCAATCAATCGAAGCCCTGATCATTGTATCGAATTATACCTTACCATAGGACAATATATGTAGATAACCTGCAGCTCTCCTGCGTTGAGGCCTACTCGAGTAACTTACCACTCTGCACCCGTCGGCTGCAAACCGACACAAACAAACCATATCGGATAAATTAGTGTTGGTTCACAGCTGGTGGGGGTTGGGCAACCATATAAGAGTTTTGCGACTCCCCAAACTCGATATTTGCTAATGCCTATGGCACATCTTGCCATTTCCTGTTTTCAAAATTTTGCCTCGTTCTTGTTGCTTTTCGACGACTTCTTGATGACCTTTCTTTTTGGGGGACCTCAGTTCTTGGTGAGAGACCGAGCCAGCGAATCAGAATGGCTAAACTGACGCATGTTTTGATTGGCCCAATCCCCATCTCAACCTCTCTCCGACTTCCATTCTTTCTTCATCCTGAGTTCAAAATCCCTTCCAATTTACCGGTTAATTCGGCCAGCTGGAACTCTTCTATCAAGCT
Source organism: Hymenoscyphus linearis (assembly GCA_900536425.1). Taxonomy (NCBI): domain Eukaryota; kingdom Fungi; phylum Ascomycota; class Leotiomycetes; order Helotiales; family Helotiaceae; genus Hymenoscyphus; species Hymenoscyphus linearis. The sequence goes on from UNPR01000121.1 coordinate 80,615, forward strand.
AATTTCCGAACAGATTGAAGATCTTTGAAGTGGAGAGATTTGATAAACCCACACCAAGTAAAGTCTCAAGACTCGAAAGACTGCCACAGCCTGGTGCAGTCACAAAGATGACCACAACCCATGCTACGCCTCTTCAATGACAACAAGCCTTGATTCAACCCGACTTCAATCGTGCAGCCGAGATCACAAACTACAGGGCCATGACGGAGCGTATTGCTAGGCGTCCTCGCGTCCCGATGTTACTCAGCATGATGAACACGGATTATCGGGTACTCGTAGGCTCGTTATCCAGAAAAGTGAGCCGATTCCGAGCTGTATGTAAGGTGGACAAGAATCGCGCAGCATAAAATCTTCAACAGTTGCCTAATGCGGAACTGGATTAGTTGGTAAACGGCGCTTGCTCGCCCAATTCTCCGGGTCCTCGATTCCGGCCAGTTCATCCTGCATGTTCATGTTGAGAGGAAACAGATGAACCGGGCAACCAAATAAAAGCAGTAGGCGCCTCAAGATACCCCGACCCTGAACTGGAGAAATTCCTTCGTTGCTTGCCATTCCTCGTGCAGTGGCCAGGACCCGTACGGAGATCGTTCGGAGATCGTTCGAGGGGTGATTACAGCAAGACCTCGACGGGCTAGTCCATAAGTTATCACCTTAAACCTTCTGGCTTCTCGCCATATTGTCCTGGTCTGACAAGATTTACCACCCGTCAAAAGGGCAAACGCTGCCTTGTATTCTGCCCCGTTTCTTTGGCGAAGGAAGTCCCAATACCCTTCCCACGGGGTAATGCCCCAGCAATGCTGCAAATGTATGCTCGAACCGTTATGCATTGTATCTTTTGTGTTGCGATGCGGTAGCACCGAGGATCTAAGCAGGCGTAGTTGTCTAGTACTAAAAGCTTGGAATCTTATGATTACTCGCTCCGCCTACTTCCCCGCGAATGGGAAAGCGCCCTTTTTTTATTTGTGTTTCAAATTTTGTCGGTGTCCCTAATAAGACTCTCCTGCTTCAAGTAGAACACAGAAGGCCTAATTGATCAATCACATGCAAGGCTCGAAGCGGAAACCTCTCAGCGAATTAAACTAGCAGGACTATGAAGGCAGTGTGGATTTTACTTCGCTGGAGGATACCGACCTGCAAAATTGTGTGCAGAATCTACATGCCCATTTGCACCGCCCTGTGATGATGGATACACAAGAGATATTTAGTGAAAGTGGTAACAATATGGGCGACGGATGACTTCCCCGTTAGCCTCAATTCAAGCATAATGCTAGTCTCTGAAATACATCTTAAACACCATTTCCCCGCCGTCTTTGGCAACTGTCTTTGGCAACTATAACCAAGGGCCGGTCTATCTCCCTCAGTGCTCTTCACGGTGGTTCTATTTTTCAGTCACTCCTTCAACGCGTTCGCTCTTAATTCACTATATTTCTTTCATACAATCTGAGGGATATTCTTCACTAGATTACTAAAGACAGTCCAATTCAACTAACAGCTAGTGGCTTTTATGTTTCTTATCAAGAATTAAGATCAATCAATGGTCTTGTAAGGGTAACAACAGCACCATGAAACAAAATGGACCAACAGAACAAGTTCCGATATTCTCAATTTATCCCACAATCAAGTTGGAATGGGACCTCCATGGAGTTGTCATCAGCATACCAGAGAGGTGATTTGGGATCGATGGGAGGCGAACCTATGCGTGCCACACATTCTGATAGTACAGTGTACATGCAAAGCTCAACATACTCTGATGGTACAAGCGCAACTTTGATGAGTCGATCATATACGCTGGGCTCTCCTCCTGCAGAGAACGTCCAGTATAGTCCCAGCTACCCGGCAGCATTTTGGGAAATGTCTTCAGGCGAGTCAAGCAACCCACGCACCCCCTTCGTCCCTTCTCAACACGAATACCCCGTTGAGAATTTACGGCCAACACCCTCATCACTTGCTTGGGACATGACGAGTATGAACGTACAAGAGTCCTACGACTTCGTTGTTGAGAAAGGAAAAGAGCCATACTTTCGACTACATGAACATTTGCACATTTCAAATCCTTCCATGCCAAAGGAAGTGTACCTTGATGAAGATAGGTATGTTAACTAACCCTCTGAGAAGCCTAATCATGATATAATTACTGACAATTCGCAGCCAGGAACCCCAGACAAAGGGATATCTCTGTCGTTTTCCAGGACGCAGTTGCTGGAAGAACGGCACTCAATCTGTCTTTACTAGGACTGCAGATCGTACACGCCATTACAACGACGTCCACGGTGGGACCTCAAGAATCCAGTTTTCATGTGATTACTTGAAATGTCCTAGGCACAAAGAACCTTTCACCCGAAAGGACCATTTCAGAGATCATTACAAAGATTACCACAAAGATGATTTTGGCGGGTACAAGGGTTCCAGGTCGGCTAAATATAAGTCTCGCTGGCGGGCAAAACAACAAGAGTGGGATGCTCAGCGCAGCAAGACTAATTCGTCCTGGTGGCGATGTCCCAAGTGTTTGGACAGAGTGAAGATCGAGAAGAGCGGCTGGACTTGCCCAGGTTGCAAGAAGGGCTGTGACAGTCACCTTATTGATGCTCGGACGAGGCTTTCAGCTTCAAGCCGTATGGATGATAAGCTGTCACCGTTGCAGACCGATTCGACTTATCTCTCCTCCTACCCAAATTACACCACCTACAACGACACCGGCTTTGTACAAAATACGACGGGAGGCTATGATGACTACCTTTTTTCCCCGGGTGCAGGAATTGCGAATGAGGATTATGGAGAAGCGCCTCCAAACTGGTCTCAACATGCATATGACGATTATTGATGTGACAATGAAACGACACAACAATAAAGACGCGCGACTGGGAGAGTGACAGATATATTCTGAGGAATAGATACGCAGCAAAACTATGGGTGGAAAAATTGAGCGTTTTGATGATGCGCGCATATTGGGGGTGGATATTTGAAAGAGGCGTTCACAGAAGGTGCCTCGTGGCCATACTATTTGCTTTTCTCGCGACTGGGAGAGTGACAGATCTAGTCTGAGGAATAGATACACAGCAAAACTATGGGTGGAAAAATTGAGCGTTTTGCTTATGCGCGCATATTGGGGCGCATATTGGGGGTGGATATTTGAAAGAGGCGTTCACACAGAAGGTGCCTCGTGGCCATACTATTTGCTTTTCTTTTTCTTTTCATTTATCATTTGATCTTAAGGGATTTTAGGGGGTTGGTAAGGGTTGCGGGCGACTTGAAGATTTGATTTTTGAGGCAGGTTTTCTTTGAGATCATTTGGGGGTATGGGAAATGGAGTTGTCTTTCGCTATAGACTACAATGAATGCAATGAATGAATTGAAATTGAAAGTTGAAACAAAATATGTGAGTATCGATTTTACGATCGAGGTATCTTCCATGAGTAGGATGTGTTTTCTGAGTCAATAGATTCTTGTACTTCGGCCTTGAGATGTCTCGGGGCTATAATACCTTCTCTTGTACTCATGCCAACCCTTCTCGAAGAATTGAGCTAGCGCATTTCGCAACTAAATTGAGGAGCTGATAGTTTACTAACTGTTGGGATATATTCTATGGTGTTTTCATAGTCATGTGATACCGAGCTCGAGTACTTAACCACTCGAGCTCGCTCATCCTTAGTCACATGATAAGCGTTCGAGTACTCAAGTCCTCGAACGCTTCATCCTTAGTTAGCCCTTTAATCGATTATCATACTTCACAAAGAGAGTATATTGGTTCACCCGCTTTTACACCAACACTAACCTCTCATTTACTGCAGAGGGACAACTCATTTGTTTGTATGAATCCTTGTGTAGTTGCGTGGTTGTATATGGGTATTATAAATGTGGGGTATAACGTGACAGTCCAAAGGCAGTTTCCCTGCTAAGCGAGAGTCTGAATAGGGGATACTATTCAGTCGGTATGGAATTTTTAAAAGAGAACCCCGTTTTTTATGCGCAAGCAGCGAGGTATGTATGACACCTAATTATTTAGCTATTTTTCTCATCGAAGACCTCTGTCATTTCTTCGCAACTCCATGTCCTCTATCCTACCTTATTTATTGATAGCAGATGCCGTATGTGTTGTTGAGATTAAAGGGAGAGCAAGAGAATGTTACGCAGAAGCGATTTCCTGTATTGTTCACAACAACGGCCTCCGGTAATTGGTTATTTATTTGCATTCTCTTTTTTTGAGACATAAGGAATTTCAGATACAGTTGCCCGTTTTCTCTCTTCCCGTTTTACTTTTTCAACGTGTTGAGTTCGGACGATGCACCACGATCTGAAGATGTTTGAGTGCATGACCCCAGCACGATATAGCATAAACTGGATGAAACAAACCTATCCCCATGTTAGCGTCATTGATATCTTTTGTTAAAAACTTCTGACCTACCTTATCCCACTTCGTACCATGTTGTCGGTAGTTGAGAATCAGCCCAAGATGTGGCAGGATATAGGAGTTGCAATTTTGATGACGTGTACTGCTCTGATGATGGGTATGATGCGATATTGGATTCTGAGCAACGCTCATTTATTTGTGGACGGGTTAGTCATAGGTTTCCGTGTGTTTGAAATGCAGCCCTAGCTGACCGTTTCTCTAGTTCCGGGGAGGATGCAGCTTCTGGAGACGATCTTAGCTCAGATTACGACTCAAGCTCGGAGGAGGAAGACGAAGATACCAGCCCTTCTTTTCGCCTGCCGTCTTCTTGCTCTGGCTATCAGGCTATACCTCATCCAGTCCTGGTATCTATCTCCTTATCTTTCAATTTCTCTTCTCTGCCTAATCAAAGAAACTACTACTAACACATCTAATGTTTGCCAGCACCAAGTTGAAGCAATAACCACCCAGCCCCGAATAATAGTACCTGTTGAGCCCTTACTCAACCAATCGAAGGCCGCATCAATTACGCAACTTGAAGAAGATGTCAAAAAGCTAGTCGAGGGACAAGAACGACTTGAACAGGCATGGCAAACCAGCATAACGAAAGCCAATGATGAATTCCGTGAACTTCTCGTTCAACGGAAAAGGTTCCAGGAAGATTTGTCAGAGATACTCGATAACAGGTAGCTTTTCAAAAGACACTGTCAAAATATCTAAATATCTGACGCGACTTAAATGAAGTGCCCAAGACCTCTTCTATCCCCAATGATATTTTGTCTGGTCCGAACGGCACTGGCCTTACCTGAGGGGCTTAATCAAAAGTGCTTCCTCTACCGATGCCCTCGACCTACCACAAGCGCTTCATGGGTTTGGCCACGGAAACTTCTGCTATTACAGTGAGTGAACGATCTGCGAGCTTTTAGAACAAAGCGTATGTCGTCCATCATGATTGAAAAGGTAAGTGTTGTCCGCCCCTATCTCACCTTTTCCTTTTCCTTCACCTTTATTTATTTTTAGCTTATTTTTTCCCCTGGCTGACTTTTTTGATTAGGCGTGACTGGTGGTGTGGTGTTCTATCAACGCAGGTGAATTGCGAGGGGTAGATGATTGAAAGGTTTAGCTTGCGAAGTCAATTATTTAATTCTTCTAATTATTTTAAGATATTAAAGATATTATTAATAGATTATAAGTCTAGGTTATATTATGCGAGTTTGTTAATATAAGGGTTAATATACTTACGTCCTTCGCCTTTAAGAGTACTTAAGACGTAGCTTATACGGTTATTCTTAGTAGTCTACTGGAAGTGGGACGTCGAGAGACAGACACGTTGTGGATAACAACTAGCTGAGCTTCAAGCGGAGGAGTAAATGCTGTTCTCGGATGTTATTACATGATGAATAGCAGCATGGTCAACCCTTCTCCATTTACTGTGGGGTAAATTCCAACTATGAATCACTATGAGTGCTGTGACGATTTTCCATATCTAGTGAAATCCCGCTATCCAGCCTCTCCCTTTTTTCTAGAATTGCTTTCTTAATTGTCGTGTGTTTATTCCATAAGCGAACTTCAGGGGGTCGAATACTGGCCCAACCAGTATTTCTAGAGGGACAATTGATTGAGAGAAGCTGGAGATTTTGGAGGCTGATGCTATGGATTTTGTGTGGTCGGTTCACTGAGTGCGGAGTGCAAGCAAGCTCCACAGTGGGGTACTCAAGTAGCGTCAGCCGAAATCGGACAGCTTTACTCAAGCAAGCTTTTTATCACATATAATTTTTTCGTGAAGAAGTGAATTTCTTTCTGCAATTATTATTAATTCCTCATTCACTACTATTTTGAAAGTCAATTGCATTATTGTCATTGCATCCTCTCGTCCTTTCATCCCCCTGAAACCACAGCCATCGTGTTGCATACCTAGTGGCGGCTAAAGCGTAACCCCTCAGTCTCACCCCTCATCCTCGTGCCAATTCCCCCACACTTGCCCTGTCCGCCTACCAGACCTGCACCAAACACCTTGTTGACCTCGGCCAAACCTTCCAGCCACCGAACAAACCACCATAGCAGCTCCTTCCCTACCAGCAGAACTCGACTCACTGCATTCCCGCGTCGCAACTGCCTCCTACAAATTCTCGTGCTGTGCCGATTGTGCTTGCAGTGCTGCGTTCATACCTATAAGGTTAGCTTGCCCGCTGCCGCTGCCACTGCCACCATGAACGCTACTCGCATCTCCCTTTCTTCCTTCTCCCGCTCCGCCTTCATAAGACCCTCAAACTCTCTCGTGGCAGCCTTCGTCTCCGTCTCTCGCAACTCCGCCAGCTTCGGCCCAGCATTGGCATACAGCAAGCGCACCATGGCAAGCTTCAACAAGATCAAGGTCAAGAACCCGGTGGTGGAATTAGATGGAGATGAGATGACCAGAATTATCTGGAAGGATATCAAGGACAAATTCATTCATCCATATCTCGACATCGACCTGAAGTATTATGATTTGGGCTTGGAGTACAGAGATCAGACAAATGACCAGGTCACAATTGACTCAGCTGAGGCAATTAAGAAGTACAGCGTCGGTGTCAAGTGTGCTACTATTACTCCAGATGAGGCCAGAGTCAAGGAATTCAACTTGAAGCAGAGTATGTTTTCCCATTCGCACTATGGCGCCAGAAGTCCCTCTTATTATGCGGGGTACTTCAGCTAACAGTGATGCGAATAGTGTGGTTGTCTCCTAACGGCACAATCAGAAATGCCCTTGGTGGAACCGTTTTCAGAGAACCCATCGTTATTCCTCGCATCCCGCGACTCGTACCAGGCTGGAAGAAACCTATCATCATTGGTCGTCACGCATTTGGAGATCAATACCGAGCAAAGGACAAAGTTATCACTGGAAATGGAAAGCTCTCTATGGTTTTCACCCCCGAGGGAGGCAAGCCAGAGGAGATTGAGGTCTTCGAGTTCAAGAATGGTGGTGGTGTTGCGCAGACACAGTACAACACCGACGAATCTATTGAAGGTTTCGCGCATGCCAGTTTCAAATTGGCTTTGAGCAAGAGCCTACCACTTTATATGAGCACCAAGAACACAATTTTGAAGAAATACGATGGTCGATTCAAGGATATCTTCCAGGAAATTTTCGAGAAGCATTACCAGAAGGAATTTGACGCTAAGAAGATCTGGTATGAGCATCGCTTGATTGATGATATGGTTGCTCAGATGATGAAGAGCTCAGGAGGTTACATTATGGCTTTGAAGAGTAGGGTTTCCTTCATATACCCAGTTCGTCTGAAATGCTGACAAAACTTAGACTACGATGGTGATGTTCAATCCGACATTGTAGCCCAGGGATTTGGTTCTCTCGGTCTCATGACCAGTGTCCTTATTACTCCAGACGGAAAGACATTTGAGTCTGAAGCCGCCCACGGCACTGTCACTCGTCATTACCGCGAGCACCAAAAGGGTAACGAAACCTCAACTAACCCAATTGCCTCTATCTTTGCCTGGACTCGTGGACTCATCCAACGTGGAACTATTGACGAAACACCAGAAGTTGTTGCTTTCGCCGAGAGTTTGGAGCAGGCCTGTATCGATACCGTAGATATCGATGGAATCATGACCAAGGACCTTGCTCTTGCTTGTGGAAAGACCGGACGGGAGGACTATGTTACGACAACTGAGTACTTGAATGCCGTTGAGAGAAGAATGAAGACCTTGTTGAAGACAAAGTTGTAAACGAACTTTTTCAAGCAAACTCTTAGATTACGTCCTATTCATCAGAACAATTCCCCTGGATGATGGACACCAAATATGTTGGCCTTGGGATTTTGGGAAGAACGATCGGAATTTATTTTACGGCCTCGAGTTGACGGATATGATACAACGATTGGATTTTTTACGTCTTGGTCATATTTTTGTATAGCGCATTGCATTGCATGGTGTGGCATGATTTACCCATCATCATTACAGTACGATACAGATTTGCGTATGCATACCATGCGTCTTCTTCTTTGCGAGAAAGATTTTGCCTTTGTACATAGAAAGTGCATTTACAGAGACTTCGTTGAAGAGAGAGAAGGGCCTTTTTTATTGAATATCATGACATTTATATTGAAAATGGTTCTTGCGCACAGAATAGTGATTCCTTAGTAGATCCGTTTCTTGATATTCTGCTTTCCTATATTGCCTTGAGTTATTAGTTTTACGTACTTGAGATAACTACGTATAAGTTTCAATTATCTGAGATCCCGCGATCAAGAATTTTAGTTGGTCAAGGAAATTCGGATTAGCTAAGAATAACTTCAGATAGCTAGGACAATGAGGCTAAGAGGCTATTCACTGCCACCTGTATGCACCTGCAGATCTGATCTCGGTCAAGACCCCTGGGTGCCACCCCATGATACTTGAGTACTCGAGTACTCGAGTACAGTCAAAAGTTGGAGCACAGGGCAACTGGCGGCCAATCGGCGCGACCCTGCAAGTACCCCTCCTTCACCCTTCCCCCACCATAGCTTCGCGAAGTTTCTAGAGCACAAGGCTGAGCATCTCCCAACCACTTAACCAGTCAAACCCTCCATCCACCTGCAGTACCTCCGTACACTGATCCACACCAGCCCCTCTACGAAACTCTTTAAATAGCGGACCGCCCACCGTCAAAATGCCACTAAACGCAGTCCAACGGACGCAAATTTTGGAAAAGATGACGAAAGAAGGACGGATCAAGGTCTTCTTCAACATCCAGATCGGCAAGAAGGATGAGGGACGGGTGGTCTTTGAGCTCTACAACGATGTCGTTCCCAAGACGGCGGAGAACTTCCGGGCGTTGTGCACGGGAGAGCTTGGATTGGGCAAGAGTGGAAAGCCGCTTCATTACAAGGGAAGTGGTTTCCATAGGGTCATTAAGCAGTTTATGATTCAGGGAGGTGATTTTACCATGGGTAATGGAACGGGAGGAGAGTCCATTTATGGTGCTAAGTTTGATGATGAGAATTTCAAGATTAAGCATGAGAAGCCTTTTTTGCTTTCTATGGCTAATGCTGGACCTGGTATGTTTACTCCCTTCTCTCTCTTTTTTTCTTCTCTGTCTTGAATAGCTTCGGTTTTGGGGAATTTACAAGGGCAAGGGAAGGCTTTGAAGGAGCATGGACTGACCAGAAACTATAGGAACAAACGGCTCCCAGTTCTTCGTCACCACGGTCCCAACCCCTCACCTTGACGGAAAACACGTAGTCTTCGGCGAGGTCATCTCAGGAAAATCCATCATCCGCAAGGTCGAGAGTCAACCCACCCAAGGAGGCGACAAGCCCAACAAAGATGTCACCATCACCGACTGCGGCGAGCTCACGCAAGAAGAGGCCGAAGCAGGAGAAAGCAAAGGTCCAGATGTCACAGGCGACGAATACGAAGACTTCCCCGAAGACCTCAGCAAGCCTCTCACGCCCGCTGAAATCGTCAAGATCGCCACGGACATCAAAGGCTACGGAAACAAAGCCTTCCTCGAACTCAAGAACCTCCCTCTCGGCTTGGAAAAATACCAAAAAGCCCTCCGCTACCTAAACGAAGATCTGGGCGAGGAAAAGCCCCCCTTGAAAATCAAACTCGACCTCGAGAATCTGCGCTACGTCCTGAACTCCAACTCGGCTCTGCTCTGCAATAAGATGCAAGATTTCGCCGACGGAAAACGCTTTGCGACCGCGGCGCTCGAGGCCTCTGACGAACTCAGTGGTCCGGAGGAATGTAAGGTTCTTTTCCGTCGTGCGATTGCCGAGTTAGCACTAAAGGAAGAGGATGCCGCGTTGGAGGATTTGGAACGTGCGAATGATCTTAGTCCCGGTGATGCGGCGGTCGTCAAGCAACTCCACGCTGTCAAGAAGGAGATTGCCGAGCGGAAGAAGAAGGAGAAGGCTGCTTATAGCAAGTTCTTCCAGTAAAGGGGGATGCATGCCTTCGGGAAAACATGGAAGGGTGATTTACGAATTTACGAGTCTTAATACTACGATTGAGCGACCGCAGGTGCAAAATCAAAAAAAAATCAAAAAAAATCAAAACACTAGATGATGAATGACTCGACAGATGGCATATACCAATGGATTTGCATGCCTTTAGTTTGTTCGGTGCATTGGTATACAAATCTTCTCTTCTCTCCTTCATACCTAGGTAATGAAAGGGAACGAGAAACACAAAAAAACGAGTCACAACGACGCGAGAAGAAAAAAAATAAAATGAAGTTTAATCTTATTCCTACTGTACGAATCGGTTGCCAAGCAACCATTCTTTCCTATGTGAAGTTCTATATATGTAATGTAATGTAGCGTAATGCAATATCTGTCCGTCCCTGAAAAAAAATCCCCATCCTTCCTGCAACAAAGTGGTATTTAGTGTAAAAAAAAAAAACGACGAAGCAAAAAAAAAGAAAATTCCGACATGAAAGAAGGAAGTGGAAAAAGGGAACTGCACGCTACCACCCATACCGTGTAATCTTACTCCTGCGCAGTTTCCAATTTACTTTCCCCAAGCGGAAGAATCAACAATCTGAGGTATGTACTCGAGTACGGTGGGGAGATTGGGGATTCCTCCCTCCGCCCAGTCAGTTCCCCACCCTCCCAGAAGAAAACGTATATATAAATCGAAGGCGCTGACGCGCACCACCCACCCATCCATCCAGTTCTCCAATGCATGCAAACCTCGAGAAGAAAAAAAGAATTTCTCGAAAAAATAAAACTGTCCCGCTCCAAACATTTTGATCCGAACCCCATCTTCGCCTCTTCGCTATCTATGCAGGCAGAAAAAGCAAAAAAAAAAAAAAAAAAAAGGAAAAGAATGTACACCCCCCGCAGGATTCCAAATAAGGGAACCTTAAATCATACCGCCAACCCCCCAAGAAGACGTGACGGAATTTTCCATTCCCTCCGCCAACGACGTACTTCGTTGATTCTTGTTCCCGTTCTTACCATTCTTGGTGATCATCTCGATATCCCTATCCTTCGGCGCACTACTCTCCTTGGTCGTTTTCCGTCGAAGCCCGCTCAAGAAACTCCTCGTTTGTTTGCCATTTCCATTTCCACTGCTACTTTGTACCCTGAAAGGTGGAGATGCTTGAGAGGTATCCATGGAAGGATCGTAAGACTTGTTCCTATCTCTAACACTTGCAAAGGTGGATTCCCAGAAACTTTGGCGGTCACGACGGTCCTTTTCTCGTTCCTTGCCGAAGGGTTCACTGCCTGATGACCCGGGGGGTCGACCGGCTGAAACGGTCGTGGTAAACTCAGACCATGGTGGTCTTCGGATGGGTTCATCGTCAGAGTCTTGGTCTGAGTGAGGATAGCGCGTGAGACCTGCTTCGTCATCGAGACCTGTGTCTCCTAGTCTATCGACCAAATCGTCCCATGGAGAGATTTGATCGGGGCTAGCGGAACTCTCTGCCCTCAGAAGACATTCATTGCCTCGTTTTTGAAGCTTGAGACATTGTCGATGAAAGTCGGCAAGGTCACCGTCGAGTGCACCGGGAAGCATGCGGTGAGAAGTTGCGTCAAGCCATAGCTTAGCCAGAGCAGCGAAGTTGCGAGCATGATCAATGAGATATGGAAGAGATGGGAATCCTTCTCTTGACGTGGGTGGTAGTCGAGCCAGGATTGTGATGGGAGTTGAATATGAGGCGGGTAGTACAAACTTGTTGCGTTCCCCAGAAATCGAACACACTTCATCGATGTAAGCTTTCACTGCTTGGCGATGGCCAGCCAGGAAGCGATTCATAGGTTCCATCCATTCCTCTTTCTGACCAAATGTACTCAGATTAGCAAGTGCTTGCAAACTTTTCGCAATCAACGTCAGTGTACGCTGAGCTTTCGGTTGTGGGTGATCCCGCAAGAGTCCAAATAGTTTTGGGTTCAACAACGCCGGACATAGAAACCGCAAGAAGAGAAAGCCAGAGACACTTGTATATGCCGTTGTGCGGAAGAAGTCCCCATATCGATCCTCGGCAACAGCTCGAATATATTTCAAAGCTTGGCGAAGTTCGGCAGGACAACGAGATGCGGACGAAGCTATATTGGTCCAGATATCCGTCGTCAAAGAAATCAGCATAGACCAGTTCTTATTCACGTCGTCACCACTTCCAAGACGAGATGGATCAACCTCACAATCAACATTAAGGTTATTGATATGTGATATCTTCTCGCCTAAAACTTCTTCCAGATACTCTTTGCCTAGTCGCCTCATGTGGAAATCCATCGCTTGGGTGAAAAGTGAGCTGCCTCGAAAAAGAAGATTGGCTTCACCTTGTAACGACTTTCCAATATCGCGGACTGTCTGTTCCCGTTCGCCAGTAGAATTAAATGACTCATTTGATCCCATACGTTTGCTCCATCTCAGTCTTCGGGTGGGCAAATCTTTACCGGCACCATCAATTTCGTCCTCCACAAGAGCCATGAGCCAATCTGAAGCGTGCCCAGAAACCTGGAAGATGTTCATCAATATTTCTGATAAGCCTCGTAAATTTGAAGCCATGACCTGAGCAATCTGGTCGGTCAATCCAGTGTCAAAATTATGCAAAATCGTAGATATGGGCTCATAATCCTTGGCAAGAAGGACAACCAGTTCATCGTAGCGGATCTTAAGGAACACCTCGCCAATTGGTTCTTGTAAGGGACCTAGAATAGGCCACCAGACTTCGTTATCCTTCCCTCGCTCGAGTTTCTCGGCCGGTATGTCAACCGTTCCACATAATATCTCATTTGCTTGAGTGGGACCATGAATACTGCTTGACAAGAAGCCATGCTGCTGCAGTACTGTTGTGCCTACCCTTTTTAATACAATAGTGAGCCGTAGTGAGGTCGCGGGAAGATCTTGAAACTCATAGTCTTCGCGCCAAAAAGGATTTTTGGTATCATTCTTAGTTAACGTTCGTGCTCGCACTTCTCCATCGAGCAACACCTCAGCAAAATACTCTCCCACGGAGGGATCTTGATCTTTCATGTGTTGTTTTCCGGTGTGGATTGTATCCGTCTTGGAAACGCTTCTTCGTATTTTGGCCTCCACTATTCGTAATTTTAGGGACTTCTCAATTCGAAACATATCTTCGGTTGAACGAAGACCAGATGCATTAAAGCCGCTAGAGTCGTTTGACGACTCTGGTCCATACATTTCTGGAATCGAGAATGCAATCAATAAACAGAACCACACTTCGAACAAAAGGCGTGATTCCAAGGCAATATAAACAGGCCGGAATATTGACAGCTGATTAGAAGAGGAAGTGTACCGTGGGTATATAGCAATGCAATATTCCTGGTCTAAAACCGATTTATCTAACCGCTGTATTGCGCATCTTGACAATTGCGAAAGCTGTATGACCGATAAGAGAGTAGAATCACTCTCGGTTAAGAGCTTAAATTCTCCATTGTCCTGGAGTATACAGGATACTCTTCTCCAAACGCGAGTTTGAGATTTGAGGTCTCGTGTTGACGGTCGTCTTACAATTGCTCTTGGGGATGAAGGCGAGCCTTTATCCCAAAGAAGGCACTTCGCAACTTTGATAATGTTTCCCTCCCTTGCTTGTCCTGCAATTGGTGACAAAGGATAATTGTGAAGCGAGTTCCGTTTTGTAGTATCCGGCATATAGTCCACTGATGGTGCAGGCCTGGTGGGAGCAGCAGGAAGTGTTCCGGTTCGGACCTGTTGCCAACAGAGCAGGGCGGCTAGCCACAAGTCGTATTCTGCTTTGGCTGTAGGCATCAAGTGGAGCTCCAGACCCTGTGACTTGTTCGATATTTCGAGACACCTCGCTTTTCGATCCGCTGACACGATTGGACGAATACAGCATCCTCGGAGGTCTGAGATGACGGTAATATGGAATGGCCCGTTATCCTCTCCCTCATACATAAGGGTTCCCTTGGCGTCATCTATGTAGCAGGTTCCAGAATACCATGTTCCAGATTCATATGACTGGTACTCGACCTCTCCCCTCATGCGGCCACACAAAGTCTTCATTAACATTAGGATTTTATTTGCGTCTCCCGTGGCGATTGGGAAAGGAAGAGAGTCCACTGATGGGGCATCGCTCATTGCAGAAAGTGGCGAGGTCGGGCGAGAGTTTCGTTTGACAAGACGTCGACCACTCTTGACACTTTTGACCGAGTTTGACTTCTGGAGAGGTGCGGACCGGCTGCCAGTACCAGAAGTAGAGAAACCCAAACTTGGAGGGGACGGGAGGGGACGGGGATCCACGCCGTGGAACAACGAGTTGGTTGAGTGCACCGAGCCGATGCGGTGCCTGCTCTTCGAGATGCTGGTCGTGGTCGACGTTGACCTGGTCCGCTTGTGTTCTTCGATTGATCCAGCTCCAGCGCCAGCGCCAGCTCCACTGGTCGTCCGGGTGCGTGGCCGTGAATAAAGACTGACAGGCGGTCCTGGGATGACGCGCTGTTCGAGTGACTCGGCGGAATATAAATCCCCAAAGACCAGGCCTTGCCTGCGATCCCGCGGCTTCTCCCCGCCCGGAATGGAGCGAGGGGACGTCTGTGTTGGTGAGTGTTCATGTTCCTCAGACTGCGACGATGGGCTTGCGAAGATGAATTCGTGTTCCGTTAGATCCGGCGTCACCATCCTCGGGCTAGTGATCTGGGGATTCATATTTGCTCGTTGCGCAGACGTCGTTTGTGTCCGGGCAAGTGTTTCCGTCGCATTTCGCTGCCAGGTCTGCATGGCACTCTCACCCGCCCTGTCGATTCCATTCCCATTATAAGGTCTACTGTCCATACCGGCTGGCAAAAAGCTCATGCGGCGCTTCTTCATCGATATGCCCTCATTCCTTGCGCAAAATTATGGTCTGTTGGTGTGCGGCAGACGCTTCCTGGCGCTTCACCGCGCGCGCGAGAGGGCAGCTGAACGAACGCGGGAGGGTGTCGACTCGTTGGTGTATTTGTTGCAAGAGCATCTGAAAGGAACAAATGGTTTGTGGCCGCCAATATGGATGTATGGATATTCCTGCAGCGATCGTGCCCTTCGACTAATGTCCGCCCGTGTTCGATCAACCTGAGCGGGTCTTTGACAACGCAGCAGAGCCAATACAATGGTTTCCAGATGTCTCCAAAATACCTCCAGACACCTTCACTAGACCATGTACTGGTACCAATTCACCTCAGTATTTCCCGATGCCAGTCTCGAATCTCGACACCTTCGCATCCTCACTGTTGAAGGACAAGTTGCATGCGTTGGCGGCGTAGGTACGGACAATATCAGACGTGTGGTTGGAACGCGCCCCGACCATTCGCTTTGTCGTGATCGGTAGCGAGCGTGCTGAAGATCTTTCCCAGAGGGCTTCGAATGGTATTCGAGAACCAGAGGGGTAGGGCCAAGGTGGGAAGATGGAGGAGGCAGAACTTCCACGAGGTCCATCGGCGTTGGGAGATCTTGGACTTGGGTCGGTACTCGTACCTGGAGTGCTGGGGGGGGGGGGCTTAAGCGCTGGAGCCTCTTTTCATGGTTGGTAGCTTAAAGGGTCGGCTATCGGACCCGATATACTTTGCGCTTGGACTCTTTGTAGGTGTCAACCTGAACCAAATGACGACTGTCAAGAATCTCACCGCTTGGAATTTCATTTCAAGAACATGTACCGGTATCAGAAGATGTTTCTCCATAGCCTGCCAATGCAATCCAAGAAGACAATTCTTCACAAGCTTCGAGTTTGATCCATCTTTGAGGATCATCAGCTAGAGTAAAATTAGCCATTAATGTTTCCAGCCACTGTCAAATTATAAATTGACCTGTAAAAGTAAATTCCTTTGTTTTCGAAGGTCAATCGAAAATACGGAGTATCAAGGTCCAAGGTCGTGTACGGAGTTAAACCAAGAAAGAGAATCAAACCCATAAATGTTGAAGGACTACGTCTATAATGAATATGTATACAAAGGGATTCTACTATCAGTTTGAAAATCTAAAACCAAACTGCAGAATTGTCCGAACATTCACTTAAATTCATAGTTCTACAAGTTCAGTACAATTTCTTTTCATAACTTTCATTCAGTCAAGAAATGTGCCAGCGTGTACTTGAACAGAATTTATTGACCAAACAGGAGTATAAACAATCAGAGTAGTAGATCAAGAAAATAACAACGTTTTACCTAGGGGTATCTAGGCACGCATAGCCTTTGACAAAGCTAGGAGCTCTTGTCTCGCACATGATCCTGCTACTTTGCAATAGAAAGACTACAATTAATGTAGAATAATAAAAACGCCTCCTAATACATAGATGAAAGGTCGACATGGGCGGTCATGTACAAATACTAGCTTTTAAAGTAGAAACATAAACTTATGTTTGAGGCATTTCGTTTCAAAAAGAAGTCATTGAAACACCTGAAAAGGGAGATATGTGAGCTTTGCAATGCTTTCGATATTTCTTACACAATGATGTTCACGATAGCCTAAAGTTACGTCAGTAAGGTAAAAGAGAAAAGATGAAATATCGTGAGAGTGGTTGCCATGACATGGGGACGGCGGCATCATGAATGTTTGTTATACGAAAGGTTTACATAGCTGATGGGACATCCATCAGTTCCGCTGTTGTGGCGGGGACCAAGAATCCAGCATGCTTGCTTATGGTAAGGGACAACACTTGCGCTTGATTTTGGTGGATTAGATCTGCACTCTCGTAACTCTTCTAGCATGATTAGAACAATGACAGAAGGACGGTGAGTTCGGGTTGTAGTCACGAAATCCTGCATCACCTACTCCCCCTTTTGTGCTCGCTTGTACGAGAAAAGGCGCACTATCGTTTACCTATGTTAGTGCCTGCTAGCCCAGGCCTTGCCATATATATCTTGACCTCCGCTCTTCTTTCAACAAACATATCGTATTTTTAATGGCGATGTATATCCCTGGAGTCAAATTGACTGAGGCTGAAAGTAATGCTCATCGTCCCGAGCGCATCGTGACAAGCACTATTTGACAATTATCTGCCCCATTTAATCAAATTCGCTTAATTTTCCAGTCTACTATCCGAAAGATGCTTTCAAGCGAATTGGCAATATCATTTGACATAGCAAGTTCGGGAATACAATTCTTTGTGGTCCATTCTACGCCAGAGAAAGTAGACGACGTCCTACTAGCCACCACATTCTGCGACTTTCTCACGAATCATGGAAGAAGGCTGACAAGCGCTTATACGTTGAGGAAATTGCCAAAGCACTATTCGGTGACCCTAGAATCCGCCACCAGATGATCTAGTTACCGAACATGTGGTCGCACTGTCCTGGGCACCACCCTAAAGCCGATCTTCGACGATCGATCTTCTACACAGACCAGAAACTAAACAAAAACCACGCGAGAAATTCTTCGGCAAATCCAACGTCGGCTGATGGCTAACGGCAAGACCATTTTTCCAGTAGTCTCAACAGTTGAAAAAGCATAAAATTCGCCTTGACTTGCATGCGGCCGATACTAAAATAGTGTCATATGCATGGGGCTCGTGAACCTGAACCGCTTCGTCGTAATCGGCCATTTTCGCTTATTTGGAAGATTGCGTCTACTGCAGGTAGGATTTCGTAGTTAAATCCGTCTGAAGAGATGTGCGGTAGCTAGCTGCCTCCAACTGATCCGCTGCTCGTGTTGTCCCAATGTTCAAACCATGGAGCTGAAATATGGGCGTCCTGATCTTTGATGATTGCGTCAGCTAATACTATAGAGTATAGAGAAGCAGGCAACCCTGAAAAGTGAAACTTGCTTTATGGTTGCAAGTTCTGAGTAGATAGACGTGTTTCACAATGATACCTGGTCATCTTTCTGTATGCTCCAAAATACCCACGTTGACTCTCGTCGAGTCTGCAAGGTCTGCCACTTCGTCCAACCGGCAGTGGAGTGCCGTTAAGAGCCCCAATGCAGTAGTTGCCCTGCTAATGGTCAAGCTGTTAGAATATCTCGATATATGAAAGATAAGCCAGCTAGTCCGATCTTGCATGTTTGGCCATATGGGAAGCCAGCCCGATGGTTCTGTGCAAGACGGCGAAACATTAAAGAGACTCGTTGGAGGGTTTTGGCAAGTCTCGTCCCCAAAGTAGGTCTTCGTCCGTCCTCCCAAAATGGTTGCGATCCAACGGGACATATTTTCGGTCCGGAGCGGGTATCTTGGTCTTCCAAAGACGCAGGGGATATTGAGAAGCCCCAATAGAGAACATAGCTTTTTCAAGAGGATAATCCTTTTGACACTCACAATTAGCGAGTGTATACTGAAAACTAGGGTTGTTAGGCGTGTGCCTAAATACTTTGAGAAAGTCTTCAAAGAGACAAGGTTACTTCTGGCAACTCTTAAGGGGACTGAAGCTATAGAAAGAGGTTGCCAGGAACGTATCAATCAGTTGCAGCAAGGCCAATACCAGGCGAAGACCCAGGATATAGTTGAAGTACTCCCGCACGCGTGGCTCTGTTGATAACATACTCTCCACCCCAGCTGGACAGCTATAGTCAAGATATTGCATGCTTTAGGGGCAGCTCTCGATTCTAGCAGTGCCAGGAGGATGTTGGGAAAGGAGTGTCCGAGCAGTGTCTGACGGAACCCAAGATTGCGTCACTCTGCACTCTGGAGGTCTTTCCATGGATGGGTTGGTGCATTGCTTGCTGCGTCGCGTGGCCATCGACAATAATGCGATTGACTGGCTTGGACTTGACCGCTCTGTAAACAGTTGAAGATGACTGCAGATTGCAGCTTCAAAGGGGAGGGGGACGTTGGAAGTCCTTCATTTTCAAGGGGGTTTCACTGTACCGGTAGCGGTAGACCTGGCCTGCAGGAGAAGAGTACTGCTGCGGGGAGCATGTCCAATGGAGGAAGAAAGTCCGGTGGTGATGGTGTTCTGCTGTTCAGCCAGCACTTACCAGTACTGTATTCAGTTTGGTTCGGCTTTTCTCGCCAAACGCTCCCAAAGGGGCCGGCCCTAAGGGAACATCCTTTGAAGAACCAAAGACTATGGCTAATGATATCTTTAGATAGTAATGGCTAAAAGTAGGTACACGCCGAGTAGGAAGAAGGTATTGCAAGAAGCGTATAAGGGTAGCATCGACTTTTATTTTGTACTCGAGTACTCGTAGGCGACCCATACACTCATACACTCATACACTCATACCTACCTACCTATTGCCCGCCAATACCCCGGTAACGACGCTACGCTGCCGCTGCGCCTCTTCTACTTCGTAAAGTCGGGTTGCCGCCAGATTAGGATGCTTTACGCTCCACCCGGCTAGCCACGTCTAACTTCATCTTGACATTGACAGCAACCTAACATCAGCCCACAATTGGTCCCGACGTTCTTCGTCGTTCCTCGTACACCTCCCCGCCTCCCTGTCTACTCGTACCCGATTTGGGAGGAGGCTCTGACTCCTCTTCCGTACCGGTCCCTAACTCGAGTCGTGATAGACGAGTATTGCTCCAGCGCTCCAAACTTCAGCGGGAAAAATATGGATCCGACCAAACTCAACGCGCTGCATTCTTCCCTGCCACAGCTGCATCAAGCAGGTTTGTCGACCTTAACATGACAGCCACTCAACACTTCGCATCCGGGCATCCCATGGCATCTGGTACCTATCTGGTAATTATAGCTGTCTGAACTGGATGGTCGGACATGTTGCAGTCCGAGGGCTGGAGACAGGAGGCTGGAGGCTGGAGGCACCACTCACTGATTGCAGCCACAAGGGAGTTTATCCCCAACCCAATCTGTCATTTGGCGCCAGCGGAAGCGTGGCTTGCGCGCGCGAGAGCTTCCTCAGTTGAACGACCAGTGCACCACGTTTGAGAAGAGTTGAGGTGCAGGGTTGGCCTGGACAATCAATTGAGAGATGGCGAGGGACCCTGTCATCGCCTTGTGTTTCAAAGATGCACCATGGGAGGCATGGCTTGCCATGGGACGGGATTCGCCAAACGCTCATGAACTTGAGATCCAACTAGGCCCGAAGGAGACCTCAAGACGAGAGGAGTCGATCTCAGTTCTGGGACGGTATCGGCAGCTCCATTCCCGGATGAACCTGGTTTTTTCCTCCCAGTGGTTGCGTGGACCGCGTGGAGAAAAGTGGATGGAGAGTGGAGTGGAGGGTGAGAGAGAGGCTGCAAGAAGCGGAGACTCCAAGTGTTACTGCCAGATTGCCAGCCAGTGTTGTCTGCCAGTCAAGAAAGAGGACAGGGATACGAAATGCTACTGCGCAGAAAGAGGACTAGACTTCGCCCAGGGCAAGAGGAGAGCATGCATGGGGGACGATCACGATTCAAGCCTCAACTAAACCTCGCAAAATCTTTGGTGTTGTTGGACAGAAGTTGAAGGTTCCAGCGACGGTGACTGACGGTTGAAGCTAGCAAGCTAGCATGAGGGGCCCCAATTTGATGATCAGGGGGGGCATGAGAAACCCACAGACAAAATTCACAAGAATGGGATCTCCGCAACCAAAAGGGAGTAGGAGATGGACGATGTGTAACCGTGGACGATGTTCTGGCAGCACCGCCGACACCGACAGGACTTGTGGCGTTGTTTGTGAGCAGGCGGGAAGACCCCTCAGCAATGACCAGTAATTCGTAATTCAAGTGACGAACTACGAGCTTGAGGTAGGAGTGCTCATATATGAGAAATAGCGTCAGATTATGGGGATAGAAGACTCAAACTCTTGACGCCCTGTGTTTATGGGTTTGATGGATGATCCAGAGACGAGACGAGCCCCTAGGACCACATGGTTTTCCGCAATGTCTAGTATGAAGTATGAAGTACGAGTCCGTACGTATGGTACCTATTAGATTTGAATATCAATCCCTCTGAGAAATGCAATGGCCGATCTCCAGCCAGGCCTTCCAACGTTTGTCAGGCTCTCCTACGGCTACGGAGTACTTACAACCAATCATTTCAGTTTAGTCTCTCTCAAACGACTTCTTATTCCTTGTCCTCCATGGTACAAGACAACAACACCACCGCTTAGAGCTGCAGCTGCCAGGACGAGTAGTAGCAAAGCTTACAGTACAGCCTCTGCAGTCGGCCCACCAAAATAACATCTACAAAGTGCTTATGATCGAAGTAGCCTCATGTAGGCATTTCCTAGCCTACAGGCCTCAGAAACCTAATATCCCTCATCCATACACTTCTAGCGCTTTTTCTCATGATTACAGTACTAGCCAGTTGCCACTGCCATTTCGGACGGGATCCACCCGTAATAACTAGGATAGTCAGCAATCTACAGCAACAAGGCTGTCACTTTTAGGTGACTATTTCCGGAGTTTGTCAAGAGTACATAGTTTAAATCACCTCACCACTGTATGAAGAGCGGGACAGTTTCCAATATCCCAGCACCTCAAGACAATTTCCAAGCTTAATCCTGTCGTAACCTAAGCCTTTCGGAACAATTACGAATATGGATACATGCCTACCTGTCTGCGGGGTGTAATAACAAGCACCCGTACCCTGCTCCTACAAGCCTAGGCGACCTTGCACGATTAGTCTCAACCATATCCAAAGAATTTCTGACCATCTCCTTCCTCCTCCCATTTCTACGAATCTCTGAGTGGTCCGTTTTTGCCTTCAGTTCACCCATTCTTCCCCATTCTGGTCACATCTTGCCGATCCGATTGGCACTTGAACACTTTTAGCACATTTCTTGCACGCCCACCAACCACACGCACGCCAGATCCTCCATGTAGTTGAGCAGCCATCGGAGGCCACATCACGTCTAGAAGCTGTCAGTCGTAGCTCTGTGATTAGCGAGCACCAAGATTGAGCTACACTGAGTCCAAGCCATCACATTGCCGTAGCAGAACCTGGTTTCGTCTGGAGTACTTTTATATCCTGTTTAGGTAGGTAAGGTTCATCCTTACAGCCAACTCTATTATAACGCACGGTACCTGCTTGGATATGACCTGGGAACTTCTACTTGCATGAGGGGTTCTTTGCCTTCTACATAAAAGTCCTCTAACCCCCTCGTTTACATTTGATCAATCTTATACTGGTTTTATCCAACGCAGTCTATTGTTCCCATAGCTTCATGTCGCTCTTCTAGTCTCGAGACCTTCTTTTTCGAGATGTTGCTCACTATTAAACAGCCAACACATCAAGGCTACAAGTCTTTCCATGACTACACTCCACCCACCCCACCATCCACCTCTCGTTTTTCGCCAGTCACTGCATCGACAGGCTCATTTCCTTCATTTCCTCCCAGCAATAAATCTCTACCACCTCTCTCAGCAACACAAAGTACTGTACAGCCAATGTCTACACCGCACAGGGGACTGCCACCACCGGCAGCGATGACACTAGCTCAAGTACCTCAACCACCATCTTCAATAAACCAAGCAACATTGAGCCATGCTCCATCATCTCAAGCCATAGGACAATTGCCTGCACCACCTCAACAATGGCAAGGTGCAGAAGATTCGATGAGAGAATGGCTACATGCCAAAGCGGAAGAGGATAAGCGGAGGCAAGAAGAAGAGAAAACACGGCAGGAGTCACTTCGGTTAGAGCAACGGAAAATAGAGCACGACATGCTCAAGACCTGCTTGAATAGCAACATTCCACCTCATATGGTCCCAATGGTTTTTGCAGGAATGGGTGGTGGAAACTCAGCCAACGCCAGTATAGAATGGGCCCAACACTACATGGCTCAATCGCATCAATTGCAACAGCAACACCCGCAGCAAGCACAATTACTTCCATCCCAACAAACTTCCCCAGAGCAGCCCCAAAGACATGAAGGCCGCGCTCACTCACAATCTTTTAGCGGGCAGAACCAGCTCATGACCCTTCCTTCTACGCCTATTGGACCACCCGGATCGCAGCAAACGACGGGATTTCAGCCAAGTTATCAGCTATCGCCAAACTCGCGTTCTCGACAAATTGGTCAAACTCAAACTACCACCAACCGTGCACCTCCAGCATCACATCTTCCCAGGCTGAATACTGGGGAAATACAAGTCCAACAGCCACCACCAGGGCCCAGTATGCAGATGGTCCCAGGGCCAATAGCCCACCCGTTACAACAAACACAATCCGCACAACAGCATGAACCTCAATCTTCGCCTTCAATCTACTTTCATCATTGGCAGCCACCCACCTCACAAGCTGGTACCAGTAGCGGAAATCAGCCGACAACCCCTTCAGGCAAGCGTTAATAGTGCCGCTGTATCATTTTTGCATATCAACTAATGGGTGATCCAGACCCGACCTCCTCTCCAAAAAAGCGGAAGGCTACTGGTCCTCAACAGCCAGCACCACCACCAACCTCACAGCCACAATATACATCTCCTCCATTCTCCCAGACGAGGTCCTCCACGCCCTCAAGTCGACGACGAGGCCACTCCAGGCAGAGAAGTGACTTGTCTGCTAGAGGGCTGGATTCATACGGACGCCCCTCCAGCCGCCAGCGTCACACAGAAAGCAGCTTCAGTACCCAGAGTATGGCATCACCGCGACCTACGATGCCTGCTGAACAAGGACAGTTGACAGAACCACGACGGCGGTCAGGTGGCTCAAATCCAGTTTCATCACTGCTAGAACAGAGTGATTCGCGGCCGCAATCACTGCAGTCGCAACAAAGCCACCAACAAGATCAATATTCCGCAGCGCCGGAGATGAGGCACGACGAACGACACACGACACCTGAAAATGATAGTTCACGAAGAGCGAAAGTTCTCAAGCGAGATGGGCGAGATTAGACGAGTTTCAGAAAGAGTTCTCGGCACCGGGACGATCTTGGGTGGCCCCTGCACGCGAAATGAAGAGGGGACAACAACTCATCAGCCCGCATCTGGTTTTTTGATTACCTTCATCTCCACCAAAGGATCATGATATTTTTTTATCGTTGACGATATTCATATGATACCCAATTATTGCGCGATAGCTGCATTTCATTCAATTCCTTCTCTGCCATCGGACGCCTTTTATTTTGTCCCGTGGTAGGCCTGTACGTAGTACTCCGTTGAGCATATATATTTTTTCTTATTTCATCATGGGGGCTAGGCCCCTCATATGTAGCATAGTATCAGATCTAGGTTTGGCTGGGCTAGAACTGTTTGGAGTTGTTTGCATGGCAGATTGTCTGGCAATTTTTTTCGTTTGCTCTCTGTTCGTCTGCCGTTCTTCCTTGAAAGATAGCAGCTATCATTTTACCCTGTATATATTCGGTTCTCAACACTTTTTTTTCGAGCATACTCTTGAGTTCTTTCTCGGCATTTTTGGGGAAAGTCAAAATTAACAAGAAAAAGGAGGTATTAGAAGGCTTTTTTTTCTGACTCAAAAAAAAAGATAGTCCTGGATTGACAACAAAGTCGTCGGTTCGGATGCAGTTTTACAAACTGGTCAGACCATCCATCACAACGCGCGCGAGGTGGAGGAAGAGTGATATGGAGATTCTGAAAATCATTCATCCTACTGGTTGGGTTAAGGTTATGTTGTGGACGCCGTCTGACATCACGCGAAGCTCAACAGATTGGGGCAGAAGGCAGTAAGGCTAGAGTTATCAATGAAGCCCTTACTCTCTGCATGATTTATCGGCGCATCATGGACTTCTACTTAACTAGTACTTGAAGTTCCAAGCATTTATACTACATTGGGAATTGAAACATCACTTTCTTCACCAGGGAATCTCTACATATGTGAGTTAGAGAATTTGTACGTCAGTCTCATCCAAGCATGAGAATCCTTGAATTTGACAGACTTAAGGTAAGGTTTTGTTTTGTTTCTGCAGCTTGTGTGCTTTTTTTCCCAATTCATAAATTTATTCCGAAATTCGGACCTCCCCAAATCCGTAAGTAGAGACGTGCTTTGGCTATACCGAGGTCATTCTACTAGGGAGTACGAAGTATACTCGTACCGCTAAAAAGTATAATATATGATATCTACAAGGCACCCCCTCCTACTAACCATATCGATTCCCGGTACGAGTATAAAGTACTGGTAGCGAAAAATAAAATTGTGAAACAAAATTCTTTGGACAAGGGCCTTCCCTAATCGGGAAATTCATCACGGGCTCTTTTCCACGAGGGTTTTCCGTTTGTTTTTTTGCCCCTCCCGCTCCCGCTGTCCCGGGGGAATTTGGGTGGTATTTTTCCCTTTCCTTAATGAACGTGCTTTAAGGTTACAGGGTTCCATCGACCGGATTCGGAGGATTTGCAAGCAGGAAACGGCGCTTTTGGATGCCTTTAATGGAGTCGCGGTCATTTTCGATGTGAGATCAAACGAGATGATGGAGTTTATCCAGCGGGTCGTTGGAGATACCCGTAGCGATACGAAGTAGTATGGGCGTTCGTTTGTTTTTCTTCATCACTCGCCTACCTCGGAAATCAAAACAAGGCATCAACAGATGAGTCTGGACAGATGGGCCTGGAAAAGGAAACCAACAACGTGAGCTGTTGCTACCTGATCTGATCATGAGTTTTCTATTTCCCCGGAGGAAGGGCGAGACGAGGTGGTGGTGCGTCAAAAGAGGACAGCATCGATTCCCCACGCGCGAGATTTGATGACGACGTTTCCAATCTCTAATCTGTGTGCACAATCTTACGGTTGCAATCTGTGTAATCTTGACTTGAAACGTATGTCCGTGCTGCTGTACATGATGGATGCAGAAGAGCCAAGGATGGCAAATCTGACAGATTCTTGGACTGGGTGGGAGATGTGGGTGTCCCCCCGGAGATCTCTGGGGATACCCTTGTTCAATTGTCCACCACCTCTCGCGATAATTTTCGAAGGTGGAGGAATTGTGTTTTCTCAAATTTAGTCAGGAAATTCTGGAGGTGGGGGAATCTTTATTAGAATTTTCCTCCCGGGAAGGCAACCACTAGGGCTAGGTTTGAAGTTTTAGCTCAACGGCCTTTCAAGTTGTTCACTAATCGGATGAATTTACTTTCTTTTCGGATCGTCTAAAATATGAGACCGAACTCGGCATGCGGATAATTTGCTTCGGCGTGAGAACATCGGATGCCATACATCTTTAAGCTTGCCGAGATCCAGATAGTTTTTCTTCATTTGATCGAAGGTGAACGTAGTACTTGTCAGACTTGATATACGTGCCGAGCATGTGTATTGTCGGATGTTGTGGTTAGTTACATAGTGTCGTACTGATATTTTGAAGTACTCGAGTAATTCAAATCAGTTCATGGGTATAAAGCATACAAGATCTCAAGTTCAATAAGTTGCATACTTCACACTAGCACTTATGTAAGTGGAGTTTTTCTATCAGTTTAGATGAGGGACAAAAGAACAAGTTTCATTCCACATTCCCGCACCGCTCGCCTGTTACAAATATATAGTACATGAAAATACTGCAATGTAATTGAGTGGTTGATAAGCCCAAAAGAACTTGAATACACAGAATCTACAGACCCGACCGAAAAGGTAAATGCTTTCTCGCAACTGCAAGCGAAGTGCTACCGCAGCACTAAATCAGACGTTCCTCCAAAACTCCTGGATCTCGCCAGGAAGAAGAATATTGTGGTTGTGCGACCCACCTAACCAGCCACCACACACACACACTGCTCAAACAGGAGTAACAGTCGCAATCTGGGATCTCTCCGTGATATCCGTATGCACCTCACCCCAACGTTGTCAATCTGGTTGCGAGTTCGACCGCATCTGTCCATTCGCGGCGTTTCATGTACAAACCAGTTCGTCCGAATTCATCTTCCTCTCATTTCTATTCCTGGTTGGCTACTTTAATGAAAAGCAGGTACCATGGCTTGTTGGAGAATTGTTTGAATAGGCGATGATGCGCGGTAAGGCTGCAGTGAACTGGCGGATAGTTGAGTTTAGCCTGGATGTCTGAATTTGTTATTGTGGGGTCGGTTACTTGGGAAAAAAGGAGGGGCGGTGACACTTCTGGATATTATATGTGTGGTTACACGTACGCATGTGAAGGTGTGAAGGGAGAGAACCCAGAGGTTGGGTCTTGATGCAAGTCATATTTGGCCAGTCATCAGTGCATCACGAGCTGGAATGGGAATGTTATTCGGCTCGCAATTTACTAACAGCCGAATGATGACCTGCAGTCTGCAGAAATGGGCATGGGCAATGCGGGGTTGGTCTACGACTATTTAATTATAGAAATTGTACGAAAACAGTAGGGATTTGCAAATTTGGCTACCGGTAGCCTCGACGTCCAAGAAGCAAGATTTTTGTCATATTATGTATCAACTTGATATGAGGAAAATTGTCAACTGATCTGTTAACCAACTCGTTACAACGATGAGCGCTGTTCTCGCTTTGCTTTGACTAGTTTCTTGTTCTCCACGTCCAATAATCCGGAAATTTTGGCGAAAGCATATCCAGTGACAAGGACTTCAATTCGATACTTTCAGAAAAGACTTCTCAAGCATGTGGCCAGTAACGATAGTTAGTGGAAAGCTAAAATATCTTCCTTGTTTCTAGCTGTGCACACACCGTGATATTCGAGGAAACCAAGAGTTGGTTATGGGGTAACAGCAAACATAATTTCAGCAGCATTCCTACAATTCGGTGATCGAACGGTAAAACTGCAAAGCTCTGAGAGTTCTTCGGCAACAATCTGATAAGCATGAGCTGAAAGCTTGAAGAGGGGAACGCAAGTTTTTGAGAAGACTCTGTTCCTGATGCTGAATTGACAACGCACCACTCCAACTTTGAGGCTCAATCCAAATGTTCTGTATGCATCACCTCATAGGTAACGAAAAGTTCCGTAAGGTTTGCAACTCGATAGAAAAGCTCGAAACGCAGAGCTTTTAACAGAAACAAAACAGTAGTTCTGTGCCTGCAAATTCTCTTTCTTATATCTTGTTAGACAGGTTCATTTGAAGTGAGCCATCTCTCCAAGACATACCTAGAGATCACTACCACACTGTATGAAAACTACATGTCCAAATAAAGACAACTAGTTGGCTTACCTCAATAGAGAAGGCATCGAGATATTGCCACGTTGAAATCAAAGACTGGATGGGAACTCAAGCAGATGATAAACTCTTTTCATCCAGCGCAAGTAGAAATTGTAGGAATAGTAAGTAAACTTTTCGAAACCAACGAAAGTTCACACCGGCATCAACACTTACCTAAAGACAGGTGCCTTCGAGTCGTTCCTTACCTCACCTCGACTTGACCTCATTCCCCAATACTGCCATAACCACCTCATACCTCTAGATTTGACTCATTCGAGGCTCTCGTGCAACGCAAGACAAGTACTAGGCAGGTATCTAGGTAGGGAGACTGGCAATAGAGGATCTCTTTCTAGCCCTGCAGGTGTGGCATTAATCAGCCCAGCCACCCAGACAAGATATGGTGCAGTGTTCTCTGAGAACTTGCTTGCCATAATTGAAGTAGAAAGTTCATCAATCTTCTTTATGTCCTCCATTTGTATTATTGTGTCTGCTTCTACATACATGCTTGTTAGCTACTTCTTATGTGTCATATCTGAGAACATAAAAGTAGCTACTTGCTGTAGAGCATCAAAGACGTTCTTTACTCTCTCTGCCCAATCTTTGGTACATCGCCAATTCGAACGCTTCGTTCAAGGCAACAGTAATTGGATCGTTGGTAGGAACAAGCTGACTGGCATAAACGCCACACAGGCCAGAGGTTGGATCAGCCCACCAATAAATGTTAACCAGTGCTTTCCAAAACATGGTTCCAGCTCTCCGACTGATCCTAAGACCTCCGACGTCTTCCAAGCAAATCATTCCACCCAATCCAAAGCTAATTTGACTTCCCAAAGGCATTGAAATTGAGATCATATCATTTGTACCTTTCGTCTTCGTGAGCTCGTGCAAGTTTCGTTGAGAAGAGTCGCTCATTTGTGGTTTGAATAGCTCATCGATACTCTCTGGTTTGAGAAGCTTGCCATCTCCAGCGGTGATGCTGTGCAATATCTTGATGAAATCTGTTACCTTGCCCTGTTACCGAAAGTAAGTAAGTCTTCGTCTCAATGTCAAGCAAGAAGGTGGATAGCAAATGAAAGGGGGTTTGGGATCAAAAACTTACATAAAGACCAGCGCCACCAGAGTAATCATTGTCCTTCGACTGCCAGTAGTGCTTCTTCCAGGCAATCTCAGCAAATGGTTCCTTAGCTGGTCGGAGTTTGGTTCGTCCTCCCGTGCGAGTGCTTAGATCGACAAGTGCAGACATGATCTCTGGGTGCTTCTCTGGATGAAATGTCATGCTGGTAATTCCTAGTGGCTTCCAGATAAATGCATTCATGTATTCTTCCAAGTTCAGGGACGTTGCGCTGCAATTACGAATTAGTAGGCACTTGATGAGTAGATATAAGCAAATACCGTTCAACCATGAAACCAGCCCATTCAAATCCAGCTGTGGAATTTAGCACGTGGAACTTCAAGCGTGGGACAAAGTTAGGGATCTTACTTGAGTACAAGTACTTCTCACCAGGCTCAAAAACAAGTGGTGTGATGCAGCGATGAAGTAAAGACTTGATAGAGAGACCTGTAGGTTCCCCACGATACTCTCTCCAGCGCGTCAGATCCGAGTTGAGGAAATCGTATTGAAGTCCTGAAGTGTGGGAGAGGAGGTGTCTGGCATTCGTCAACACTAAACTTAGATCTCCTCACAGAACTGAACAAACCGAAGGGTGATTGTCTTTGTTGCCTTGACCAGGATAGGGCTTCCAGTTCCTTCCTCAAATCCTTTCAAGATCTCAATATCTTTAAGCTCTGGGAGCAAACGGGTGACATCCTCATCAAGAGTAAAGAGGCCTTGCTCCACGCATTGCATGACTGCAACAGCTGTGAAGACCTTTGTGCAGGACGCCAAGTAGAAGACGCCATCGACAGTAATAGGTTCTGGGGTCGATCCTTTCTTCAAAGATCGGAGACCAAATGCCTTCTCATAATAAAGGCCACCTAGAAGCTGTTAGTGTATCTGGCTTTTGATCAAAGAACAGGAGATCAATCATGTTTACCTGTTGTGCTACTTGCGGCCAGAACCACGCCAGGCACATCTCCTGCCTGTGTGGCAGATCTAATAATCTCCTCGAGCTGATCCATTTTTGGAGTGGTTTATACTGCGTACGGAAAAGTAGTTTGAATCAGATCAGAACTAAGTTTGAACTCAGCAAGAATTTCAATACATCCCACAGTGTGGTCTGTGCACCAAGCCTAGCCCTGATCTTTTTTCTTTCTGCAAGTTTAGCCGATTCACCTGCAGAGTCTTCCCATGGCTTCAAGCACCAGAAGGAATCCATATTGAACCAACTTGCAAAAAACAAACACAGGTAGACTCTCTCACATATGCATTCTACATTATTGACATGATCATAGATCATTTTGCCTTTGTGGGAGTTTAAGACATGAACTTCAGGTCTGGTGTTACTCACCTTTCACAGAAAGAGTTCACCTTCAAGTCAACACACACGATCGCCAATACTCGCTTATCTTGTGGCGCAATAGCACGTGATTTAAGGTAGTGTTACCATGGGAGTTATTGACAACCAAAACAATAGTCCAATTGGTTTATAGCCAATGATTTGGCGCACATACTCTGGGGTCCTTCACTCTAAACTATTTTGGGAACCAGAAGCACCCAATCTTGTTGTTGGCTTTACTAACATATTAACTTCCTAAGCTGTCAATCTTGGGAGATACCTAGGTACTATCCCTTAACTCTGTACTTTTTTCAATACTGGTAGAATGCCTCCGCCTATATAGTACTAATCCGCTGCTCCTGCATGAAATTTAAACCCCCACCATAATCAGCCTTTTTACCCACTCTAGAACAGCACATATTTAATTCCCCCTTTTATGATTTTCTTCTAGATTAACACTATCTAACTTTATATCGGACGCGCTCTGCTATAAAGTAAAACTCGTTCTATGAGGTTAATACGCGTGAGGTAGGTATATGCTTTTACTGGTTTTTGGTATTTTCGGTATAAACAGTACACTCTCACTATTATCTAACATTTCTACCTAATAACTTCTCAATTATTATTATAGTAATCAAACCGTATAGATGCAATTGACCGTGATCCTCCAAATAATAAGAGTACTAATATCTCCTCTTTTTGCTACAAATGTACGTTTCGATCTTTAGGTTTGTGATTTCCTGTTTGGGTGATATTTCTCTAAAATAAGCCCCTTTTAAAGCTTATGTGTGTCAAAAGGCAGAATTGAACCCGTCGCGTGTACATCTGAACAGAGTCTAAGAGTAAAGGTAGTTATGACGAACCTAAAAATCTAAACTTACATGTGTAGGAAGGAGGAGATATATAAAATTTAGTACGTAGGAGAGTAAAAGTATCGTAAAGTGTTTACTGTGGTTTTGGTGGTGTTGTAGGGGTCATGCAGTAGCAGTGGCACCTGACTGTACAAGGCCAAACCTAATCAGGACATTCTGCCTACCACTATTGAGAAAGTACAGAGGAAGGCATTATCGAATAATACCACTGCACTGAATGGCACAACCTGGTAAGACATCTTCTTTTGATATCAACCAAATTTTCTTTATTCAACATTCACTCTGGTGGTATTAAGCATTGAGCATTGAACATTGAGCAAAATGAGCGAAAGCACTGAAGTATTTTATAGTACTGGAGAGCTGTGGGGGTGCGGAGCGCTCTTAGTGCTGAGTGCGTAGTACACGTGACACTCATGATGCATGGTACATAGGAATAATACCAGCTAACCTGGAATTGAGTTAATATCATTATAGTAGTCCTTTTTGGACATTCTTTTGCCTCCCTGTTATTGTGCAACACGTAGAGGGAGTATACAATAAACCTTGAAAATATTTCATGTGCATGGAACCATGCTAAGGTCAAGTCATCAGAAACACAAGGCAAGTAAGATAGGAATTATCCGCAAGCTAGCTTTTGCATCAACTGAATCTCGTTATTGTCTATTGGCCCCTGCTCAGCCCCAACCGACCCCAAAGTGTGGGGTGCTGGAAGAAACCCCACGATGCGCAATGTGATGTGGGAAACAATAATGTGGGGGAAAACTCAATTCAACAAACATTGAACCACTCCCGCCGAGGTTTATGTTTGCTTATTACAAAACCCCCACGCAATCTACTGGCTCTTTGCCAACAACAAATTTCTTTATGTTGCAGTGAGAGTTCGATGGCCTGATTTCTCACATTTTAGTGGAGCGGACACGACTCGCGGCCTGGAAAACAGTGAGATACTGACTCAATTCTCGGATTCTGCGATGTGCAACAAAGATTCTTTCTGGGGTTTTTGGACATGGCTCCGATTGTGTGGAGGTCGAGGAACGATTCTGAATGGATGGTTGAAAGATTGTGCTTGTGGTTGTGGTGAGATCCAAGGAGTTGGAATAATGGCAGTGGGGGTTATTGGTTGTGATTGTGTTGGATACACAGGGGTTGTAAGACTTACTCGGTATTGCCCGAAGGAAAGGCTGACTCGATGCCAAAAATTGCGATTTGCAACAAAGAGGTGTTTGGATCGGAGATTTATACGAAGTAGACATGCGGCGTGGTATGCAAAATCATAGGTATGTAATTAAGTGAACCTAAGTGTTCAGGGGGGAGCTGGGTGGCCCATCCGAAATTGTTCTGTGAGAGTTTAAGTATTGAATATTTAGTCAAGCTCTCTTCGTAAAACCACTCCATATATAACAGAAAGATCAACATGAGCGTCATTATTTCTTCTTTACTTGAAATCACTTCATAAAGTTGCCTGTTCATAGTCATGGAAACCCTCCACAAACTCCATTGGAACAGATCCAATAGTACCCAGCTCAATCAATTTTCATTTGCCATAGACTACCTTAATAACAGCGTTCCTTTCAACAATAAACAGCCGTTCTAATTGTTCGATTGAACGAGTAGTCTATCGTAGCCTTCAATAAAACAACTTTCACTTTCCTCATATCGCGGCAGTAAGTAGGTAATAAGTTAATATATAAAGAACAGTGAGCTCTCCAGACAACTAATGAGAAGCCGGAAGTCTGGGGTTTATTCGACCAACTCCAAATCCTTTTTAAAGAAAACTGTAGGCACGACAAAGTAAAGATATCGGTAACCCCAATTTAAAGTAGCGAAGTATTTTTGAAGAAACAAACATATGTTCTCATAAATGCACTGGATCTGCGCTACTTTGATTGATCTTATGATTCTTATCTCTTTAGACCCAGATATAACTTTTTGCTCTAACCCTATGACTGGCTGTTGACGACTGTCTCTCAGTCGGCAGCTGGTACA
This sequence comes from Hymenoscyphus linearis, assembly GCA_900536425.1. Lineage (NCBI taxonomy): Eukaryota > Fungi > Ascomycota > Leotiomycetes > Helotiales > Helotiaceae > Hymenoscyphus > Hymenoscyphus linearis. The sequence continues at coordinate 114,131 of UNPR01000121.1, forward strand.
AAAATTGAATGCTCGTTCTTCTACAAGAAGGCCTATTTTGTAGTATGGGGAATGGAAGAACAGGATTCTGAATGACGTTTTCTTTCAGTGAAGCCATGAATATATTTCCGGAGCATGTCACCAGTACAAAAGAATCCTGCCACATTCGCAGATCATAAGTTCAGAAGGCATATTAATGACCCGAATATATTTATTTCGTACAACGCAACATTAAAATCATACTTGGTAAACCATACATTATAAATCATACATATGCCCAGGTCTCCCATATCCCGATATGCCACGACGCCATAACTCAAACCCAGTTCCCGTATTTTAGTCGCTATCCTCCAATTCCGCGGCTTCCATAGCCAGTTGTTGTTTCTTGATCTCGAGTAGTCTCTTCTTCTTCGCCTTCTTCTCAGCTTCCGTCAGAACTTTCTTCTGTTTCGGGACCGATTGAGCTTGTTGTTGTTGGCCGTTGGCTCCAAGCTATGCATATAGAATCAGATATTGTCGCCAAGGGGTTTGCTAAGGTCGAAAGGGAAGTAAACTTACGATTGGTAACTCATCAGTAATACCTCCCACTGTCTTGAGCAGGGGATTTGTGATGCCTCCGACAATAGGAAGACCCTTTGTCGTATCATCAACAACATTCAAAAGCCTATAGAGACACAGATCAACACAGCTCGAAGTCTATAGTGGTACATGGAATAAGTTACCCTCCAAGAAGACCCCCATTACTAGCCTTTCCGCTGTTGTTCCCACCGCCACCCCCTAGAAGCCCACCACCACCACCACCTCCTAGTAGTCCAGCCATATTTGAAATGTTTTGGTATGAGAAAGATTTGTTTTTTAGAAAGGAGTTCGGTGTTGAAGGAGGATGTAATTTAGATGCAATAGTTGATAAGCGGATATGAAGACTGAAGGTAGTATTCGTTCTCACAAGGGATTATATACACCTCTCACTCTATGCGAGCCTACTTACGCAATAATACGCATGCATGGGCGTATGATTTCCACAATGACGTGAATGAAACCTGTTTCTTCTCACCTGCACCTATCCCTTGTAATACAACATTCCTTCTGTGGTTTTGGTTCGTTGCTGCGCTGAAGAGGCTGCTTATCTACCATCCATGTGAGCCGATGACGTATATCTGAAATTCATCTCGTTTATTCCACCAAGTGGAAAAGGAGGAAACAGTGGGGACGTCACGTGGGTGGTAAGGTTGGATATGCGACTTGAGTTAGATTCTAGATCTTGAAAATGTATCGTCGGATTCAATATCCGAGAATTTTCAGCTTCATCTCTTCTTAGATGTGGAAAGATCTTAAATTTGGGACACCGCGTGTAAATTGACGGCTTTCTACGAGAGTTTTACGACGGACGCCCAATCAACAGGAGCCAACAGAGGAAATGCCCAAGAAAGGAAGCACCAAATGGAACTGTCAGGGTCTTGTGTTTTTGCAGAAACCCTTGGGAAAAGAGGGTAAAGGTGAAAAAAAAAATTGTTTTTGGTGCCCTAATAGTCTAATGACATCAAACCAGATAATCTGAGATTCTCACATATAATATTAGTCGAACTCTTGGTGGTTGCTTGATAAAAGGTGCCGGATTAGCTGCAGGCGATCTGCTAAGCCGCCTCCATGCGGTTCGGGGTCTCAACCCGAGCTTATTGACACCGCAAATGGTAGAAAAAAGTAGCTTTTGATTATTGGGATATCTAATTATTCCAAACCTTGAACGCCGTATCAAGCTTTTTTGAAAAGCTCTTTGTTTTCAATAATGCCCTCAAACTCTATCACATAAATGTGCAGTCACTGATCTCCACTTTGGAACATCAACAAACGTGGAGTTTACCATAACTTCCATTACCGAAATCTCACCAGCAGCGAGGAGGTCGATCCTCTTGTGACCAACACTTGTTCCCTGGCGGACCAAAGTCCATGGTGGATCCTTCACATCGGCCATCTTGACATAAACTGAGTATGAGCGAATAACTTGTCCATTTGTTTGGTCTTCCATCAAAACAATACGATCAATTAAAGTTGGGTTATCGTATTTCAAAGAGTAAGTGCCATTACTTCCTTTCGGGGTGGTTTCCGTGGAGTTGATGGGGTTATTATAGCATGTTCGAATGTAATCGCCCAGTTGCGTGTACAAAGCTACATGCGAATCAGGAATCAATCCGCGGGTATCAGGTGAGAAATCCAATTCAAGAATGCAATTTCGGCCAACCGAAGTGTGATAAACTCCAACTAGTTCGCTGAAGCTTCGAAGAGGAAAATTGTCCCCAAAGAACCATCTGGTTTTGGTCTGGAGAGTGGTATCGCATTCCGCGGGGTTGAAGTAAGGACTTTGTGGATCCCCTCCGTCGTCTGTGATTCCACTGAGAAATGTAAGCGAGGACTCAAAAGGGACGTCAATGGATAGTGCTCACGTTGACCAATTGGGTTCTGGGGCTAGTCCCTCTTCATTTCCAACCCATCGAACTAACATTGTAATCAGCACAAGCCCCAAAGCACACGTGAGAGAGCGAGGGACATACTAGCATGTGGTGTCAGGCAAGTTCCTGTTGTCTTGTCGCACGAGTTGAAAACAGTAGCATTAGGCTGTAATTCCGCGAGCATACTCGTAATCTTGACTCCCTGAGTGGCGCTATAACCACCATCGAACCATATCTGTGTTTTGTTAGTTCAGCAAGACTCAGCCATGTTAGATGTGGCAGTTCTCACCTCTGTTAGAGCTCCATAATTCTGCCACAGCTCTCTCAACATATCAATCACAATCCCATCATAAACTTCGTTCGTAATCCTCACCTGTCTTGAGGACATCGGCCCTATCCGAATCTTTGATTTTTGCACATTGAGCAAATTATTAACAACAGTACTATAATAGAGGCCAGCTCCAAGACCATACTTCGCCGCAGAATCCACGAAATTCTTCACCATATCAACATTTCCAACTGGAGTATCTGCAATTGTGTAATTATATGAGATCGTATCCCCATCGGCCGTTTTAAATTTAACCTTGCTGGGCCATGCAGCGAAGCCGCAGTTATGTTTCGCCACGAGGGTTGCGGATTTTGCCCCTAAAGCCGTTATGGCATCCATCCATTGATCAGTGTTGAGATCTGTCGGGGCGAAAGTTTTGATACTTGGAACCTTTTTGGGGTCTCTATTGCAGCCATCGTAGTAAACATCGAGCCATGTTGAGATATCGAAATGAATGAGAGCTACGATTTCTTTGTCTTGATAATCCAGTTGTTTCTGCGTCGGTAATGCAATGATTGATCCATCAATTGGCGAGACACGAGTTTTCTGAGTTGCCAATGCAGTCATAAGACCTTCATCCGCAGCAAGACATAGACCGAAAGCCCCAATAAGAAATCCAAAGGCGTACCTCATAGTGAACGCTTTTTGGTGGATGGAGGAGGCGGGAGTCGTTGAACGGAAACCGATTCAAAAAAGGCACAATCAAAAGTATATACGAACTACTTTACGCAGGACGCCCCCCACCCCCTCGTTGCTAAATTCAAGCATAAAACCCCACCTTGAACGCTTCATCGTTCATACCATAGAGATTCTCCGGGGGTCGAGAAGTTAACAAGGCTGATGAGACCTACGGATGATGCGGGTGCACCCTGGTTAAACAAAGGGCCCTCAATTGACGAACCATCCTCTTACACAGCCACTATTCTTGAAACCTTTTCAGGCAAAATTAATATGGAGTTGAGATAAATGGCACAATGGTTTCACTACTTGGCACATGCCAATCCAATGCATTGGCCACACTAAACTCGCTACAGGCGGATCCTTTCCGTTGTGAAAAACATAAGCCTTACACCATATGCTTGCTCTTGACATTGATCAAGGACACCCACCCACCGCATATAAAAATAGGAAGGGAATTTGTCGGGTGAGAAAACTGTACCGGTAGGTGAAGTGCGTCGGAACAAGTTTCACTTCTGGCTGGTGTTTGTAACAAATGCTACTTTGTACTTGGGATAAGTGAACGTTGGGATGATCCCATCCGAATTGTTCTAGAACAGGTAGGCATGCACGGCTAAACAACAGTGCGGGGCGGAAAAACGGCAGTTAACAGTGAAGCGGCATTTAGGCAGATCCTTAGACACTGTGCAAAATTTACATGTCCAGATCATCAGTAAGTTGGAAATAGCTCAGTGGGATCTTCGTCAGGAATCGGGCGGAACTGAAAAGCCCTTAACGTTTCCCTCTCGCTAGAAAATGCGTAAACGCGGCAAGACCGTGTTGTAAAGAGGGGGGACAGTCACAAAATAAAGCCTCGGAATTGCTATGTGACAAAGTCTATATTGACCAACTTTGAGTCTCTGATTCGCTGGTTCGATAAAAATCGGACCCAATCCTTAATATAGACCAGCCAGGGGGTGGCCCGTGTTGGATATCCCGATGCGAGCTGTCCGGCCTCATGTATAACGTGAAAAGTCCACATGCTGGCTCTCGCACTATTTAAAGTTTTTCTCACACCACAGAAACGGTGTGTACATTATTGGAGGGATGTACTCGTACGAAGAATAGGTAAGCATGTGTATGAAAACTGGAACTTGTGCAGAAACCCGCCCAGGTAAAACGTCTCTCTCCGATGCATGGTCCAGCTATTTATCCACCAACGGTATCAGATATGAAAGATCACCCTAAGCCTCTACATATGTTCGGTTCTGCCGCGAATCAATAAAAATGGTAATCGACATATATTGTTAACCAGACTTCTTACTCTTAACCCCCCTCTGTACAACTGGAAACTGCTAAGCGAAATATGTATATACATACAAGGGTGACTTTTTTTATGTTGCTACTATCTTAAACTCTCGTTGACTTTGACTTATTATGCTTTTCTTCTTCTATGTCTTCCTCAAAAACGATAGTGAGGTTTGGGTTGCTCTTATGCTGCTTCTTTCTATTTGTTCCACGTGTGACGGATGACCTACATGCCGCTAAGATCGAGTTACTAGGCCTTCCAGACGATATTGAAGAACATTCTCAGGCTCTGGAATGGGTTGAAGTACATTGCGCGGGTTTTTAAAAGTATGGTCCCTGACTCTCGGGATGTTGAGATGACCTCTGGTGGGAAACAAATGACAGTTGAGGACAATGCTAAAGAAATTTTCTAGCGATGATACTGTAGATTAGTTTTCTTCTAGTGGCTGGTAAAATATAAAAAGAGAATTATCGTCCACCTAGTATTTTTAGCTTAGCCTAATGAACCTCTAAATCTAAAGTAAATTTACCTGATCATCAGTTTTGCACCCCTGTAGTATAAAAGATCTGAAAGTATGACGAGAATAAACTTATGATAGAGTGTTTGTCTTGAAAATGTAGATTAGAAGTTTTGATCTAATACAAAACAGACAACAGAAATAGTCCGTTATATATGCATAGAAGTTGTCACTACCACTATGAGTGTTAAGATATACTATAAATCTTTACCAAGCCAGTTCCAGGATCAAATTACACAGTGGAAATCGTTTTAGAGGTCATATGCCCATTCCGAACAATATACACTAATCATCCTACGTCCTAACTCAGACTACAGCTCTCACTAAAACCGCCTTCTTCCGCCCTCACTATATAACTAGAGAAATATGAGTAGTTCTATTGCTGGATTAACCCATCAACCTGAACATGTCCCTCGTCTCGGCTTTCCCCTGATTGTGAACCGCAGGCGTTCCTTGTTTGGGGCGGCCTGTATATACACAATTATGCCCATCTAAAAATCGGCAAAGAATCGGAATTCAAATCCTCCGCTGGAGAAGAACGTTTTACCATTCCCTACGACCCAGATATAATCGCCAATCTTTATCACGCCATGGGAATGTGTACGAAGAACTACCATCTTCAAAGTTTTGCGGCTGAGGTGTACGAATTCAGAATTTTGCGGTTGTGATTTTTTGATTCAGGCGAGCCACGATTGTACATGTTGCATGGAGAGGTGTCGTACCAGAATTTCTTTTTTCGTGGGAAAGTCATATACTGTAGCTTTGGAGCTTCGTCTGATCGACCACTCGCTACAAACCAACAAAAAGCCTATTTCTGGGACCTTAAGCGAGGATCAAGACACGGGCACAGGCGAGACTCGTCACCAAGATATCCAGGACATCCCAGGACATCCCAGGACATCCCAGGACATCCAATGATACACAAGTTTGTCCCAAAGAAAACTTCGAAATCTTCGAAGGGGCTACTTCCCACAGTGGCTCTTTGGTATCTGGATATTTAGACTATCGCCGGGTGGTATTCCGATTGGCGACGGAAGGGCACCTCTTGCCAGCGTTGCCAGCGAGATAATTTTGGCTTCTCCAGGACCCTTTCAACATGGGTTATGGAGGCTCCTGGCTGAAGCAAACCTCATTCAATCATTATGCTGCCCATTTGCGTTGTCAATCATGGTAGGTGGTGGCCGGTGCAGTCCTTTAATTGGTACTGTCAACAAGAGAGCCTCTACATACCACGAATCGTAATTCCGCGGATTTCGTCGGCCAATTGCCGAAATCGTCACTCTAGCGATTGAGTAATATGCTATGATGCCGGGAGTTAATTTGATACCGACAATGTTTCTTGCGTGTTTCTTAGACTCTGGATACTCGAGTATGATTGCTGCTACAGTGTCATCTGGAATTAGCGATCCCAAAATTCAATTGAAAATAAGGCGGCTTTGCGGGATGTGGATTTCACGGACTAATTCGCCGAACCTTTGGGTCCTCTGGGTATTCAGCCACTTGTACACTGGAAGATGAGCCTTTGGTAAGCTGTTGGCGTTTGGCTTTGTGATATATGATTTGACTGAGAGATTTGTCATTTCCTGTCCCCTCCACCATTTCTGCCCCAAGGCCTCCCACAAGTCCTTTTCGTACCACTTTAAACATAGGCTGGGTTGTTTTACAGATACCCACAGCGTGACTTTTGTAATCTTTGTGAAAACCTCTGGGTTGGTAAGACTGATTTCATTCCCGGAAGGAAATACGATTTTCATCCTCCATAACGTTCCGAACTTCTATGAACTGTTTACATGTTCTACTCGTATGGTTCTTCAGGGTTTTGTCATGGTGTTGTGATGTCCTTTCGCCCTCGTCAGGAGAGCTACAGAACCTGGAGACGTGGATTGAAGGAGGAGAGTCTAAACCCAACCCGGGATTAGGAAGTGTAGAAGATAATAATGAGATGACGGATATGACCTGTCATGACGACTGGCGAGAGATATATCAACCAAGTTGATTCACGATTGGAACACATGGAAGGTGGAGGAATCTTTGCTGAGGAAGGAAAAGACGAAGTAGGGGGTACATCATGTGATATGCTCACAACAATCTTCTAGCACAATTATGAGATTGATCAATTACTATAGTGCTTTAGAAAGTTTCATTATTACTCAAGGAACTCTTAGAGCAATCCTTTTACTACTTTGACTTCAGAAATATAATTTTCAGTCGTAAGCTGAAAAATATATTATATAACATAATTATCCAAGATTCACAAGAAAAATAATTTGAATCAACGTATTTCAGATATTTCAATACATGTTTAACGTTACTCATCTAACTTTATTACTCAAGATGAATGAGATAAAGAAAAAATTTCACAAATGAAATGTGCTTTCTTTCAGGAAGAAATTGTTGTTTATGTCCACGTCAAAGTCTAAAAATTACTACTCTACACCTCAAGAATTACTCAGCCTCGAGATTTCTGTGACTGGCCACAGAAATGCTCAATTCTGGATCTACTAACAATACCGTTATTGCTGGTAAATCTATACTCTATTCACACACTAAGCAAATCAGAAGTTCACTTATCTAAATATTACGAGTAAGACCACAAGCAAACTAGTATAAAAGACCCTCTCAAAAGTTCAAAAGGAGGCTTTACGCTGTACGCTGTTTGAAATAATTGTCAGGGAACTGTAAAACTTATTTGCTGTAATGAGCTATGAGTCGTAGTCCTAACAACATCGTCCATACTGATTCAACCTTGACATATTCAAATTTGTCAATATATGATCTATTGAATCCATCTATGATTCTCATAGCTTTTCTTATATCCAAAAAACTGGCGGGGTTAGTGTTTAGATTTACTACTTTTAACTATCACAGACCCAATAGTCGTCCAAGAATTCTCAAATTCGAATGAACTATCCTAGTAGCTTGGAAATCTAGTGATGGCCCTTGATCGTACTTTTAATAAAATGGATTAGACAATTCCTCACTTCTCGAATAAACTTCGAGTTAAAGATACGCTCGCCTAGGGGGACTTCAGAGTTGTTGATAACCTTGATAGCTTGTCTTCTAGTCAAGCCGAGTGGCTCTTTGTTATCTACTTCTTGTTCTTGCTTTATTAGTCCCTCGCTTCTATCCTCACTTCCTTATATCCCACTTCCTTATATCCTCACTATCGTGTATCATCCACTATTACTATTCACTGTTACTATTCACTATTGTTATTCACTATTATTATTCACTATTATTATTCACTACTTACTAACATTACTATTCACTATCACCTGTTCCTATTCACTAGTCCCCCTTGTTATCTACTACTGGCTATTCATCAGCACCATTTTCAATTCACTATTGCTACTTACTACTATTCACTAGTAGTACTTACAGTATTATTCACTAACATAACCTAATATTCACCATTTACTAACTTTGATATTCACTATTATCACTTGCTATTCACTTATTTACTAACGATTTAATTTTTGCCAAACGACTTTGTTTTATAGGAAGGATGTTGCAAGAGTGGGTGCTTAAGTCAAGGGAGTCTTAATTAAGGATAGATCTCGTATCTTTATACTCTTAAATCCAGGCTCTAGGCGTAGGGCGCTTAGTTCCTCAGTCGTGTTATTAGCGTTCTAGCTTTATACCAGGGCCTAGGGGCGCGTTAGTATTAATAGTCCTTAAGGAGATAGGGTTCCTAGGGGTTAAGGATCGTTAGTAGTAGAGTTACCCGCAATACTGTCTTAATACTCCCCCTAGGTGAATCATATGAATCATAGGTGAATACTGTGAGTACTAGGTGAATATTAAATAGAAGGTGAATAATTTATATACTGAATAATATACATCTCAGGTGAATATGTTAAGTTGTAGGTGAATGATGTGAGTAATAGTGAATGATGATAATGATAGTGAATAATAAGTAACACTAGTGACAGATAAGTAAACGTAGTGAATCCTAAATAGTAATTGACACGAGTGAATAGTACCTGACACCCCATCTATTCACCATTCACTGATATTTACTATTCAATCTCTACTAGACGTCAATTACCCAATCACGAGCTCATATCGTTCCTGTTTGCCTGATCTGGAATTCACCCCAGATAGTAGCTGGAGAAATTGTAATATCTAAACTTTTTGTACAGATATCTATCCACTTTTACTTTAATACAGGCTAGAAAACCGGTCTACATTCCCAGATGTAGACACTCCCCTCCTTATCCCTCTCTACCCATCCCAATCCCTATCCATTCATCCAGGATCAAACCACACCACAAAAGGAAACCAGGCTGAACAATCCACGCCTCTTCCACAGTATTTGGGTAAAGAATCACATAAATACAAACACACAGACACAGACATAATATTCTTCCTACTTCCCCGTCCTAAAAGCCGACTAAAGCTAAAAATGGAATCGATTCCATCGAATCTTGTAGGATTACGGCACACCACACCACATATATCGCACCACTCTATAAATTCCAACTTTACACAATCTAGAATCTCCTAGAATTCTAGTTTATTCTAATTCCGTTCTCAAGTAGTTGGAAATTTTGAAAAAAACTAAAATTCATGTCATAAAAGGAAAGGCAGTTCCTTATCGAGGTCTAGTGTCATTTCAACGAGGAGAATGAAAAATGAATTGGAGCCGAATTTCACTGCTATGTAACCTGGGAAGTGATTTTGTGTTCATTATCTAGATTCCGAGTTAGGACGAGATAGAGAAGTTCTCAGGGATGAGAACTGCAACTAAGTAGGTATCAGGTACATTTATGTCTCATGTGTACGTACGAATAGATGGAAGGGAGGATGATGGGAGGTAAGTCCCTCGATGATAATGAATGAGATGAGATGAGATGAGACGAGAGGCATACGCTCAATCCACGAGCGACTGCAAGCTGCAAATAAGAGATCTGTTGAAAATCAGATGACCAGACTATAGTGGAGTGGAATACATATCAGTAGGCTTATTCAAATGAACTAACTCACCATGCTTCGAACCTGCGAATCCTAAGTATGAGCTATCATCGAAAAGATAGGAAGTAAACAAAACCCATTGCCCCGCTCCCAAAAAACACTTCTCACAGACTAAGAAACAGGGAAATAATACTAAGATTTATCTTTCGACTTTAGAACAATAACTTTAACAATTAAGTATAACGGAGGCTGGAATCTACAATATACGCCAAAAAACCACCTTCCTCGCCCTCTTCTTACTCCTTCCATATATCTTACAGGGTTCAACAATCAACAATCGATAAACCCCAATCCATCTCAGACCCATTGAAAGGATCAACAACCTCAGCAACCTCCAACCCAAAAACCAACAAAACAACTACAAAAAACCACCGAGAACAACCAACCAAACCCATCGTAACAACCAAAAAACCCGAGTCTCAACGCGAAATCGCAGTAATCTTACAAGAACCCTACCTATCCTCTCCTATCCCATCCTTTCAACCCCCTCACTCACTCACTCACACCACACCACACATCATCCCTCCATCCCATCTCCTATCTATTCCCTAGTATTTTATTTTATACTCGGTACTGTACCCACCAATCCAGTACGTCGCTAAGTAATCCTTCTCGTCCCACTTCTAAGATTACACTCCGATCTAGACTCGGCTCGAGCTAGAAAAAAGAAAAACGATAATCTTACCCCGAATGGAACTTGAGAAGGATGAGATTATAGTATCGATTACCGGTATCTTCCACCCCTTTCTCGGAATTCAGATAGGAAGGTGGTGGGGAATGTCCGGAAGAAGTAGGTAGGGTAGACAGACAGGGTAGACGGGGTAGACAGGGTAGACAGGGTAGATAGGTAAGCTGATCGTATCGTAGGACCTCCGTCCGTAGGCCGTAGGATTCCTCCATTCTATTACGACCTAAGAAAACTATTAAATCAGAGAACTAATTGCCTCATTCCCCTGGAGGCTGGTACTACAACAGGATTGATGAGTGAGCAGGGGAGAGGAGATAGCGCGTAGCTCGTAGCTCGTAGCTCCAGGATATCTCAAAGAAGCTCCTTCCTTAAATAATACTCGAGTAAGGGGTAGGCAAACCACTTATTCACAATCACAATCAGATCAGTCCTCATATCGAGTCCGATCTACCTACGTAGTAAATCAAGGTCCATCAAGGACAATCAAGGACCCTTAGATCCAAGCCAGAACCAGAACCAGATCCAAGCCAAAACCAGATCCAGCTTCAAAGCTCAAAGCGCAAGATATCTACAGTACGGTGGTAAGGTAAGGTAGGTACTGTAAGGAGGGGATACCGGTTGGTAGGTACATGCCTCCCGAGAATCAAGACCAAGACCAAGACCGAGTCTTACATCCCATCCGATTATTCCGATGCAAGATGAAGATGGGATTGTACGTACTGTACTGTGAATATAGATAGATGGGGGGAGGGGGACTTCAACTTCAAATAGAATAAAGGACCGTGATGTGATTGATTTGTTGGGGGATAGATGGTAGGTGGTAAATTGGTTGGCTTTGTTTTGTTGGTTTTGTTGGATTGGATTGGAGGGAGGAGGAGTTGTGTAGATAGTATTTTATTTTATGTATGTATGTAGTTATCAGCTCCGTATTTAGATGGGAATTCCTGTTGGTTTTTCTCTAGACGGACGGGTGTAGTATATGATTTTAGTCCAATTTTTTTTTTGGAATTGATGATTTGTTTAAGGGATGGTTAGAGGGAGGAGGAGTTATGTAGATAGTAGTGTATTGTATTGTATTGTATGTTATGTAGTAGTTGTCAGCTCCGTATTTGGATGGGGAATCCTGTTTATTTTTCTCTGGACGGACGGGTGTCGTATAATTTGAGTCTGATTCTTTTTTGGAATTGATGATGTGTTTAGGGGATGGAGGATGGAGGATGGGGATAGATATAGATATAGATATAATGAAGTGTTAAGAGATTCAGGGGAGTTGGTTTATTACTTGATATGAAGTAGTTACGGTACGTACGGTATGAATTATTTATTTTCCATCTTACAATCCACAATCCATTAAAAACCCACCCGACAACGAAAGTATAATACCCATACAGATATACACGAATACTCTATTTCCCAGGAAATAAAACAGAACATAATAGAGATCATAACAAGAAAACAGTTAAGAGTAATATCCAAACAAACGCCACCCACCAAAGAAAAAGATACCTGGGGGGGGGGGGGAAAATCCGATTTCGTACATCGCATCCATCTGGTATTCTGATTTGCTACAACACAGTACCAGAGCAAAGCAAAGCAAAGACGTGCATAGTCCAGACGAATCACGATCATGTCTAGTTGAGTCTGGTCTGGTCTGGAATTTCATTGGGTAGAAGAACAGACTGTACTGCATCTAACCACACAACCCGCAGCCACAGCACACCACACCAAACCACACCACACCACACCAAAAACCATACCGCGCGCTTCTAGCCCCCCCAACTGGGAAGCAAACAAAAGGCCAAACACATGATGGAAAGTACTCGAGTAATGGTAGATGATGACACAACGGAGAGAAATGTAGCGCGTAAATGAATAAGAATTGGTTACGCGGGGAGGTTGAATGGATGACGTTGAATGGGATTTTTGGGGGGGGGGGGATACCAAGAGAATTGATATGATTATGAAGTTTCTTTGATGGCGAGGGTTTGGGGTATATTGTAATTTGTACTTATTGTACAGTACCTCCGTACGGACTCTTTAATGGATCCGAGTCCGTACAGTATAGTACGATGTGAGTACTCGACTGGATAGTTCAACCATAGAGATTTCGTGTACAGTACAGTACTCGTATGGAGTCTGGAGAATCACAAAATGACCATGTACTCGTACTGTAGTCCGTACCCAGTCCAGTATCGAGTACTGCAGAGTAGAGCAAACGGGCCAGCCCCCCCCCAACACCTAGAAAATTGAAAATGTTCGGACGAGGTGTCTAGACCTTCTTGGAACTAGCTTGACACAGTGGGCAGAAAAGTCATTCTTTCGTTCTTTCTGCAACCTTTGGGGCAAGAGTTTGGGTAGCAATTGGAGGTGTTTATTTGGAGGCTTTGCGCTCTGTAGTTGGTACTAGCCCGGCTTGTACTAACTGTAGTTGGATTGGTGTTTCTTCAAGGGCCTCAGATGCGGTCGCGTCCTGTGCCAGTGCCACGATGTGACAGGGCTTTGTTTTTGACAAGTGCTCAGGTAAGCACCGACGTGATCATGACTGTTTTCCATTCGGAGAGAGACTTGCCGGCTACAGTGCGAGGCTTCTTGAAGCCCCAAATTGCCCAAATTGTGACAATTCGTGCCTGAAGGATGGGAAGGAAAGTTTCTCACGATCGTGGACTCCCCATCGAAGCTTTGAGGCGAGTACGCTCGATGATGAAGTGTAAGAATTTCTCGTTGATTTCCGTATCCCTGCCCTACGTATCATTTCTTACCACACTTTTTGTTTCAATCTGACCAATGATAGAACGCTTAGGCTGAAAATATAGAGAAAAAAAAGTAGTACCGGTACCTGCGCGCTCCCGTGTGATTGGGCCACAGAGATACTTTGCGTGGTAGTACACCGGTGTTGTGTTCGGGGCTTGAAATATGGATATTCAAGGGATTCAATATTCCAAAAAGGTCTTTTGTCGCGGTCATAGTCGTAGGATCGTCGGGTTACCATGTTTGGATGCAACCCAAACTACACTGCGACACCATATCATCACCCTCATCTCATCATCTGGCACACAAGAGACCCCAAAGTCCAAGAATTTTGATCGAGGAATCAATGGAATTGGGAGAAGCAATCGATACGGAGGAACCTTAGCCTTCGGCAGATCTTGTCGTCTGGTGGACTTCGTTGAAGATGGCCATGTGAACTGGACAAACGGTCCAAACGTCCGTCGATGACCCCTGGGCTAGCGGAGAGACGGAGAGACGGAGAGACGGAGGCAGGGCTTGCACGGCCAATGACTTGTGTTTCAACCTGTCAACGCCAGTCTGTTTTTGGGGGTACGCAGGTACAAATTCGGCTGCATAAGCGGGAACTGCAGGGCGGTAAAAAAGGGGGGGAGACCAATGGAAATGGCATGGTTGCCGAGGAAAACATCCTGGAGCCCCCATGGAAAAGGTGAACGTGGGGTGGGGATGTATCCCTAAAGACGATAAAGTTCCGATTGGCATCTCGATGGAAGACCAGCGAAATCTGCGTGTCACTCTGGAATCCAGGATTTCTTTTCATTTTGAACGAGGGAGCTGGTTCAGTGGTTCGCAACCGTTTTGCCGTTCGAGTACCTACTCCGTAGAACGGCGCCGCAGATTTCAGATCCCCGACGGAGTATTCCCTATCAAAACACATCGAGACATCGATCCCCCATCCTACGCAGAACTCTGAGTATCAGCCTCACTTCGCACGCCTTGTGTATCTTCTGCACCAATTTTTTTTAACCCTTTTCAGCCTCCTTGGTGACTCGTGCGCGGGGTGGTGGTTGGCCCCCCCATCCTTCGAATAGTGTGATGGGCAGAGCTTGAACTGCGTCCTTGAACTTTTGGGGGAGAGCATCAAGCAGGCCCAGTTCTCGGCGTTCTTGACACAGACACAGTAAAGCCGATGGACGACGCTCGTCACGCTCCAAGAATAACGCAGAATAACCTTCTTTTAGAAGTAGGTGACCTCGTGATTTCTAAGCTTCTGCTTTAGGTACACTTCCCCGCTTCCACATTGGGTTCCACTGACTCCATGACAACACTGCACGGAGTACTCGTATGCGCGCGCATCCTATCGACGGTTATCTATCAGCGAACGTTGATAGACGTGGGGTATCGGTGTCTTAAGTTCCATCTCTCCTCTCTTCCACCGTTGGAAGTTTATGAGCGACGTGAACTCAGGAACCGTTCATCCTTGGAGACCAACGGCTATGTCCAAGGATGGAGCCTTCAAGAACCAATGATCTCCACCTGGAAGGCAAGTCAAATCGGAGGAGCGTACACTCCGTGAAGAGGGCGGTAAAATAGCATCATATACCGCCCGTTAACCACCAATTCGGAACGAGGGGAAAGTGGCCACAAGGTTATCCAGAACAAGTGGGTGAGAGTGGGTGACGCCATCCACGATACTTTACATGGAAGATACCTGGAGATATGTCAGTCACTGCGAGTTCCTGAGTGGAGTTCCTGGGTGGACGATGGAGGGGAAGCAGATACGGGGGCTTAATATGGGTGGAATCAATTTACTCGAGTAGGGATAGGTACCAAAACATTGTTTTGAACCTATCCCAAATACGAATCTGTTTGTTTATCTCATACCTCTTTAGCCACAGCATCCTGGATGGATATCGAATTCGTAAGGTCAGATATACAGTATGATCTGCCAACGGCTGCTCCCACTCGGAGCTCTGAGCCGTGAGAGTATGATCGCCAATACCTGAGGTAAAGTCACTCAATATTAGAACTTGGCGAACTTTATGTCTTAATCTATAAAACTTTGGCTATCCTGAATTTAAGCTTCAGAAACCCACCTTCACGACATCACGACATACGATTACGCAGGACCGTAATCCGACATGATGCAGCTATTCCACCTTCTCGCCACTCTGTTTTTTGCGATGGCCGTGACTGCTCTGAGTGGAGAAAAAGGTAGCTTGTTTTTACTTCGATATTTCGTATTTTTGAAGGCGTAAAGATTGACCCATGTGCCCTAGGACCGTGCCAAAAAACTAAAGATTGCGAACTTGCGCTTGTTGATTGTAGAAAGTTGTTCTGCAAACATATGTTACATCATTCTTCTTCTCTAGTAGCCCAAGTCTCTTTCGCAATATGAAGTGATTCTACGTGGCATGGCTGACAGGTACTTCCCCTCATAGTGGCCAATTACACTCAGCCAGATCTAGGCGGCAAATGTGAATTTGGTCAAGCCAGGTACTGCTAGTATAAACCAGATACTAGACAGACTTGGCCAAGAGATGAACTACGATTGTGGTCATTAAGAAGGCCGATATAAACTAGTTTGATCTAAATACGGCACTAGGAACCATGCTGCTGCGTATCCTCTTGATAGATAGCCTAGTTGTCAGATAGAATTTATATAATAGTTGACTCAGGTTGCTTTACCCCTCTGAAAATACGCCGGTTGGGTGCATAATGCTACAATCAAATGCTTAAGATCCGAACGAGGAGCACCTCGTCTAGCTATCTATCGGAGTTCCAACATCCGAACACCGAGGAAGCGAAGCTTTGTACTCGAGTAGTACAGAAAAGTCTACTCGAGTACGTCACGAAGCGAAGACGAAGATCCATGGGTTTAATTGACACTTTAATAGATAGAGTTGCGGGGGAGAGATGCCTAACTTTGGACAACACCCAACACCAACCACCAACCACGGGTTGAAATAGATTGGGTGCCTGAAGGGATTGATTGGCCAAGATCGGAGTGCTGATTCCCAAATATCGAAAAGGATAATCACACACAACTTGCTACGAGTACCCTACCCCGACTTGAGCCCGGATGTGTGCGATCGTGCAGGTGTAGGTGCAGGTGTAGGTGCAGACGCAGATGATTGCAGATGAATGCAGACAGCTGACTCCCAACCTCTTATAGACGATGCAGGGCAAGCACATGGCATTGGTGTCGTTCAGCAAGTGAGCCGAGAAAAGAGATCGGCCATGGAAAAGGGGCGAAATGGTGTCATGATATTCGGTATTTCCTTTGCATTGAGGAAACAACAGTGTGTTCTGAAGATCCAAATTAGCAACGAACGGACTCGTCTCTTGGTAGTGGGTGGGGGGTGGTCACGGTGGTGAGACCCGTGGACATTGAGCCAGTGAGAGTGAGGAGGCGGGTAGGGGAGGGGGAAGTGGAAGGCTGTTTGCTCTCCGCTGTCAAGGGCCTCAAGGCTCTGAACTCGGGGACGCTACGCTACGCTGATGCCCAAGGGTGGCAGAACTGGACTGGGAGGCGGCAGTGGCAGTGGCAGCAGACTGGCAGTGGCAGTGGTAGAATTGGACTGCCTGAGTGCCAGGTGCCTGTAGTGTGGGTGATCCACTACCCCTGGCCATACAATCCCTCGCTAGTACAGTAGCAGTAACCCATACCAAAAAGGGCCAAAAAAGGGCAGTGAACACTGTGAAGCAGCCAACAAGCCCAGGACCTAGACCCTGTCACCCATGATAGAGAACCTTAGCGTGCGTGCAGGAGCCCCACTCCCCACTTTGTACCTGCCCAGAAGCCTTGGGGGGTAGCCCCTAAGCCAATGGCTGCCCTCTGAAGTAGAGTGGCTCCACCCACTACTACCCACCCTCGTCTCCCTCAGTCCTCTCTTCCTGTCCTCGCACTGCATTGGATCCTTTGCCCGCGCTTCTACACTTGTACTCCATACACCTCCTCACTTCACTTCCACTTCACTTCTTTTCAAAAAATATTACAACACCAAACACACCCTCTCTCAACACTCTCACTTCGCCACACTTCAACTTCACCTCTTTCTGGTTCGTGCCAGGCTTCACCTTTGGCACCGCTCCTGTCAGTTGGCCTTGGCGAGTTTCAACGGGCCTAGCTAGATCCAGATCGCTCAGGAGCCCCCCAAGTCGGACATCTTCGACCTCGTTCGTTTCAGCGAGGGTTCAGGTTCGACGGCTTTTCCAAGTTCCTCACTTAGACACAAACGCCCACAGACCAGCTCTCGTGCTTCGTGCTTCGTCCTTCGTGCTTCGTGCTCTCGATTGCCATTGCGATTGCGGCCTCACCTTCAGGTTACCCGTCAGCTCGACTCTCACCAAAACATCAGTGTCACTTCAGAAACTAGTTTCGGGAGACGGTCTGCTCGCTCGACTCGACTCCCCCTACTCTACTGTTTCTCTTCTGCACTCACCCATCACACCACACCAACAACACCACACACCAAATTTCGCGCGTTTGGTTTCAATTCGACTTCTGGATGAAGAATCATTTCTTGGGTCCCGCAACTGCCCGCTGAGTTGACCTCTCTCCAAATTATTATTCCTACCGTACGCCCGCGTACACGACATTCATACACATTCATACATCCGTCTCAATCTCGACGTCGACACCGCTTTGATAGCTTTCCTTCGCTACTGACCCCCCCGAGAAATTGCACTCCTTCACTCTTTTTCAAACTCAACACCAACACTTGCTGTGATGTCTTCATAAAAAAAATAGGTACCTAGAAGATCGGCCAGACCGACATTGAATCAACCTTTCCCCTTCATTTGAATATCGACACGAACAACGACCATGGTGCTACCACAACCAGTAGCGAAGCTGGACCATTCGTGTTCAGTAATCTTTAACAATACTCTGTACTCATACGCCTCGAATTGTTTCCAATCGCTTCCCTTGACGAAAGGAGCAGAATGGAAAAAGTTATCGTCGGGCGTGAGTGTGGAGGGAGGTGTATGTGTGAAGACGACACCAGAGAAGAATGGAGATGGCGCGGCCATGTGGATTGTGGGAGGAACCACGGGTGATGCGAGCTACCAAGGACTGCAAAAGTATACGTTCGCGACGGAGAAATGGGACACGATACAACCAAACGTGCCAGTGACCCAGAATCGGTTATATCATGGCGCGGTATATCTCAACGGTTCCGACTCCATTCTAATTTATGCTGGAACTCAAGACGGAAATAAGGTACCAACCTCGCAAACGTTCACGCTGAATGCCACCGAGCCCTACAACGTACTCGCATACGAGGCCATTGCTGATCCTGCGATCAATCCCCAATTGATCGGATTCTCGACTAGCAAGGCCATGTATGTGGGAGGAAGCGAGACAAATAGAAAGATGATGCTTTTCAGTTCCTCATCAGGATGGCACGACTCGAACGCTACTCTTGCTCAGCCCTTTTACAGCAACAAGAACATCAAGTCTATCGTTATCAATGGTGACGATGCTAGCAAAACCCTATACACTTTTGACATGACAGTATCCCCCAATGGCGTTAACCGGACCATCTTCATTGACTCTAACGGTAACCCCGTGCAGGACGCTCAGCCGGTTGTTACTACACGAGGACCTGCCCCACCAAATGCGAAGGAGAAGAGAGATAGTTTAACCGTGGACACTTGGCCAGCATACAACGATACCCTGGTGCCAATGACCACACGAACCGATTACGCTATATCGCGAGATCAAAGTGGTCTTGTTGTGGTGTCCGGTGGAAATGATGATGATGTATTGTGCATGTTTAGGGCGAGGAAAAACACTTGGATCAACGCTACTTCGATGCTTACAAAGGCTTCAATTCAACAACCGCTGGTAAACCCAGACCCAGCCACCACCATATCATCCACTAGCCCCTCCGTGACCGCGTCGCCTTCAACATCTCCTGAAGCTGCCCCAGCTACAGGACGTCCCTCGGATCCAAAGATTCCGGTTAAAGTTTTGGGAGGCGTGCTAGGCTCAATATTAGGATTGGCAGCCATATTCGTACTGATATTGTTACTGCTCCGATACAAAAGAAAGCAGAGAGAGCATGGTGAAATGGGACGTCATCGGAGAAGCTCAAGTGGCATGCCAGATAGAGATGAGAAGAATACGATGGACTTCATGGATAGGGGATTGCCGCCAACGACACCGACGCCATCGGCGCGACGACCTTACCATAAACAAGAACCATCTGGGGGATCATTTTCGTCAATGGCAATATTGATGGGAAAGGTTGGACACAACAGAGGAGAATCCAAAGAATATGAGAGCGGTGCTCAATTCAACAAGAGCTACGCTATCAGTAAGCCTGTGCCACAGGACACCGCTATCTTGCCCGCCGTCAAAGAAGCACCTAAAGAAGAAACACTCGGCCTATCCGTCAATGACCCTGGCAGACCGCCTCTTAGTAATGCAAGAGCGATGAATAATAAGGCAGCAGGAACCGCAAGAAGAAGTTCTGGATGGAACAAATACTGGTCAGGTGGAAATTCGATGAATATTCTTGGCTTTGGAGGCGGATCGAAACGAACAACATATGAAGAAGGATCAGACAGAGAATCAGGTTATTCAGAACCGCGCAAAAGTCAATTTACGCAAAACTCGGCAATGCCCACGCCGTTGAAAGTTCCCGTGCCTGGAGGCCTAGAGCTTAATAGAGTTCGTACTGGCAGTCCAACACTATCAACCTACGGACCAACATACCCATTGCAGGGGGAAATGTCAGGTACGATCGAAAGACAGAATTCGATGACGAGTTCAATATCATCTTATGATGACCGACGGGATGAATTTTCGAGTGGCGTACCATCGAGTGTACCTGATCAATGGGGTCCTGTTGGAGGAAATGACTACGGACGTGCTCCGAGTGTGGCATACACAGCGAGCGTATATCCCACGAATAGTGTTTATGCGCCTACGATTCCTCGGGACACAATACCGTTCCCTCAAGAACTCCGCTTTCCTGAACCCCCAAACCCACATCGACCATCACCATCCACTGATATGAGCTGGCTTAATCTTGGGAATGAGAGGAGAATATGAAAGAAACACGTCTCTGATCAACGACATACAACCACCAGCTCCACGCGAATTTTCACAAGAGCATAATAATACGCTCTTTATTCTGTCTATATACCACATACACATACTTTCCATTTTACTGTTGTTTATCGTCACCATCATTCACCATCGTCACATTTAGCGTCTGCTCTTGTTTATTTTCGACTCATTTTGAAAATCATTTGCATATGCTGGGAGCCAAACAAAAAAGCTAGAGATTATTTTCTTGGCGTCTCCCACTCTATTTTTAGGTGGTCGTGTATGAGGTGGCTGGTCCTTTCTTGTTTGTTCTTTATATAGAGTACCTGAAAGTTACATGATGCGGGTGTCTCATTGTTTTTTTTTATATTTTTGCTTTCCCTGTTGTTGCTTTTTTTTTGGATCTGTTGTTGGCTGAGAAGATGAATGAGTGCTTTGTGCCCTTTTGCTTTTTTGATCTTATACTGATACCACCCACCTCGCTACGCTGCCTTCTTGGCTGTATGTCCTGCATGTTTTTCATTGGTTTTCGTCTGTTTGGGGGGGGAGGAAGGGTAGTCGTAGTGCATCTTGATTTTGGATGTTTTAATGCTTAAGTACTGGGTGCTGAGTCTAGGGGGATGGAGATCTGGGGGGGGATGGATGTTAGGTGGATGGATGGATGGATGGGGTGGATGGAAAAATAGGAGATGGGTGGGGAGGCGATGAATGAATGGGATGGTTGGTGGGAGAGGGGATGAATGGAATGAAAAGAAGGGAAGGGGGTCTTTTTTTGTATACCATACCATACCAACCATGTTATCTAGGGCCGATTGATACCTTGGGTGTAAAGAAAGAAAGGAAGGAAGGAAGGAAGGAGGGAGGGAGGGAGGCTACTTAGTTGGACTAAGTGTCTGTCTGTTTACCTTGCCTTGCCTTGCCTTGCCTTTTCTTTTTTTTTCCTTTTTCTTCTCTTTTTTGAATGAAAAAGATTTTATACCCTTTTAATTTGTATGTACTCTTTTGGTTTTTGTGGTTTATATGTGATTTGTGATTTGTGAATTGTGAATTGTGAATTGTGGATGGTGTTGTAGGTAAGGTATTGTATTGTATAATAATCAGTGCAGTACGTACGTCTTTCTACGGCCCCGTTTTTTCAGTTCAGTTAGTCAGTCAATCGGTTTAAGTAAGGAAGTAAGTAAGTAAGTAAGTGTCAAGTTACCGCTCAAGTGTTGGTGTTGGTGTTGGTTTACGGATTTACTTACTTTTCCTTTGTATAGAATGTTAAATTGAATTAGGTAGATTGTTGGTTGAGATGATGGATAGATGGATGGATGTATGTATGTATGTATGTATGTATGGATGTATGTATGTAGGTATGTAGGTATGTATGTATGTATGTATGTATGTATGTATGTATGTATGGAAACTATATTACTTACTGTAAAAGAAAAAAAAGAAAAAAAGGGAAAAAGATGAGAGAAATAAACTGTACTGTATAGGCTTGTTAGATGCAGATGTGTTCCTAGGTACTTTTGGTCTAGGTAGCTAGGTAGGTAGTTGGTTGGTTGGTTGGTTCGGAGGTATGGGACTATAGACTATGGGACTATAGGACTATTGTACTATAGTACTTGGTGGAATGTTTGTTGGGGTAGGTAGGTAGGTAGATTGGTAGGTAGATGGTAGAGAGGTAGATTGGTAGGTAGGTAGATGGTAGATAAGTAAACAAACAGAACTCTCAATATCCCTTACTTACACACAAAGAATCTTAGTATTAGTATTAGTATTACGAGCCTCTCCTCTGCTCTATTCTGCTCTATTCTATTCTACTCTATTCTTACCCCAAGGGCTAAGACGGATAGGATAGGATGGGATATTGTTGGTTTATCTCGTCTGAGATAATGGTGCGGTACAAGTGGATGGTTATACCTTAGTATTAACTATCTACTTGTAATGTTGCACACCGAGTCTAAGGTGTGGAAGTGGTGCCAGAATAGTATAGGCAGGACTAGGTGGTCCGTGCAGGACCAGCCTAGTCAGGTGATCTGCCCCCTCGAGTGAATATACTCAGTATATTCACTCGAATACTATAACGACAGATATATATTATATATATATAAATCAATAATTGTAGGAGGAGAGAGAGAGGGGGGGGGAATTTACCTAACCAACCCTGTTATCGGTATCGCTTAGATCTAGATATACCTACCTAGCTACCTATTTAGTTATTTATGGGGAATTAATCCGTTGGTTCGTTGGTTGGTTGGTTGGTTAGATTAGATTAGATTAAGAGAAGATTAGATAAGATAGGTGTTGGTATGCAAGACTTGTTAGGTCTTAGTTAGTTCGTATGATAAAAGTTATAGGATTCAGAAGGACTAGCTACTAGACTAAATACGTTATTTGGTGGCGTTACCCGGGTTCGCCAGGACCCGATCACGTGATGCCATCTAGAACCTATTTACTTATCCCTCGTCGCAACAATAGGAGAGGATAGGATGGGATGGGAATGAGTTGCTGTAGTAGTAAGTAGTTTTTATTAGTTAATTAAAGGGAATTAGAGAATTGAGAGAATTGAGAGAATTGAGATTTTGTAAGGTTTTTGTACGTACGTTTTTAGTACTGTGGGTTTATGGAAGGAAGTTGGAAGATGTGGTGAGTGGTGAGTGTTGGTTTTATTTGTTTATGGATATTTTATGTTTTTTTGTTTTTTTATTGATGGGTTTCTTTCTTTTTGGTGTAGTGTGGTTTATATTTATATTTATATAGTATAGTATAGTATAGTATAGTTATTTTATAGTTTTAAGAATGAAAGAATGTTCGTTATACTGGATGGATACTTACTTCCACAGGACACTTGCTTCCACAGACTACAAGCGAGAGCGCCGTAGAAAGATGTACTGTACTGACTATTCATTCCCTTTTCCTTGTCCTTGTACTGTAGGTAAAGAATGGGTTACGTGGGTAGGTATGCTCTAGCTCTATCTGGCTGTTAGGAAAGAAGAAAGAAGTTCTGTTGGATTGATTGGGTTGGTTGGAGATGAGGTGGGATGGATGGAAGGAAGGATTCTATTGTAGGATCCTGGATTGTATGTAGGTAGTCTTTATCTTCTTGGAGAGATGAGTGGTGAGTGGTGAGTGGTGGGTAGTTGGTGGTGAGTGGTGAGTAAGTTGTGTTGTATTGCATTAACTTTTTTTTAACTTTCTTTTCTTTTTTATAGTTGGGAATTTGAGATGTGTGTTTGTGGATGGGGTGAGTGAGTAGGTTGGGAGGGGGAGAGGGGGTGAGGGGGTGAGAGTCAGGTAGGTAGGTGGGTAGGTGGGTAGGTAGGTGGTTGTGGCGATATTGATACTGTAGGATGTAGATTGTTGGTTGAGATGGCTAGCATAGATAAGGTGATAGATAGATGTGAGATGGAAAGTAGGAGAGTATTGTATATTATGGTATGGAAAAGATTTGAGTTTTTTGTTTTTGATGGTTTTGATGGCGTGGTATGTTGTATCCTTGGATGGGTGGGTTGTAATTCTCATAGAGGGGGAGGGAGGAAGGAGGGGGAATTGTGATGTGTGAGGAGGGGATAGATAGGTATTGGAGAGAGAGAGGGGACTTTTTCTCTTTGGTGGGTGGGCTAGGTAAGAATAGTGAGTGTTTCTACGTAAGATACAGACAGTGCTCTGATTAGACGTAGCTTGAATTCAGGTGATGAGATGCATGGATGGATGAATGATGAACGGATGGGGGGTATGATAGCGTGGAAGAGATGGAGTGAGAGGGGTATCTGAATAGGTTCTAGTGGTGGGAAGAAAGGGAGTTTAATGCTTTGGGGCTTTGACATAGGTTGAGAGGTTGAGAGGGGGTGTGGATTAGATTAGATTGGAATGAGGTAAATTAAAGACGAGAATGATGATTTTTAAGTGTTGATGAATGATAGTGTTGGTGTAAGAGGGTCACGTCATAGAGTATAGAGTATATATAAAAGGGCTAATCGCAGGGGTTGCAACTTGTATGGTAATCATAGTGCTTGTCTAACTCAGTGCTAAAGGAGTAGAAGCACTCCACTCCTTTATAGTAAGTACATGAGTGTGAAGAGGCAGAAGAGCCGAGTACACGTGAAGCTCCTGATGTAAAGGGAAGGGGAATAGATATCGCAACAGGAAGGGTCATTGGTTGTTGGCGGTAAGTCTTTTCTTGGTTAAGTTGATTGGAGTGAGGCAGGTCTTCAAGAGATGGGTGTATGGGCGGTAAGGTGTCTATTCTATCCATATCTAATGATTTGATCTAACAATTTGATTTGATGCGATATCTGTCTCCGGTGTTATACATCTAAGTTATATGATAATACCATATACCGCATGAGGTAGTAACGTGAAGTTTAGGTATTTGCTATACTTGCCAGATCCCCATTCTTACCAGAGTCCAAGCGAGTTATTTGGCTTCTGATGAGTGGGTGGGAAAGGGAATATGGATGGGATGGGTAATAAACTTTCCTTATCTACGTGCCTGCTAATACGTAGGGACGAAAATTGAGCAAGGGAATTGAGGAAGAGAAGGAATCACTTAAGTTCTGTGGTAATTGATTTATGCGGTAGGGGAATGTATTGTTGGTTACACGAGGTGAGGTGATGATATAAAGTAAAGTGAGGTGAAGGTAAGGTAGGGAAGAGATCTAGGGATGAGTTTGTTGGGGTTGCAAAAAGGGTCATGAACTGTCAGAATGAGAAGGGGCAAGATGAAAAGGAGATGAGGTGGGAGCAAGAGGGGTTTCTGTGTTAATCTTATGGGTTGTTAGTTTTCTGCGTGCCTAGAGAGGGAAGCAATAAGGCAAGGAGATGTGAAAGTGATGTAAGTGAGGAAGGAGATATGTAATACATTGGTATAAACTAAACTCAAAGCATCCTTCATTCGTGACTTCGTTTCCCTGTTCATTTTCCTGTTCATTTTTCGCAACAATCGATCCTCTTGATTCCCCGTACCATTAGCCAAGTACCAGTACATCTCAGATGTGGAATGGACAAGATGAAACTTACACCAGAAGTTTGGCCGCCCTTATATCCACAGAGATAAGTAAGGTATTCCACTGGTGTCCGTATGCGAGTACACTTTCTATGTATACTGAATTGAGTATCTTGTTGTTTTGTGGTGCACTATCTGTTGGTCAGAACTTTGTTCTCTTTTGTTGATATTTCAAAAGAAGTCGAGCCATCAACTTCTCTCAGCTCCAAGTAAAGGGACGTACGCAGAATGTATCTCCCGCGCATTTTTGACCTCTGGGAAGACCTATACCCGTGTCTTCGCACCATACGTCTCGAGGAGCTTGTGCTTGTGCTTGTGCGGATACTGCTGCAACATGGACAAGCGCGATAAAGACAGTCAACTTCATAGTGAGCGTGTTACTTGTTGGGCGTTGAAGTATACATAGAGAGTGGATGACAGAAGATGTGGGTGGTCTGTCAGAGGAATAGGAGACGAGATTGAGGTTATGAAAAAATCATAGGCAAAGCATTTAATTACCTTATCAGTTCGGTATTAATATTCATTTATTATACTCTTTTTCGCAAGTACAATATAGAGATGTAAACAATCAATGTGACCGTGTACCAGGGCAAGTCAACGTATAACAACCTTGACATCACTCTCTCAAGGCCTTAATGCGGTCAAAAAGACCTCTCTTGGGCAAATTACCCCCCACCCTCTACTAGGAGTAGCCGTTGTTACTTGTAATTTGGGTATAGTGAACTTCTGTGAACTACAGGGAAGAAACACCAACTGCGAAGTCACATTTATTATGCTTGGGACGTAAACCTTACATAATCCCAATTCGTTCCATGGTAATGCTACTTACGCGGGGTAGCTACGGCTAGTGGCAGGGTAAACCCCTTTTGTAAGGTTAGGCTTACCAAGATCAGATGAAATGATGTCTTGGCTTCGGGCTTGGGAGAAGTCGAAACTCAGTTTGAAAGTCTATCTGGCTAAGAAATCAACACCTTGTGTGTCTGTGTGGGACTTTCATCAGAATTATGAAAAAGACGAAATCATGACCAAAAGGACGGTATATTAATATCCTTCGATCCCACATGATATATTTATTATATACGGAGTACTTGAGTGGTACTAAATATAGCCTTGGTTGCTATATTTAGATTAAGGAGCACGTAAATTTATCTTCTCCTCAACCAGAAACATATTTGAACTTAAATGGTTGAGAGAAACGTATTCGTATTAGGCTATTAGCATTCGGGACTCACTTTTCCCCGACGCCTATATCTTGACGACAAGAACTCCCGATAAGTGCCATAAGACAAACTGTAGGTGGGATGGTCATCATGGCTCCGAAGCTCCGTGACAGAAGTGTGCATTTTGGCTTGAAAGATGACGCGCCGACTTTGTGGGGTTTAGAGACTTCTTGGTAGTAATTTAAGGCAGGAAAAGGAAGAGAAGCTTGCTGCTTGGAAGGGCCTAAGCGAGGAACGGGAACCTGGGAGCGCCGCAGGGGTTTGCAGAGTGTGGGCCTCGTCTAGTCTTCTAACTCGGATACTTCGAAGTAATAAATTTAAGGCTCCAAACACGGCTAAATGCTTCTCTCTCTGCAAGGGAAGATTCTCTAAGGTTTCATATTGCTGTCAGCGACCACGCGTAAGTATTGCGTTCTTCGGAAAATATCTACGTAGTACGGGTGGTATCTCAAGAGTCAAGCCGGATCTGGTTGTTATCTTGCGGCCAAAGTGGAGTTGAGATTCAACAGTGATGACGAGATTCAAGTGTTTTTCTTGAGGATACGCCAAGGCATCCTGTCTATATCTTTGCACGACTTCGTGATCAAGTGATTGTTCGTCTATTTTCTAGAAAAGTCCTTTTTGGCGAGGGGCTTCCAGGTGCTCTGAGTAGGACTGAGCTCTGAGGAAACTCCATTGGCTAGAAGAAAATGATGTATTTAGAGAGCATTGTGCTTTGTGTGGCATGATGGTTGGGAGCCATACAGAAGACATAGGCCTTCCCTCAGTCGGAACCAGGGGTGCCAAGTTGGCTCTTTTCATCTGTACTAGCGAGCTTGATTGATCAAGCATGGGGTTGAATATTAATTTGCTTTATTGCTAGGACTATACAATGAAGTAGTTTTGATTCCTTAATAGCAGATACATAGGAAATAATCACCATCATTATCAGACAGTAAAAATCAGAAATCTTTCCCTTTGTATTTCCTTCCCCGTCTTGCTCCTCCAACTCCTACATCCTCCGCCCAAATTGAAAAACCCCCCAATTGAAAAACCAAGCCAGTTATTGAAGTGAATAAGCGCATTTGTTGAAATGATAGTAAGGAAATGTCTCGCAACCGATTCCGTGGCCCACTTCCGTGGCCCGCCACTGTGATCGCTGTACCGGAAATTCGGCGTTCTGACCTCTGTCGAGATTGTTGATTGGCATCACGTCAAGAGGTATTCGAGAGAGATGTGTAATGTTTTTGTTGCTGTGTCGCATATAGGAACCTTTCGAAAGCTGATGTAGTGTTCTTGTTGCTGTGTCGCTTACAGGAAACCTTTGAAAGCTGATGTAATGATCGTATTTATTGGTCGGAAGTCAGGGCCTCAATAGCTTTGTCTTCCTGTCGAAGTTGTTTTGTAGATGGATTGTCGTAGTCAGACACAGCTAACGGATCGGGGCCAAACTCCCAGTATTATCCATCAACCTCACTTTACCCTCCATCTCATAATCCGAACTTCCACCAGATCCATCGTCACTTGAAAGCCCATCCCCAGAAGAATCCGTCGCATCCGCCCACATGTAGGCGGTATTGTATGTACGGTCCACATAGGGTGTTATCACAAATCGGTCGGGATTAGTTAGATCCTGCTTGCGTCTCCTTTTGGGATTTAAGGATTTTGAAGGCCTGTTATGTATTAAGTGGTGGAAAGATAGAGGAGTTGTGGATAAGTGAGATGGGAGAAATGGCAAGGGGAGAATAGGCCTACCTGGTAGTCTTCTTGGTAATGATTCTTGGAGGTAGAAAAGTATCATCTTCTCCAGGAATCTGATTGAGTCCAGCACTCTTCAGTCCACAACATAGCTTTGACAACATTGTTGGTATTTTTCCCGTCAGGCACAGATCGGAATGCAAAAGAGCACTAAAGAGCCCTGATTTGATTTCGGTGGGAGCAGTGCTCCTGATATACAGGCAAAACTGGGTATTACTTAGCGTAGCCAAGGGACCCGTCTAAACCGATTCAAACATGACTTACCCCGTGTTTCTGGGTGACTCGTAAGTTTTAAGCAAATCCTGAAGCCAGAAAACAAAACAAAGAATTAGGGAAACAAGCGTTTAAGCGCGCGGCGCAAGTAGCACTTCTGATAAGCTCCCAAGCAGCGTACCTGAGCGCGACCTTGGCCTTCTCCAGCTCTTTTCCCTCCCACCTTCTCTGTTCAACAGATTATTGTATTAGGGAAAGGGTTTCTGTCATTGGGGACATAACTTGCGTGCCAATTGCTAATCAACTTCCATCCCTTCAATTGTAAATGGATCCGTGCCGGATTTGCCCATTCTGCTCATCATTGCACTGAGCCTGTAAATCACAGATCATCCGTTCAAGGTATACCAGAAGTCTCCGAGCCTCGTTTGACTCGTTTATCCACTTTCCCAAACACCGGGCCTTGACTGTGCCCACTTATTGCGTGTACTCTTGGGAAAATCGATCTCTAAATCGCGATCGTCCCTCGTAATATTTGCTTGTTTATATCGATCGATATATCGTAACGTCAAGGGCCAAAGACACAAGGAAGCTGAGACCCGGGTAAGATAGATTAGTATTCAAAAATATTTTAGTTTGTGATGGCATTTCTAGAAAGACTTTGATACTCAATTAGCACGTGGAATAATATCCTTTTGGTCATGGTTATTCAGTTCAGGAAAACTTTCCCTACTAATGACATAATGAGAGTTGAGTCAGTAAACTCTAATCTGACAGCAAACCTTTGCCTGTCTAGGGCTAGTATCTTCTGGTGTATTCAATTCGCGGACTTGGTAAATACTCTGTATACTCAAACCACTAAATTCTATCTCTTGACATCATTCTTGCAATAATCTCTAATAGATATCGTTTAGAAATTTACTTTTCTATGGTATATCCAAAAACATAATCATTGAAAATCTTATTCCTTTAGTCCTATTTTGCAGATATCCCTAAATTGAAGGATGTTCGCGTCCAAGACCGTGAGGGCTTAGATGCTAGGGTAACCGTTGATCAATATGTGGATGGACTCAAAACCCAGGGAAGACAACATACTGATACGGATCCTTTTGGAGATGAACCACCAGCTGGAAGTGCTGCTCTTGGGGGCCAGGACGCAAGTCCACCAAGTCCACGACCCTATTCACTATGCACTCACTATTCACTACTTATAATTCACTATTTGCCACGTGCTACCTTCTATTCCCTATTCACTAATTACTATTCACTACCTACCAACTACCCTTCACTACTATTTACATTACATCTCTACAATAGACGAGGTAGCATTCACTATCTTCTTTCTATATCTAGTCCTATTCACCTTCTATCACGTGTTATTTACAATTCACTATCTATTACCCACAATTCACTCTTACTGACTCCCACCACTCAATTTTAATATTCACTACCAAAGTCATTCTTCACCATTATTCACTTTATATTATTTACTTATTATTGTTCACTATTTACTAAGTATTCTTTACTCCTATACATTCACTATCTTCATTATCTTTACTGTCCACTACTTATTCTTCACTATCTACATCTAATCCTATGCACTATCCACTATTAACCATGTGTTATTCACGATTCACTACCTTATTTTAACGATTCACTATTCACTACGTATGATTCACTACCTGCCTCTTTCTATTTGTTATTCACTATCTATGATATTGAATTAATAGTAAAATTTAATTTAATTTAATTTAAATCTATTTAACGTCCGGCGAATGCAACTAGCCCCTATGAAGCTACGTTCTAAAACATCCCTAAGTAGGGCAAAGGACGCTAGGGGGGTGCCCTAGAGGTCAAGGGGGGTAGAATGGGAGACTATTCTACAAAGATTAAGCTAAAGAGAGAGTCCTCGATTGGGCTAACTCTTATACAGAAACAGGAAGTGTTAAAG
>UNPR01000256.1:1085-64835 GCA_900536425.1 Hymenoscyphus linearis
ATACGTCTTACGGTCAGACAGTAGTGTGGTTTACGTACTACTTATGATACGTCTCACGGTCAGACAGTAGTACGGTATACGTACCACTTATAATACGTCTTACGGTCAGACAGTAGTATGGTTTTAAGCGTACTAAGCGTATTCGCTTAAACTTTAGCTGAGTGTGTTTTTTAGTCTATATAGGAGCAGGCCTCTCTACATGTAGAAAATAAGTCAATATTATTTTTCACAACTCACTACCACTTTTATCTACTTCTACAAGCTATATCGATTATTCTTCTTTTATATAAAAGACTCACTTATCTCATCAGATCCCTGTCCCTCCGACAGGTTATAAGCCTGGAAGTTAACTTCCTAGGATAAGACTCTAAAATATTAAAGATATCTTTACATACAAATTTGTATTGTCTTTAGAACAAACCAATCTTTTTTACTCGTGGTAGTACGAGTACTTTTATTCCTTATTTCTCAAATCGCTTAATAAGCAGCCCCTTATTCTCCACACCACTTACTGACTTCCTACACTGTACTTTGTACCTTGTAGTCAAGTGGAAATCCCTATACTATACGACTATACACTTTTATACTCTACGACTATACACCCCCCCCGAGGAAGGATTTTTAGGTGGAACATATAAACCACACTATGGCTTCTTCTGTATCCTTTAAAGGAGAGAAGCTGGTTGGGAAGTCTAATTATATAGACTAGGTCAGAGAATCAGAAATTTACCTTAGGGTAAATAGATACATGCCCTATATCGACGGAACGCTTAATACGCTAAACAAGGTACTATACTATATAGGAAACGACGACACACTCTTTAAATCGGACGAATACGCCTTAAGGTACCAGGATAAATTAGACGACTTTATAACTAAGAACGTACGTTCTTTAGCCGCCATCTAAGGAACTATATCGCCAAACAACATTAAGCGATTTAGTAACATATCGAGTGCTAAAGAGTTGTAGAATTCTATTAAACGCGACTTTAGAGACTCGTCTATCGATACGGTTAGCCGATACTATACACGGCTTAACATTGCTAAATATAGTAACTATAATACAATCGACGAATATATTAGAGAAATTCAGACAAGTGCAAGAGCGCTTAAAGAACTCGAATATGCTATTCCACTACTAATTGTACTTGTTACAATCTACAACGGCCTTCTAAGTTCCTTTGATTCTTTTATATTAAGGAAGTACGAAGAAATCGGCTCTACCGTCAAATCTAAATTAGACGTCGATAAGTTTATAAGTGACCTTATAGCTAAAGACGCAAGGATCACTTCGCTTAAAGTAAGCAAAGCAACAAGTAAGAACAAGATACCAAAATCACAATGCTCACATTACAACAAATCAAGCCATATAGCCAAGAAATGCTACGAACTTCACCCGGAATTAAGGAAAGCTAAAGAGTCTAATAAAAGTAAGGGCAAAGATGACAAGGACAAGAGCAAGGACAAGGACAAGAGTAAGGGAAACAAGGACAAGGATTCTAAAGGCTCTTCCTTAAAAGAGTCTAAAGACAACAAGAAATCGAATACAACCTCTACTAAACTCGTTATGACTGCTTTTACAAGCAAAGAAAGCGAGCCTTCTTGTTTGTTTACAGCTTCGCTTAAAGGACTAAATCGGATTATTCTCGACTTAGGAGTATCAGAACACTTTACTCTAAACAAAGACTAGCTTATTAACTACAAGCTAGTTACTGACAAGATTATTACTATCGTAAATAGTATAAAAGCTCCTATTATCGGCAAAGGAGATATACCTCTTATCCTCGAAAACAACTCAAAGGTTCTTCTTAAAGACGTATATTACGTCCCCGAAATAGCTTTGACGCTATTGTCAGTACACTTCCTAAGAGCTAAAGGCTTTGTTACAACTTTTAGCGAAATCGATAAAGCGCTTGTTTATAACGACAAATATAAAAATCTTAAGCTCACCGTTACTTAGGATCGAAACGCCTATTACTTAGACAATATAAGGATAGACTATCCCGAGCTAGAAAGCGTTGTCTACAAGGTTAATAGTTCTATTAAGACTATTGACTTTACCTTGTTATATAAAAGACTTAATTACTTAAGTCTCGACTATCTGTCTAAAACTATAGACAATACTATAGGTTTTACGATAGACAAAAACTCAAAGAAATCTATTAAAGAGCGCCCCCCTTGCTACAACGGCAAAATAACTAAAATAGTCAGCTATTATCCTTTAAAGGATTATAGTAAAAAACCACTTGTATACTTCGACGTCGATCTTTTAGGCCCTTTTATTAAAGGTCTTAAAGGAGAACTACATATCGTCACTTTTACTTGTAGATCAATAAGGCTTGTCTATATATATACGCTCAAATTTAAATCGGAAGCTCTTAATAAGCTTATCGAGCTTTGCAACCTCTTTAAAAATCAGTACAATTCCTCGATCAAAGGCATTTATTCGGACAACGCTAGCGAACTGACTAGCGCTAAATAGGCTATATTTTATAGGGGGGAGGGTATCTACAACGACTATATAAGTCCTTATGGTCAAGAGTAAAACGGAATAGCGGAAAGGCTTAATCGATACATCCTCAAACGATTAATCTCTATAATCAACGAAAAGTCAATTCCTTTGTTCTTGTAGCCTTATTTAGCTAAAGCTATTATCCACATAAAGAACCGCACCTAGAACAGTATAATTCGATCTACGCCTTTCGAAGCTGTTACCAAAGAAAAGCCAGACATTAGTTACCTAAGGATTCTCGGTTCAACTTGTTATTCTCTTAAGCCTAAGGAGCTGAGAAAAGGAAAGCTCGAAAACAAAGCCAATAAAGGAATACTTATAGGCTTTAAATCAAGCAACAACTACCTAGTCTACGACGTCGAAAAGAAGGCTATTATATCGACAAGAGATGTTATAATAAGGGAAGAACTTAAATACCAAGAAAGCTATAAAACACATCAAAACTTAACCCCTCTTTTAGAACAAGAATCAAGCGACTATAACGACCTACTAGAAATATCTAGTAACTTAGACGACTATTCGGATATCACGGATCAACCTTACAACTTTACCCCTACAAGAGGTAGAAGCAATAGCCTTTCAAGCCTCGGGACTACACCTACGACTCCACCTATTTTTTCAAATATAAGCAGTCGTCTTTCAAGCCTTCTATATACACCTACACCTCCACCCAACTTTGCAATAAGGAACTTCAATACCCCTAGGACCCCTAAACTCCAAGAGGTACTACCTCGACTAAGGCCTAATCGGATCCTCGACTATTCGGCTCTACATAGAGGCGAACCACAAGCAAATATAGCCACTATAGAACATATTAAGCCAGACGCTCTATTTGCTCTTAGTACTAATACCTTAGTTAAATCAAAGTTAGATAAGTTAGATACCGACAAAATCAAGTGTATTATCAAAAAGCCTAATACTATATACGAACCGCAAGTTTTTCAAGAAGCTATATCCGACAACAACCCTTACAAAGAAGACTAGATCAGGTCTATACAAATAGAGCTAAACACCCTTAAATCTAACGATACTTAGAACCGAATCAATATAGAGAAAATAGAGTCATTAGACACGTTAACTATACGACTAATAAAGACTCGCTAGGTCTATAAAATTAAGGATCTTAAAGACGGCAACATAGAGCTTAAGTCTAGGTTCGTCGCTAAAGGATTCGAACAAGTATACAGAAAAGATTTTGTCGATTCGTACACAGCAGTTATCAAATACAACGTATAGAAGCTGCTCTTTACGATTGCTCTACTTCGAGGATTTATTATATATAAAATCGATATTGTTTCTACCTTTACTTATAGACTAATCGACTACCGGAATATCTATATTAACCCACCTAAAGGCTTAGGTACAATACTTAGCCTCGGAAGGAACTCTATTACAGACAGTATCCGAATCCGTATACTAGAACTTTTAAAGGCTTTATACGGCCTAAAACAATCAGCAAGAATTTAGTACTACCTTCTCACAAAAGTACTAAAGAGTCTCGGCTTTACTTGTCTTTAAACCGAAGCTTATATATACTATTGTTGCGACGAGGGATTAGTGAATAGTAAAGGATATAGTGAATAGGTTTTGGATGTGGCGTATATGGAATAAGGATAAGTGAATAGGATCTTACTGTGGCACAGTTTGGAAGGGATCATGTGATCAGCCAAGGCGAGCTGACGAACCCTGGTAACGCCACCAAATATCCTACTATATAATCAAGTAGCTAGTCCTTCTGAATCCTACAAGAATTATAATACCAACAACCTAGGACCTAACAGTCTTTTGTACCAACAACTATAATAAGAGAACAGGCGTCCTTATTTATATATACGTCGATGACCTGGCTATTATAGCACTAACAGTTTAGGTTGCTCAAAGCCTTGTAAAAGAGCTTGAAAAACACTTTAAAGTTAAAGATGTCGGTATCTTAAAAGACTACCTTAGTGTTAATATTACCTACCTAGACGAAAATAACAATAAATATCTACGACTTGATTAATCTAATTATATTTGAAAAATCCTTGTTAAATACGACTTACAGGATACTAATCCAATATACACTCCCTCCCATAGAT
The DNA here is from genome assembly GCA_900536425.1 of Hymenoscyphus linearis. Taxonomy (NCBI): domain Eukaryota; kingdom Fungi; phylum Ascomycota; class Leotiomycetes; order Helotiales; family Helotiaceae; genus Hymenoscyphus; species Hymenoscyphus linearis. Next base: position 5,676 of record UNPR01000256.1, read on the forward strand.
GCCAAGGCCATATTAGTCGCTAATCTAAATCAAGCAACTAAGGAACATATTAAAGAGTTTCAAGGAATAATAGGCTCTTTACTTTTCTTGTCTCTAGGAACTAGAACCGACATTTGTTACGTAGTAGGGAAATTATCAAGGTACGCTAGCAACCTGTCAAAAGACCACTTTATAGCGATCAAAAGGGTACTACGTACTTGAAAACTACTATCGGTTATTACATTCAATTCTCCAACAATCAAAGCCCTTATATAAGCGTCTATACAGATTCCGACCACGGAGGCGATACAAAGCAATCTAAGTCTACTAGCGGCTATTGCTTCTTTATAGCTGGCGGTCCCTTCTCTTAGCGTTCCAAACTTCAAAGTGTTATAGTACAAAGCTCTACTAAAGCTAAGTATATTACACTAAATCTCGGCTCTAGGGAGGCGGTTTATATTCGAGCCTTATTATAGGAATTTAGATACTATAACCAAACACTATTGTCTATATATATCGACAACAAGAGCGCTATTAATTTGTCCGAAAATCTAGTATTCTATAAGAGAACAAAACATATAAATGTCAAATACCACCTAATAAGAGACCTTGTTTTTAAGGGAATTATTAGTGTTAAAAAAATCGGGACACTAGATAATAAAGCTAACGGCCTTACTAAACCTTTAGATAAGACTAAATTCCGTGGATTTTTAGCGTAGTTAGGCTTTATATCTTAACTTAAAAGTTAGATATTCTTTGTTTACTTTTCGCTTACTTATCGCTTAGCAAATTCTTTTGTTTTTACATTGTATGCTAATGAGGTCCTCATTAAGGGGCAGTGTTGGATATCGGTAATTCGGACTATTATTTTTCGGACTGTTTAAGTAATAGCCTCACTTACGATACGTCTCACTTGTGATACGTATCACTTATAATACGTCTTACGGTCAGACAGTAGTGTGGTTTACGTACTACTTATGATACGTCTCACGGTCAGACAGTAGTACGGTATACGTACCACTTATAATACGTCTTACGGTCAGACAGTAGTATGGTTTTAAGCGTACTAAGCGTATTCGCTTAAACTTTAGCTGAGTGTGTTTTTTAGTCTATATAGGAGCAGGCCTCTCTACATGTAGAAAACAAGTCAAAATTATTTTTCACAACTCACTACCACTTTTATCTACTTCTACAAGCTATATCGATTATTCTTCTTTTATATGAAAGACTCACTTATCTCATCAGATCCCTGTCCCTCCGACAAGCTGTGCATATATATCTACATGACTGTTGGTGATCACCAGGTGTTAAAGCGACAGTATATTCTACATATTTCACCAACACCAAAATGGCAGATTTTGGACTTGCAAAAGGTCAGGGTTACATGTTAGACCGTACCCACGCCGCAGCATGTCGTCTGAACCTCCAATTCTACCTCTGGAAAGACGCCATCGGATTCAACATTGACCCTTCAATTCCAATTTCCGAAAACAGCGTTATCGCAGATGTCGCTGCTGGGACCGGAGCAGTAAATTACTTCTTAACTGTCCAGCTATCAGAAAACTTCTGCTGATTCATCGCAGTGGCTCTTAGACGTCGCTCGAACCCTTCCAAATGCAACACTGGAAGGCTTCGATAACGATCTCTCTCAAGCACCACATGAGAAATTGCTCCCGTCAAATGTCTCCATGCGGCATTGGGATATCTTTCAAGATGTTCCTGAAGATCTGGTGGGCAGGTTTGACTTTGTTCATGTACGCTTGTTGGTCATGGTCATTGAGGGGAATCCTGGAGGTGTCATTCGGAATCTTCTTAAAATGCTCAAGCCTGGTGAGTTTTGTTCATTCTCGTCGTTTTGTATCGGATATACATAATACTGTACCTTTTGGACGGGAGAGGTTGAAAAAAGGGAAACCGTGCTTTCAAATTGGATTCGAGCTGATGTCACCTGGATTGGGTCTATTTGAGGCTCAGTCTGGTTGGCCAAACGACTGTTTTACTAGGAAGATGTCGTAAATTTGACACTTATGATCTACTCTGATAGCACGTTTTTGTTTCAAACCTCTCCCATCTGAAAGGGATAGAGTAAGAGACTAAGAGTAACATATCATACGAGTGTCCGCGTTAAACGGCTGACACATACATATCTACAGGCGGCTATCTCCAATGGGACGAACTCGACTGTGTCAACATGCGCGTCAAAAAAGTAGACCCATCAATCCAAGCCCCAGCCCTCGACCAACTCGTAGAAATGGTCTACGCCAACGGCCGATACAACTGGACCCTCGAATTACCAAATTTCATGACGAGTGAAGGTTTTCTTGACGTAAGGATGGAGCATTTTGACGATCCACCCGAGTTGGTCAGAGCCTTCAATGAGCAACACCTTCTGACTATGGAGGAATTCGCGCTCAGATTACTAAAGATTGGGAAAGACGAGGCGGCGGCGAAGTTCTTTGATTTGATCAGGGATGGGTATCAAGAGGCTATTACTGGTGCGGCATTTTGTATCCCGAGGGTTGTATGTGTTGGCCGGAAGGAGGGGTGATGTATATAGTGCTTTTGATGATACGAGCCTACTTTTCGTCCTCTGAGCTTGGAGGGTCTTGCTATTATGCATCGCACTACCTCTTTTATACTTCTCTAAAATTAGAGTGCCATAATTCCAGGGGGGTTCAGGATAGATTTGAATTTGTGCGCTATTCACGTCCCTGCTTCCAGGAAGATTTGAAAAGAATGAACTTCTATACTTCACTATTTTCAAAGCTCGTTAAAGCTGACTTACTACCTGTTAAGACATTAGCCAGTTACTCCCACCTTAGGTAGTGAAGGGGATAATAGTCAGGTAGTACAGCCAGTAGTAGCTATATATAGCTGGCCTTCTAGGCTACTAGAATAGTAAGTTCTAACACTTATACATACTCGCAACGTTCACTACCCCTTCCAGGTCCAAATACCCAAGGTCAGGCCACTGTGCCCTAGCTGAACATTGCTGTGCCTCTGTTGGTTTTCGCTGTACATAGTTAGTGTCTTGTTGGTCGTGGCTATGCCTTTCACAGCACCTACACCGAAATCTCGCTTAAGCACCACCACATCCACCAACAAACATAAGCCCAACCAACACCATTCCCCAGAAATATCTCTGAACCGCAGAGTGCCACAGTTTTAAATATAGACTACATACTCTGTATAATCGTGGCGGTGGGGAACAAAAAAACGACAAGGATTAAAAAGCTTAGTCGGTTACGCCGCATGCAAGGCTGGTTGGTATGTACTTGTTCTAATTTGTGTAACTGAAAAGATGGGTACTTGCATACTGCGACTGACCACAAACAACACAATTCACCGCCCTGATTCAATTTACTTAGTACACATGATGATATAGTTAGGAAACATGAGGCTGAGATCATTGATGTCGTTGGGTAGCCAAGGGGCCAAGGAGCCAAGAATAGATTTGCAAAGGTGAAGCAAAGATCTGCGGATTTGTGGTGATTTTTTGTATAAAGTAAAGTGGATATCCTCATTACTTTTCAACGACCATCCATCCATCTACTTTGGTTTTCTGCTTTCTGCTCTGGATCGAATTCTCGGTTCTCATTCTCATTTCTGCGTTTTTGCTTTTTTGCTTTGCAGTCAAATCACATTCGCTGGTCCAGATCAATCTACTACTCGCTTCATATCTACATTCCTCAATTCCATTACCCTCAAGTTTCCTCATCAAGGCTTCAAACTTGAAACTTCAAACATCAAACCTCGTCATGCATTTCACAACTCTCACTCTCAGCCTCGCCCTCTCAACCCTCCTCACCCTCGCCTCCACCCAAGGAACAACATCAATCGCACCCACACCCACCCCACCAACCGCAACACTAGCACCCATCCCGGTCCAGGGCAACGCCTCACAACCCCTCCTCTTCCCCGTAACACAAAACTACAACGTCGCATCCGTCCAAGCCGCCGCTCCCCTAAGTGATGAGGAGCAAGGATCAAATAATCTAAGAGATTGGTGTCACGTGCGAGTTCACACCCCAGAGGGAGTTGAAGATCCAAATGGTACCCCTTACCGAGGTGTTATTTTGGGACAATTGACTATTGTAATTCCCCCTCCCCTTCCCTCATTTCCCCATCCCATACCCCCCATATTTCCCCTCCTCCCTCCTCCCTCCCCCCTCCAATAATATTCTCCTAACACCCCCCCAGCTCGCCGGAACACCCTTCAACGTAACTCCCATCTCAGTCCAAACAATCAACCACGCCGGTGGCTCCGGAAAGTACCCGGCCGGTTCAGCCATCGAATGTCGCGCCTTCCTCGATGAATTCGGACAAATTCCGTACGGAGCGGCTTTTGGCGATGCGCCGGGTGGTGGAAAGCAACCGTATTTGATTAGTGGAAGTAACACTACTGGTGTGGAGTTGAGGACGGTGTTTTGTATTAATAAGGGGGTTGCTATTCAGGGTTCGACTGTGTCTTAGATGACATTTTGGGACATTTTGGACCTTTGGTTGGGATGGGGAGTCTTGCTTGGACTTTTGAGGATGGTTGGTGTTGACGATTTTAATTGTGGGGGGTCTTTAAGGGTGGCTTGTTTTATGGATGGGGTGCTTGGTCACTCACTCGTTTAGTTTAGTTTAGTTTCGGGGGGAATGTAATTTCAGTTTGTCTTTTACTTACTTATGAATTCTTGCGTGCTCTCGTATTTATTTTCATATTCTTTAAACAGGAGTAAGTGAATCTTATCAACACGGACCTTACTATCCTATCACGTGGTAGTCACCAATTCCACCCTCTCCATTGGCTTAAGAGAAAGAGGTTCTGTTGGAATAGATTTACGTGTTTATTTACGTGATAAACTAGGCTATATATAGCCTACATTCTACATAGTAGATAGGATTTTAACGATTATTTACTATACCGACTATATATTACATCCTCATTGTTCACCCTTGTAGTACCGCGATATATCCTGCATTTATCCTACTAAGTTATACAAACACTTTCTATATTTAATACCTAAACAGGAGTAAGTAAAACATATAAACACGGACCTTACTATCCTCTCACGTGGTGATTAACAACTCAATTCTCTCCATTGGCTGAATAGAAAGAAGAGGTTCATTCATGGCTGGAGAGTTTATACTCTGATATAGCTGGCTATGTTACAGTACACAGCCATGAAATACTGGTACTTCATCCCAGCCAGACATAACAAAAGTATGTTTTTTCTAGTTTGCCTTCAGTGGAGTACAAGTTAAAGTCAAAGCCCCCGTAAAAGCTACAATCTTTATGCCTGAGACGAAGTAAAAATCTACGATGCGACGAAGCGAGGAGGATGAAGGTTAAATTACCAAATGGAGCAGTATACAGTACAGTAGTAGGGGAGGTTATTCGAGTATTTCTGACAGTTTCATGCACTAGAATTTGAATGGCAAACCACTGAGCGCCTGAAAAAAGAATAAAGTTCGCTATTAACTTCAGATTAGGGGAGGAGGGGGCGAGGACGAGTACAGTAAAAACACTCAGCATATCATCAAGCTTCGTTTCCCCTAAGACTAGGTACTCGTCGAGGCCAGTCAATAAGCTTTCAAGATCACCTGATATTGTTTGCTTTGCTCCTTAGGGCTATTAGTTCTGGTCGAGGACTGGATACCTCCTTTAGGTAAAATGTTTCGAGCGTAAGTCTGTAGAGTGGCAATGGCAATGGCAGTCAGCGGCATTTATGTGAATATCAGATTAGCTCAAATTGTAGGTTCGTATGCCAGGATGCATAAGCTAGCAATTCCCTGGTGGATCATTCATCTTCGGTACTTTCTCAAAGCATAAAATGACCACATGACCACGTTATACAACGTTTATATTTCATCCGAGAAACCTCAAACGAACTCAACTTTAAAATGCTTAAGAATTCTGTGGATACAGTAAGTAGAACTGAGTTATAGAAAAGTATTTCAGCTCAGCATGTTCGTTAGATACTTTTTTCAGACTTACAGTTAGAATCACATTCATGGATCGCATCTTCACATGAACACCAACGACTCAGTTCCTCTTGAGGTTCTTCAGCCAGATGGTTGAACGTACGAATGAGAATTCGACATCTCGCATAGATAAAAGGGCGGCAGCGAATAAGCTTCCCGCCGCATACGTCAATACAGCGTTTTCCTTGGCACCTCCACCTCCACCTTCACCTCCGCATTTTCATCGATAAACACACAAGGGAGGGAGCTTGGGCCAGAGACGTGGGGATCTAGCCATATTCAGTCATTCCACGAGAAGGTTGAGGGGATTCAGAGATCCAATTGAAATCAAGGGGGATAGAGGATGTCCATGGGTACCGTATGAGGTGGTGAAAATGAAACGATAGGCTAGAATCATATCATTGCCGTTGTCAAGGCAAAAAAAAAACCCGAGTTGCCGGGTCAGCGAGTGGCCAACCGAAATCCGGAGATGGCGGTGCGGTGCGGTAGCGGCAGATGGGAAACACCCGTGGACGATTGTTTGCACGAGATGAACTGAACCAGTTTCTTCATAAGACAAAGGTGTTCTTCTGGAATAGTTGGTGGCTTGCTTGTGATTTGCTTCAGATTCTAGACTTTCGCATCTGAACTCGGAACCTTGAGTATCCAGATCCCTTGCAGTAGAGTAGTAACTGTACTGGTATTGCACTCAAGCCCTCCCGTGGTTCGTTCTCGCTCTCGATCAGCGCATCATTCATCGGCCGCGGCGGGTACGTCATTAGCTCGTCGCTCCTCACTCGTGCGACGTGCGACGGGAGCTCTAACTTAAACACAATAACACCCGGACTCTGAACACACTCTGAACACACTCTGAACACACTCACTGAGACTGTGCCATCCCACACCATAATTTGCTGTGATTCATCTACAGACCTCGAGTCCAACACCAACTCCAGAACCAACTTCTAATTCTCTTTGTCTCCAATCTCGCTCTGAACCTCGACCTCAACCCCACCATCCCCATCGCAAATCGCAAACCAAAAACAAGCTTCTCTCTCTAATACACCCAAACCCCCATATTCACACCAAACAAAAGAAATGGTTTCCCTCCCCATCCTCGGCCTTCGTGGCTCCCAATTCCTCTGGACTCTTCTCACAACCGCCTTGATCGGGAACGTAATCCACGATGCCATCGCCGGGAACCCATCCGCCATAAACTACGCCATCTTCGTCTGCGTGATATCCTGGATCGCCCTGCTCTTCGGATTAGCAGGCGCGATCATCGAAAGTCTTGCGATACCAATTGTTATGTTGGCTTTAGATGGTTTAGCTACGATGTTTACGTTTATTGCGGGGGTGGTTTTGGCTGCGAAGTTGGGGGTGCATAGTTGTGGGAATGCGGTATGTTTTTTCTTTCTTTATCTTCTTTTCTTTACACCTGTGTAAGAATGTGGGATTTTGCTAATGGATATAATAGAATTATACAGCTAGAAACCCCATGACGAACGGATCCCGCAATCCTAGTAAGAGATGTCACGAACTACAAGCTAGTACCGCCTTCTTTTGGTTCCTATTCGCCTCTTTCGCCGGCTCCCTCTTCTTCACCTTCCTTAGTCACCGTTCAGGATCTCTCTCTAGTAGGAGAAGTGGACCTTCTATGAGCCAGGTCTAAATGAGACCTCTCCACATGAAGGATAATGGTATAATGGGTTATTTTTGGTATGTTGCTTTGTTTTCTTTGTCTTGCGACTTGATGGGATCTTGATGCTATTTATATCAATATTTCCTGATTTTCTGTGAACATCCTTCTAATAGACCTACCATAGGATTGGAGTTATAGCAAACACAGGTGGGCCACGACAGGAAAAAACGAAAGAGAAACTATAATTGAACTACACAACGAATAAAACAGTATTCCTCTTAGTCGGGATATCATGGATAATGATACGACAGGACTGGATTACGAAACTAATAATGATATGTGGATGAATGGGGAGCGTTTCGATTGTATTGTACCATCATTTTTTGTGGAGGATTGTGTCGTGTTTTTTTTGGGATTACAAGCACCTTGGATTTCCAATTTTCTTAGTTTTGTGTTATGGATTGGATTGGATTGGATGGATTGATGGTATGCATGACTTTTGATTGATGTAGAAATATGGGAGGGATTGATATTACCTAGTATCATGATTAATTAAAAACAGAACGTGGAAGATGAAGATGAGAAGTCCTACTACTACTTTTGTTTGTGTTTAGTGAAATATGGATTTTGTGATGGGAGAGGAATAGTGATTTGAGTATATGTAGAGTATGTAGGTTGTATCCCATACATTTATCTTTGATAATTCACATTGTTTTCAAAAGCTTTTCATTCATTTTTACTTTTCATCCCCAACTACAATACAAGTCCCATGAAAATAGCCAGTCTTCTCTCTCTTGCAAGCAAAGTCTAAGTCCCTCATGTTTGATCAAGACTTCCACCTTTCTACAGTACTTCCCTTAAAACCTTGATATCTCCTCTACTAACCCTAACCCCAACTCTAGCAAAGTTCCACTTCCACATGTGAAAAACACCATTTCAGATCTGGGTTTGAACATAGACAGGAGTAACCAATCAATGCACTTAAGCTCGAAAAACTCACCACGTTTAAATGTACTGTACAGTACCTAAATACTTGTACTAAGTAGTAGAAATAAAGAAGTACCCACTGCGCAGTAATGGATGGATCTAGATATATGGTAACCTCGAAATTCTTTTCGAATTGGCACGAATAAGTTATCTAGCATCTATCTACCTTGTCAACCTATGAACTGCGATTTGAAGATACAAGGCGAAGTTACGAACACGAGGGTTGTGAAACCTAGGTAACTCTCTCTCTTCCCCAGAGCTCCTCTCCTCTTCCCGCACTCCCTTCCACTCAAGGAAAATAAAATGGGATATAAGACAAATGAAGGGAGAAAGAAAGTGAAAAGGAGATAAGGTGAGGTAGGAATGTGATAGAAGTGATAGAAGTAAGTGAAAAAGGTTGGTGATGAGGACTATTTCTATCTCACTATCTTACCATCTCACTCACAACTTTCACTTACAAACACCAATTTCCATTCATACACTTAGTGCCCGCCTGCGATCAAGGAGAGCCATCAACCAGGAAGGACAAACTACCACTAAATCATTGAGGTTCCATCCTCACAACATAGTTACTCTCACATAGACACTACAAACGAAAACCACAGAACTTCACTCCAAAGTCAGTACACACAAAACAGACAAACCAAAAGTGATTCCTCAATTTTGCAACCGATTTTCAATTGAAATAGACTACTCATTCATTCATCTACTCTACTGTACTGTACATGGCCCACCAATATAACATAGCAAGCCCGGGTATCATAAAATCATAAAGAACCGAATCCCCCTTCCCCCTTCCCCTCCCAATCACCCTCTCACCATATCCCACCCCATCCCATCCCATCTCATCACCCTCTACCCAAACCGTCCCTTAACAAACTCAACCCAAGCCCCCAAATCCTCACAAACCTCCAACATCCTCGCCAAATCCCCCCTGGTCAAAACCCTCCCCCCCTTCTGCCCCTTCAGCAAATTCTCGCTCTCAACCTCTACTACTGCATTGGCTTTAATCAGGAACGTAACATCCGCCGTAGCCCCTTTAAACGGGAAAATAACGCGGAGTTTGATTTTATCCGTGTCAATCTGCAACGCAACATCCAACTTCAAGAACTCCAAAGCGGGAGAAGTCGGTGACATATTCGACATGAACAGAGCAAACTCCTCATTCTTGCTCAGTCTCAGACCCCTTTGTTGATCTTCAGGCTGCGGTTTAGGCTGATGTTCCGGCCCAAAAGTCTTTTGGAGGAGGGAGGTGAGAAATGCGTATTGACGTAACGAGGGGAGGATTCCGACAAGTTCCTTGGGATGTGAGAATGGGAGTTCAGTCAGGGCTCTACCGTAGCCAATTCTATCGATGAGGAGAGTATTATGATATTTCTTCTCGGCTTGGAGATTCATGTTTCCGCCTGCACGACCAAAGACCGGGATTGTGGTCTCCGAGTGGATGGTTCGTGATCCGTTGTGATCGACCATGTCTAGGGGGCCGGAAGGAAACATAAGCTCGTCAAAGGTGCTGGTTTGATAGACGTCAAATTGCGCCTGCGTGGCATTGTGAATCTGCATCGCTACCTGGAGTGGTACGACGATCGGAGGATCAAACTTTGCAACGAATATCACCTCTGGAACCTTTTGAGTTGGCGCCTGTTCAATGCCCTCCATCGCATCCCCTTTCGGGGGGTCGTTTGTAGGGAACAGAACATTCTCAGGCTCTAGCCAATCAAGTAGTGGTCCTTGTGTGGCATCCAGAAGGAATAAGTCAACCTGCGTAGCGGACTTGGAGATCTTCTTTGAAATCCAATCTTGAGAGACGCGCAGAGGTGGGAAAACAGACAAGCTAGTAGCAGGAGCGCATTCCACCAATAGTGACCAAGTCTGTTCCTTCTCGCGCGATATCGTGGGAGTAGATATTAATCGTTTCGTCTGCCAATAATCCAGACTCAGTCCAATTCTATCCCTCACATGCATAGCTGGCTTGCCACTGCGACTACACATCGCAACTCTCTCGACATATGCCAAATCTCTCTTTCCCATCTCCGGTTGATCCTCCTTAATTTTCTTGACCTCCCATGAATGCAGTCTTTCCAGACTCTCATAGACACCAGCAAGGGCCTCGTGGCAATTCAGTCCAGGATGACCACTCAGCTTATCCAGCGTAGCCAAACGTTCCAAATTCGCCGCAAACCGATCGAGTTCCTTCGTGAACGAGTTCTCGCCTGGGCCGATCGCCAAATCTCGCATCAAAATCTTTCCCGCATTTTCCAAGTGTTTCAACACAATCTGCGGAGAATCAGGTATCAACAATACCACTTTGTGGATAGTTGACCCTCTAAAAGCGATATCAAGTCCGAATCCCCGGCCGGCGCAAATCAAGACCCTCAACCCCTCATCATCCATCCAGTCCGTAGACAACCCAGCTCGTTGAACCAATCGTGCGATTCCTGTAGTGCTCAATCGTCCTTTACTACTCTATCCAAAAGGTCAGTTAGAGGTCCCCTTAGACCACAACCCTACGCAACAACCTACCGACAAAATCGACACCACCTCCTCCAACTTCCTCTTCTTCTCATCATCCCCCACCGCTCTCCCCAAGCCCCCAAGGCCACCCATCCCCTGGCCCCCCATCGCCGCATCTAGATCTCCCATCCCGTGTACACCCCCCAATGCCATCGCCGCAGACGGACTGTCATAGCCTACACCCCCGAATGAGGAATTGGTAGGATGGCCTCCGCCCCCGCTGGGATATCCATAGACGGTATTTGAGTTCGCAGGGGATTTTTTGACCTGCTGAGGCGACGGGACAACGGATCTAGGACCGTGAGGAGAAAAGGCTAGGTGAGCGGTTGAGAAAGGTGTTGAGACCGGTGGGGTCGCGACGACCTGCGCTGCGTGTTTTGGTGTTGCCATCGTGATGTTGAAGTTTTCAATACTATGAAGTGTTAAGGAAAGGTAATAACATTTTATACTTGATCCTGTATATTTGGAGGTGGCAGGATCGTCGGCGGTTGCTATTGCGAGGGTAAGGACAATAGGTAGGTGGGTGAAGTTGTATTTCTTTCAGAATCTCTATCTCGGAGGTGGAGGTTCACTTGTATTGTCCTGACGAGCCTGACAGGGATAGCACTATTGCGACCCACAGAAATTCACCAAGCTTCAACCAATAGAATTCTCGCAAATAAAATCTTTAATTAATAGTGATAATAGAGCTACTTGACAATAACAATGGAAACACAGAACTCTGCTACAGGCCAGCAGTTGTAAACTCGATAAAACAATGCCACAATTCTCTTTCAACCATTCCTAGACCATTCATAATTCATACTTGATACCGTTACTATCCTTCACAACCACATTCAACAGAATAATATATGTTTGGATGATGCACACACCAATACCAAAGTAACTGATGCACAGGCTCTCTGTGTAATTCGTATCACTCACTACCACACCGCATGTGCAGGTGCGCAGCACTTTTGCTATTGCCAAGCTCATTGGCTGGCGCAGGGTCAACGAAACCATGAGGCGTAAACTTTCGCTTATTCAAGTTGTTCTTCCTAGGAACACCCCCTTCAAGTGCCGTTCTCTCTCTCTCCTGGTAGATGAGTAATTCAAGATGCTGTTGAATCGCTGCCGCTTGTGGCATACGACCTGGTGCTTGAGCTTTCGCTTTCTCGCTGGCAGTTCCTGTTTGTGGATACTTGGCGATGAATTTGTCCAGAAGTGACTGGCGCCAGGCTTCGTCGAGATTATCTGCATGTGTAACACGGCAAGGGCCATCTTCAGGAGGAATGAATGAGGACGAGACGTCTATGAGGGGCCCTCTGGGGATTCTTGGCTTAACTGGGGGACGGCGAACTTTTGGCGGATTTGGTGGCGTTGAATGAGTATCAGCACGAGGGGCGCGAGGAGCCTGGGGAGCTCGCGGGGCCTGGACAGTATGTTCGACGGTTGAGTTGTTCCAAGGTCCTTGCGGCGGTATCATAGGTGGTAAGCCGTAAGGATTTTGGAGAATGTGCATAGGTACCTGCACCCAGACCGAATCTGTGAGACCAGGCATGCCGATAGGAAATGGATGGAACGGAAAAAGTGGCTGCAATGGCTGTGGAGGCTGCAAACCTGGCAATGAGACTGTTTTGGAAGTCTCAGTATTGTTGGGGATAGCAAGAGGGAAAGCTGGAAAGCCTTGTGGCATATCTTCAGGTGGAGGTGGGTTGAAAATATTGACCCAGGTAGGCTCCTTTGGGTCCCGCTTTGGTTTGGGGGGCGTAGAAGTAACAATAGGTGGTTGAGTAGGCTTCTTGAACACTTCCCGAGGCGTGGATGTGACGATTGGGGGTTGGGAACTGACTTTCTGAGCAGGCTTCTCACCTTGCTCTCCTTCGTCGATGCTTTTATTCTGGACAATGTTCTTCTTCAAGAACGAAAAGTCGCGAAAGACTGGTGCTTCTGGGTTGAGCTTTTTGGTGACCCTTTCTTCTGGTACGCACTTCTTTGAACTCTCTTCTCCCTGTGCACTAGGGGATGTAATCGGTTCCTCGTCAGATTGGGTGACGTCCAATGCTAGTAGCAGTTTGCAGACAGCTCTTTGGTCTTTCTTATCCAATTGAGAAATTGTTTTCAAAGCATTCGCAAAGTCGTTTCTGGATCTGGGGCAAGGAGAGGCAGGTTCCGGAGAGGAAGGTCTTGCTTTGATACCGGATTTGACGCTACCATAAGAGATAATAGCAGGATCCCATCTGACAGACTTGATGCTGGATGGGGTTTGTGCTCTGCGAAACTCCGGTGGAGTAAGAGCATTTCGAATCTTCGCTTCCAGATCTTCGCTTTCTTCGTCATCAGAAATGGTGGTATAGGTGGAAATTAACGATCTTCGCGAGCTCTTTGGGGGTATTGGGGGTGCAATACCAGCTTTGCTCAACAATTGAGAGAGAGAAGTATCCGTTGGATCTGCAAGGTGATCTGGGTGTCCATGACCAACTGGCGACCACGTTGTCTCCTTCGATGTCTTAGCCACCGCAGCTCTTCCCTGTATGATATCTTCTCTAGCTATAGCCGCTGCGACCTTGGGGTTGAAGTCAGGTTGACGAAGAGCAATTCTTTTGCCTGGCGACAAAACAGGCCTGACAGAAGCCCGAGGGGATGAACGGATGGTGCGAGTACGTAGAGCTGTTTTCAATCCAGCTGTCTTGACCAATGGCTTGTCGCTTGAAATAGAAGTCGGCTTCGTTTTGAAATCTCGAAGGGTGGTCAAAGAAGTCTTTTTGGTGAGCATTGGCCTAGACGCCATTCGAGGTGGGCGGTTCTCGCGTAAACTCATGATGGAGGAGATGAGAGCGACAGTGAAGATATGGAAGTGGGGTTCCTGCGTGAGGAGATGGCCCTCAACCGCCTTTCAGGGCCGGCAACTGCTATAATCTTTTGCTGTTTAGTATTGGTAGACAATGTCATTGGGAGATATGTCTTACTGTGTAGGTGGGCTTCTGTTTTCTTGTCAGGTGGTGAGGTTGTTACGGGTGATCCTGACTGTAACTTGTGTAGTTTGGTGCGTTCTGCTGCAAGGGACTCGAAAAAAGATGATTCTTTCCAAAAGAGTCCTCCAAAATTGGATGGTGCAGAATCGTTGAGCAGAAACTTGCTACAAGTATTAATGTGAGGTGGATGTCTGTGAAGTGAAGAGAAGGAAGTCGAGGACAGAAAAGCGCTTTGCGATTTTGCTCGGGCTGTTTTCTCGGCAAAGAAAGGGGGAAGGAACGAAGAGCTTCGAGCTTCGAGTTACGGGTTCAATGACCTTGACCCGTGGACCTCGGGACGAACACATAATAATAAAGTGGCAGGAGCGTCTTATGAACAAATTCAATTTGAGATAAGTGATTTTACTACCCCTCCCGCTGGAATTCCAAGCATATTAAATTTTTCAAACGCCGCATTAAAAGCAATTCATATCATTGTCAAATCAACCTATCCCTGAGCGGCATTTGAAGAAACCCACAGAGCGAAAGCAGCCTAGACAGATCAGTTATAGATCAAATAAAAAAGGAAGAAAACACTTACAGGATTTCTTGTTTGAAGGAACACGGTGCCAGGTCCTGTGAACTTGCATACTAATCCTTCACCAGAGGAGAGACCTGAAATAATACCACCAGATGCAACGCGCTCAAGAATGTATTTAGTGTTCCACGCAACCAAATGTCCATTGTCCACGATATATTTCTCTCCATCAGCCAGCTGATTTTGTATTAGCACGTATTTTCGCAACCTAAGAGCTCCAAATGCAACCTACATCTTTGCGAATGATGGCTCCAAAACTCGAAATCCATAACAGACCCGTTCCACTGATTTTGTAGACAAAGAGTCCCTCGCCAGAGAACATAGCTTTCCCAATACCTTGTCGTTTGTACTCCTTTGTCACGCCTTGGGTAGCTGCTAGATACGCATCACGACCAACCGACCATTGCTCACTACCGGTCAGTCTGATACTTGTAATATCTCCAAGGGAGGTCGGGGCGAGAAGTAACTCTCCAGGTCCAGTGTACGTCGAATGCGCAAGGTCACCTCCGATGAGGAGCTTCTTCATGGAGAACTTGACTGCTCCTTTCAGGACAATGGATGGTGTCATAGCAATCATGGCACCTGGGACAAATTAGCGAAACTCTGCAGGGGCCATCCTTTTCGGATTCAACATACCAGGTTTCACTGTCAGGGGACATCCCATTGCCAACTGTATCGTCACAATGGTATTCGAGTCCCTGTGGCTGATGCGATAACTTCCTCCATTGAAGGTTCCTACGTCATCGGATGTTGTGCTGGCTCCTATGAAATGGGCAGCTGCTGGTGCTCCATGATCAAGATTCTCTGGTTTACTCGTATCTAGCGGAGGCTTCTCAACGGGATAACTTGCGCTGCCATGCGAGGGATGCGAGGCATGCCCCGAAGATTGTGGTTGCTCGTAAGTGAGAGCTTGCGCTGGAGGCTGTTGCTGGTGCTGTGGAGGTTGTTGGTATGATGTGCGATGCTGGGAGAAGTTTGGGGGTGGTGAGGAATATTGTTGCTGCTGCTGGGGAGGTGTTGGCTGTGGAGGAGGCGCATATTGACCAGACGGAGCTGGAGAACCTTGCTGAGGAGGAGGAGGGTAGTATTGATGGGAAGTTTGGCTTGGTGGGGGAGAAGACGGAGGGGGAGCATAGTGTTGCTGAGGCGCTTGCTGGCCCGGTTGAGCTACACATGGGGTAAGTTGGTGTAAGTGACTTATTGCGGGGGGTAATTATACCTGGACTGCCGTTACCAGCGCCTGGAGGAGCTGTTGGTGGTTAGCTGCTGATGCGCCCAGAGGGCCGATGGAGGGGAAGCCGGGCTTACGAGGATAATAAGACATCGTGAGATTTTGGGAAATAGTATTGATGGATGGGTGAGAAGGAGAATTGAAAAGAAATGGGAATTCGAAAGTCGCAGGACTTTTTATTCCAAGACTGACGACTTCTCCCTCAGACTGATGTCTTGGGAGGGTGTACTTGTAAGGTCGAGGGTAGTTGAGCCTTGTCAACCCTGCTGACCTGCTGCGCGGATTTCTATTTGCGTGCTGAAGTTCGGATCGGATTCTCACAACGCGATAATCTGATACTTGGCCTTCTCCGCAAGGTTAATCGAGGTAATTAAGAATTGCAGGAATCAGAAATTGGGGATTCGGAGGACAAAGAATGAAGAGATGTCAAAAGAAAGCTCGCTGTCAGCAGCAGTACTCGAGTAGCAACATCAGCTCACCCACCCAAAGACCTACCTACCCAGCGAGCGGATAGCGTTATGTGCGCAAAGCGCAAAGCGCAAAGCCCAATGGGGGCTGTGTCTATTCTGAGGGGTTGCAACCACCAGCAACCTATGGGAAATGCGAATCGGCGTCAAAGAATGGTGGATGTCCTGCGGTGTGCTGCTCCCACTGTCCAATGGGAGTGGAGATGCAAAGTCCTTGGGATGACGGTGGAGGGGTTGTCATTTGGAGCTTGACAGCCGGGCGCGTAAAAGGACAAGGCGCAACTCTTAAACCCTGAAGAAATCCCCTTGGCGTCAACGTCGGTTGGTGGCACAAAGACTCGAAGAAAGAAGGCAATAAATTAAAAGACCTATTATTGTATTGGCATGTGTTATTGAGAGTGACGCATCTCAGCCTAACAGAATCCTGATATCAGTTGACGATGCTACATCAATGACTTGGTTGTCCTAAGTTTTTGAAATAACCGAGAGTTAATAGCACAACAAGTCTATTTACCGCAACCTCTCTTATTAGTGCGAGCCTCGGTGGCTGTCATTGAAATAATCATCATTAGAATTCGTCATGTCTACAACTATGTACTGTACTGCTTTTCCTCCAGAGCACACCAGATGCACACAAAATCCGGGATTCCCAAAGCCCATGCACGCACAATATGCAATGCCAACCCAATTTCGTAACACCAAGAAGACCCAAAGCGCAGCTTGCCAATGTATCTGACAATCTAACCTTGCTGTCTTCTTCTCTTTCCAACCTGGGCAGAGAAACCAGTCTTGATAGCAGTAACAGATCGTCGAGATCCGCATGAGTTGCAGGTGATGAAATACAATCTGTTCTCTCCTTTGTTGAGCTCGGTATCTGGAGATCGGCATGTTTTGCATGTAACGTATTCCACTATGTGACTGTTAGAATATTTTCAAGATACAGGTGATGGGGGGCATTAAACTTACTAATATACCGTCTCAGAACGTTTTCAATTTGCTTCTGTTGGAAACGACCCTTGATAACCAAACGTCTGCTACCATCTACGGAACCACTGGTACCCAATTCGGCGAACAAGTATGATGTAACGTGCTCGTCGGTTCTCTTCATACGTTTGCAAATCTCAGCAATGTTGGCGAAGATGGTCTTCTTGTTTCCTTCACGTAGACATTGTGGCGGTGGGATCTTGTAACTTCTGGAGCCGCTCGATGCGTGGTCTGGGTTCTTTTGCGCAAGGAGAGTGAAGAATCGGGAAAGGAGGAGCTCATATCCAATGGGCTTGGTCTCGTCGTGTTGCCAGATTCCGGTTCCCTTTTCCATATCACCCTCGTCGACAGGTTCCGCCTCTGCTGGTGCAGCTTCTTCTCCCTCTGCAGCCTCGCCATCCTTGAGTTCGAGAGCGGCGACTCGGTCAGCGAAATCTTTTTCAGCGCCTTCCTTAGTCTTTGGCTTCTTCTTCTTTTTCTTCATGGTGAGATCCAGTCCACCGTCGTCAGCAGCTTCGCCATCGCCACCTTCAGCCTCCTCGGTCTTGACCTTCTTCTTCTTCTTCTTGCTCTTCAACATGTTGGCGAGCTCATCCTCTTCCTTATCTGGAACTTCATCGTTGCCTTTAAGAGAGTCAGTATTGGTTACCTGCGTCTACGAAAGTAGCAGCGTACTTGGAGATTGTGAGTGCGACATGGCGGTGTCTTTTGTACCTTCTTGGCCGTCTTCTTTCAGTGTGACTTCTCCGTTCTCGTCCACAATTGTGGTACCGTCGCTGAACTGGACTGATTTGCGAGGTTTGCGCTCGACTTCCTGTGGGTTGGTTAGAAGAGGTGGTGGTGTGGTGCAGAAGCTGAGGTGGGGTTGGAGTTATATTACCTCAGTCGCCATGATTGCGGTTAGGCTGGCGTGAATTGTGGGACCACTTCCTGCTAGACCTAGATGGTGCAACAGGTGACCGTCTTATGAATTATCCCTCGTAATGCGGTGTGGTGGTTGTGGTTTGACTGAGAAACTCAAAATCGCCGCACAAACGTTGAAAGATAATCCTCTTTGACCACCTTGAGTCACACATTTCTAACGGTGCCCACGCTATTAGACAAGGGTCGGCGCCGGCTTATAGTCACGTGTTTTACTCGGCCCCTCCTGGTCCCGGATCGGATCCGATGCGCCGGGCTCGATCCATGTTTCCAAGCTTCACCTTGATCCTGGGATGATCAACATCCACCCTAAGCTGTCTCGCTGTCCCGCATCTCCAGATCCCTTCAAACTCCTCAATGAATCCGCGGTATCAGCGGTAGCGCTCTCTGTGCTCTTCAAAAAACATCTAAACATCCCAAAATATTCTCTCCACAATGTCTACGTCCGACTCTTATATCGATGCGCTCCCCGAGTCCTCCAATGACCAAGACGAAATCGATTCCCTACCTTCCTCTATAGACAGCAGTGATCTGGATTCCGATGACGGATCCGATGCCCAGATACAATGGGAGGAGAATCTGCAGCAGATAGAGCTGGCTCTGACAATGGTGGTTATACCTTATGCGGGGAAATACTTTGGGAGGAAGCTCGCATACTGGGGTAAGTGGCTCTTCAAGTAAACAATTTCAGGTGGTTATGTACTAATAAGTTGTTAGCGTGGGCAAAATGGGCGGAATGGAAATGGCCTGTTGAGGTCACTTTTACGAATAAAACGGCTTTCAAAGCTGCGGGTGCAGTCGAAGCTGCTGCTACGTTATGATGAGCAATGATAGCTGGGAGGATTTACGAATACCGAATCATATTCACAAATTGGATCTGAAGATACAGGTCCTTACATTACCGGCGTTCGTGATGGAAGCCCGAGAGAGGGTTTTGTATAACAATGGTGTCAGACGTATATATATACATAAGAGCTAGCGTCGACTCTGGAGCAGCAATGGCAGGAGAATTTGAAACAACAGTACTACACAGGGGGTTATCAAGTTGATGTAGGATTCTTGGAAGAGCAAGTTGCCGGAAAACCAGCAAGTCTTCGATATACCGCCCAGTGTTACCAGAATTGTGAAGCTAGGTATAGGTAGCTGTTTTCGCAATCATTCCTGTTGTGCTTTAGAAACTCTTTTCTTTACACTTTTACCGTATTAAGAGTTTCAGCAGAATTGCAAACTGGGGTTGATATTCCTCGATTCTCGGTGATTCCTCACTCAATTCGTCACCTCGAGATACATTTTGCTCCAGGCACCCTGAAAGCTTCAGACAAAGATTCAGTAGAACTCAGGAACTGATAAATTCGATATCTAGGTGATAGGTATGTTGGGAATGGTCTCAAAGACAATCTTCTCGCTTTCATGCCCGCATCAATACCTCTGTCATCTAGCTTTTGCGAGTGATTTTATGACTTATCCACCAAGCGATTCTCCGATCGATCTAGAATATGTCTAGAAGCCTTATCTTGCCCTTAGGACATTTAAGTAACAAGCCCAGTTATTACTCTACACGCCCAAAAGTAAGCAACAATATAAAAGAACGTCTTGACAAGTACCCACCATCGAGCCCCCATTCACTACCAAACAAACAAGCCCTTACAAAATAAGATAACCTTCCCACCACCAATCCACCAATTATACACCTGTTAGTGGTCCGCTAGGCAACTGCAATGGTCTAGTGGTCGCAAACCCAATATTTAACTCGTGTTTTCAATCTTCTAAAGCTAAGAAAGTTAAGTAGAACGGGAAGTATAGTCGGTTCCTCAGTACCTGTTCAGCCAAATGACCAAAACAGTAGAAAAAACTACAATCTAAACCAAAACGATAGATCATCTCCTCGTTACTATATATACGTTTAGATCTTCAAGTTAGTCGTTTCTACTTTTCGCCTTAGAACTTGCTCGTCATAGGTTTAATCTTACCTCTTAGTATAGATAAGCTATAAAAATCGAAACATATATATATATATATATATATATACAGCAACAAGAGAATAATACGAATTAGAGGGGCAGAACAAGTATCGCTAGTACTAAGTCCGTCTTAGACGACATAGGCCTAGGGAACTGGCCAAGGAAAGAAGAAGAGGCTAACGAGTGTAATACTAAAAATAGTCTTAGGCTAGCACAACAACTTTCTTTCCTTAATCCAACTCCCGAAATAAAAGTAATCTAGCACTACGACGAACACAGCTTATTTATCCTAATCAGAAGACACTACCCGTAGCAAGTGAGCCAAAAGATTGGCTGCATTCTATAACTCAATGGGCAATTGCAAACACATCTCTTACGATTGCGACATAGAACTTACTTCTTTTCGTCTTCGAGCTACACATCTTTTGGTCTTCGTAATCCTGTAATTACCTATACTGCCATTCAAGCCATCATCTGTGCACTTCAAGACCATACTCACCTTTTCCAACTCAGGAGGTAAAGTAAGAGAGAGACCTTGTCATTCATTACTCTACACACACTACCTATTAAGAGTAAGTAAGTATACAAAAAGTCTAACACAAGCAACTTAATTATCTAAAACATATAAGTTAAGGAAACATGTAATTCAATTATTCTATCTCGCTCGTATAATCATTTCATGTATAATCATTTCATTGTCCGAGCCTTTCTAGCACAATAGTATTATCTATTAGAAGGGGTGTCCAGCGTAATGCCCAGCTTTCCTACTAAAGGTTGAGTCCCACCCTGTACTATAGTACATTTTTAGAACCTTTCAAGAAAAAAAGATGAGTGGGGTAGTTGCTTCGGCCTTTTTTGTTCTCTCGGGACCGATGAGAAGAGATTTCGTCTCCGTGTTTTGGGATGGGATGTTGGATGAGGTGATTTTGGAAACTCAAATTACTCGACGAACCATGTTGGTAGAAGACACTAGAAAGAAGAATTGCGGGACTGTAGGGATGACTCGATACGTTGAGTCACTTAGAGTATATGTAGTTACATAGACGAAAACTTGGGATACCTCTTAGAGAGTGGCGCAGTTGATATCTCGTTATCTGGTACTACGGTCAAAACTTCGTCTAAGTCCAGAAACATGAGTCACAATTTATACATAGCAATATTCTCGAGCAACATAGTGCACCATACGTGGTCTTTCTTTACCACACAATAATAATTCATCCGATCCCCTTCTCCCAGCGGTACGACAACAAAAAGGTGTGAACAAGTATAAGCGAGGGAAGGAAAACAGGGGGGAGGCGGGGTCATACTCCGGATGTGGGTAGGCGACTGTGCCTCCTCCCCTCACCTTGAGACTACCCCAAGATGTTTGTCACGAGGCCGTTCACCTGGGCATCCATATTTCGAGCCCCACAGACAACCTTGAAGAGCGAGATGAAAACGGAAGGGACGGCAATAATAACTCCATTTTTATGGGTTTTGTGGGCCACTTTCTTGGGATTATTTCTTCCCTGAGATCCTATTCCGTGAGTTGATTAGGTGAAACATATCAGCAGGGTAAGCAATCACATCGGGCTCATCCTGTTATGTCAGGTTTGAAGAGGGAGAAGGAAACTTTCATAATACTTATCACGAAATCAGTTAGCGAGAGAGGGGGATAGAAAGTTATTTTGAGATAATTATTATTATTAGACATTAATTAAGTAAAGCTTCCTTCATTCCTATGAATGCCAAAAAAAGAGAGAAAAAAATAGACATTTTGTGTGCATCCCTATCCTACAAAACTCCCCTATACACGTCCCCATCTCTCTTCCTCATCACTTCCAAATATATCATACTTGTATATATAATATAGATATCACATCTCCAAGATCCTTCCAAAAAGAATTAACTCAAGCCAATAACTCCTCCTCAAAAAGCCTATCGATATTCCCCCCAGCGGCCCTAATAGCCCTCGCAGCCGCCTGTGTCAACCTTCTCCTCTTCTCATTAGCCTCCTTCTCTCGACGTGCTTTCGTCCTGCTGCTCCCCGACGGCGCAACACCGGTGAGAATCTGCTCACTATCATCCGGAGTATAATTCACAAAACCCACCATTCCGCCGGTCGACCCAGATTTCTGGGTGCGCCGTTTGCGAGCAGTTGGTGTCTCGACGTGCGAGGCCTGATGAGGTGAGGTGTGGGAGGTATGACGACGGTGGTGGTTCTGATGGATTGGACGGGGTTGAGAGGACGGTGGAATGTAGTACCCTCGTGAGATACGCGCGTTCTCGGATGTGAAATGGGGGTGTTGGTGTTGGAGTTGTTGGTGTTGGTTGTGGATTGCGGGCTGTGTTGTATATTGGGCGGGCATCTGGATCATGAGTCCGTCGTTGCTGACCATGGGGTTGTGTCGTCTCGCTTGGAGGGATGAGATGTTGGGAGCGCTACTGTCGTGCGCCAGTCCGTTTTGAAGTTGTAGGGCGAGACTCTTGGTCGCGAGTTGGGGATTAGTGTGGTAGCCTGTTGGTAAGGGGTGTGCGAGAGGAGCTTTGGAAGCGTCATTCCATCGCATAGGAGGGTTGGGATCATCGGAGAGGAAAGCTGCGCTATCGTAGATGGCTGGAGAGAACGAAGGACTGGCGGTTTCTGGCCAGAAGACTGCTGTGCTTGGTAGTTCTGGCGTAGCGAGCATGGAGTTTGCAGAGACTTTTCGGGAGTGGTTTCCGCAGAGCTCGGGAGTAGCTAATGGTGAGGCGAGGATGGAGGTATCTCGGGTGTCTATCTGCTCGATCTTGATGGCTTTCATCGTTGGGAAATCTTCATCGAGGGACAGAGAGCTTGGGTTTTCTTCAAAATCGAATTTGAATTTCAAAGCATCAAGGTGGAATTTGTCGTCTAATCGTAAGAGCTCTTTTTGGCTGTGATTTGAGTGACGGCCTAGTTTTGTTGCGCTTTGTTTGCGAATTGGGCTTCTGAGTGTTCGTTCCAAATTTGTAGTTGCTTTTTTGAGGCTGTTTGAGATTGATTCTGCAACTCGAGACTTTCTTCGAGCTTCAGCAGCGACGGAAGGATGTGGTGTTGATGGTAATGAGATTTGTGGTAATGTGGGCTTCGGGGGCGAGTCTAGAGTGATACCCTCAAGAGAAAGCAGCTCACTATCCGAGATCGCAGCTCTCCCAGAGAGTTCTGAGTAGAAGGCATGATCTTTGACTGAGAATACTTCATCTATTGAAGCTTCGCTAAAGTCGGCTGTCCACCCTTCGCCTGGCCACGAGCTGTGCTCGTTGATATTTTTCGTATCGTCGCCGTGGGAGCTACCAGAAGCATTCCCACAGTCGACGTAATCGATTGTCGTTTCTGGAGCTATCGAGTATTCGCCATTGTGATTGGGGCTGAATGTAAGGAACTGATCAAAGAATTCGCTATCAAGCTCTTCGTAGCTTGGCCCAAACATGTCAGGGCTGGTGTTGTAGGAGGCGACAACAGGGAAAGACATTGTGAAATAAGCCACCAAGTAAGAGTAAAAAGATGGTCAAATTGTAAGGGTGAGATGAGACCTTGTGCCTATTCCTGAGCCCAGTGTTTGGAGTTATGCAGGTACGAGAGGCGCGTTGCTATGTGAATGATGCTGGGAAGCAAATCATCCCCAAGGACGATACTTATGCAGGAGGTCAGTTGGATAGAACAGCTCCCAGCCTTCTCCATTACCCAGACATCATTGGCACAATGGGTCCTTAAGAATGTTGTGGCTTTACATCGACCCCCAATTACACGTGGGATGAACACACGTGATTTTCTACCATCAAACAAAGAGCCAACTTGCTACAGCCTAAAAGTTCAGGTTACATTCTTTCCTCCCAGCCATTCTAACGTTTTGTGCCTGTGGGTGGTTGGGTCAGAGATATCACATTCCTCAAAGAAGCTGGTTGGCAACAGCATTCCAAAGACTCGACATAGTGAAACATTTCCAACCGAAGCGAACAACGACGATTCGATTCCTGCCACCTTGAGCATTGTAAATAGATTAATTGTGATACTGAGAGAATGCCAGGCCAAAGATTCTTTGTTCACAAAGGACAAGGAAAGGTTGTGGAGTGCTTTGTTTGGGTTTCATAGGTCCCAGAGAAGTATCGCGACATCAAGACCTAGGCAATCGTACTGGGGGACCTATAGAAGACCCCCGATCCTGGAGATAAAGAGCACTACTCTCTAAATGGAAACGCTAGCTTATGCTTAGTCATAAAATACCATTGAGCTTCAATTGAGCTAGCATAGCTGATAATAATTACAGTGTTTTGTACTTATCAGCATTCTGTTGTACACCAAACGATGGAAAACCCAGATATTATACAGCCCCTGGGGGGTTTCAATTAACGGTCAGTCGGAAAAACTGGAGGCATGAACGCCATACCTTTGCAGTCTGTTAGTGACGTAAAAAAAGAATTGCATAATAGAAAAAAACTTACCGCCTCCGCTTTGTTTGGACTCATCATTCACAGCACCCTCCTCAATAACACCCCCCGCAGACCTTGAAATAACATGCCGCCTAAGCATGGACAATATCTCGCTATTCTTCCACCTTATTGGTACGGGGCGATAGGCGGGTTTGAAAGTTCCAATAGTTTGTGCCCACTCTCCACTTCTCGCCTTACCTTGTCGCCACGCATCTGTGGTTTTGTCAATACCCTGTACGCTTGCCGTCGCTCCTTCTGGCCCTTTGCCTGCTCCCTCGGCAGTCTCTTGTGATGTTGGTGATGGCTGTTGAGTTGCCCAATAATATATATCCCAATCATTCTCGTCTAGGAAGAGGTCGAATTGAGTCATTTGTTCCATTGTCATGTCCCGCAGATGTGCCTCGGCGAATGTAGACATCAGAAGATCACTTTCTAGTGTACCTCTCTTACGACTTTGATCTAGAAGTAGAATAGTTAGCAAACAGATCCGAATCTACAGACTTGATGGCTGCGAACATAGTAATCTGGCTCTCATTGTATTTGCGTCTTCGCCCGTTCGACGCAGGGGCTCAACTTTGAAAGAAGCTCCTTCCATCTCCCCAACTCCGATCTCCCCAACTTCCGCCTGCTTGACTTCCGTTTGCTTAGCTGCCGTCTCTCCAACTTCCGTCTCAGCTGTTGTTGTCCCTTCTTTACCCTCGCCGTCCTGTGTTCCCCCGGTCATGCGCTCCGTATTCTCTGGACTCGAGTCCTTCGGGGCGAATTCCGGGTCAACTGAAGAGATCAACTCTGGCGGTACGTTGTGCGTTCCTGCAGATGGTATGTTGTTTGTGATGGTAGAAGTTGTATTCGTCAAATGCGGGTTCAGAGGCTTCTCGACCTGTATTTCTCCATGTGTCTCGGCCAAAGCCAATTTTCGTTGTATCTTCGCCTCTAGCTTCGCATCTCTCACTCGTTTCTTCGCCTCCTGCTTTTTTTGCTTCGCATCTAACCTTCGTTGCTCCTTAACCCTTGCCCTTTCGCGCTTCGCCGCTATCTTTATTCTCTTCAACTCTGCGCTCCGGAGCATCTGCTCTTGTTTTGTTAAAAATGTCTTCTCATTTATTTCATTCCGGTATCGCTTTCGAAGCTCCTCCTCCATTTGAGGAAGCCCCTCCCCTATTTGAGGCCGAAAAAAACTCGGCCCATCCTCCCCCGTTCGAGGCCGAAAATTCTGCCCATCCTCCTCCGTTCGAGGCTGCAGCCCGTATCGCTTTCGAAGCTCCTCCTCCGTTTGAGGCTGCAAATCCTGTCCCTTTCTCTTTCGTTCCTTAGGCTCAATGTCTTTATAACCCTCTTCTTCTCTCTTCTTCTTCATCGCTTCTTTCTTCGCCGCCTTCGCTATTTGTTTCCTTTGGTGCTTCGCGTGCATTGCCTCTATCACGGGCTTTCGTTCCTGCTTTCGTTCCTTCTCAGCCTCATGATATGCTTTCCTCTTCTCCATCTTGGTTTGAGGCTCTGCGATCCATTCCTGTATATCTCGTTGCGTCTCGTTCGATAGCTTTGGAAGCTCGTTGGACCCTTCTTTTATTTCTTGCTCCGCCTCGCTCATCGACTTTTGGAGCTCATCGACCACAGTTTGCAACTTCTCAGCTCTTCGATTGCTTGCGCTAGTCAATTGGCGCCCGGTATATGGAAGTGCACGCGGACCGGCGAAGGCCATGGAAGGCCTCGCGGCACGAAAAGCCAATCTGGCGGAAATCATCGTATTGGGCAACGCAAATGTGGTTTTTGCGACCTATTGTTCCATTCGATGTTGCTGAGCTTCTGAAAAATAAAGTTCCGCCCGCTTACATCACGACTTTTCGTCTTGGCATACCCGAGTAGACCCCTCCAAAGTGGGTCCAATCAGCGAGCTGGAATCCACTTGGTGGTCGACTTTGTCCACGTGATTTTGAGTAGATTATTCACGAGAAAGAGAAAAGGATAGCTTTCAAATTCTACATATATAGTCAAACCGAGTCCAGTAAAATTGGTAACATGGAAAATTCGTGTTAGATGACAAAGTCCTGAAGGAAAGACAAGGTTGAACATATCATGCCCAAATAGCACTATCATTCCAGGTTCCAGGTTCCCTATTAACTCAGCTCACACCCACCTTACTTCATATCACGAGGAAATTTTCTGTGAAATTTCACCTTTACTAGTCCTTCATCATATCTCATACATACAGGATCGAGAGACGTATAATACTGGCAATAAGCTATCAAGAGACCTCTTTTCGCACTAATTCTAAACGAATATACACGAGATATCGCCACCAAACGTCTTGACTGTAGATGTGCCAAAGGCCAGAGCTAGATTGCTAGATTTCCTATCCACATCAGACATTTTCTGTCAATCCCTAAAAGATATCCCACGCCATAGCCAGACAAAAAGCAAGATTTCAATCATCTTCAATAGATTCCAGTTCATCCTCTTCACCGGAAGTGGGTAAACTGTAGATGTCCTTCACTCTATTTTCTTGCTTCTTAAACACACCCTTGCCCTTGCCATGGAGTTTATCTCGCTTGCCAATATGTAGTACTTCGTCTCGTTCCCGACATATTTCCGTAAGTGAGCTGCGGAAAGGAGTCGGTTTGGTAAACATGACTTTTTTCTGCGGTCTCCAGAGTGGGCTACTTGTAGTAAAGGCTGGTCGATCTGTATGTATCGTTGATATATCTGTGTCATTGTCTGATGTTGTCCTGAATGATTTTGACATTGCGGACGGGACCACCTCCACATCTGTCAAACTGGCTGAACCGTCTTTCGTAGCACGATCTGTCCAAGCATCCACGGTGTATGTCCATTCGTCTTGTTCCAGGTAACTTGATTCATATTCTTCAATACGATGATTAATAAGAGACGCCGCTGGTTGTTCCCAGGGCAAGAATTGTGATGCGCTGGTAGTATTTGTCGAAGGTGAAATGTCATGCGAATTGAAGTTGCTTGAAGATTGTTGTACCATGACAGATGTTGCCCGTTGACCAAATATGTCGATATCTTCTCCTTCGCTTCCAAATACAAACTGTCTCCACACATCGTCAGCGGCGCTTTCCTCTATGACCGGTGGTTCCAAGCCCTTTGCTGGAGTGTACCACCTAGCACCAGCATCGTTCTGGTCATTCAATACAGACTCTTGCTGATTATCGTTACTCTGTTCATTGGATGTTAGAGACTCTGTGTAGCCTTTGTGATTTTGCGAAGGTGATATAGAAGGATTAGATACGTCGATTTCATCAGATGCCAGTTCCGGAAGTGGTGGCGGCACCTTGAACTTGCGGTGATTTGTTGGAGATGAACTAGGCAGACTCGGTATGATCAACTTAGAAGTTTGTCTTGTTTCTTCGGTGTTATATCCGTTTTCTGAATTGCCATCCAGGATATCGGTCTCAGTGTAACCCTCAACTGCCTCTCCGAAATAACTCGGAATTTCAGATTGGTCATCAATCGAGTTCCCATTTATATCACTTCTTTCATCATGACCGTCTGAGAGCTCCAATGGTATGCCCGGAGGTTGAAAGAAATCCAGATCCGCTGAAGATTCGCCAAAATTATCTGCCCCTGAAACCTCTGTGAGATCGTATCTTGGTCCGTAAGTTGGCACAGCACTGACACCAGGACTTACGTGAACACTTTGATGGTTAATTGAGAATTCTGTATTACTGCTCTCTTCGGGATTCATTGTCTCCATCCAAGTTTCCCATATAGCATTATCTAGAGCTTCCGAGCTTGGAATTATAGGTCTGTTTCGCCCAACTTGAGCGATTGTACTTTCAGCAGTTTCTCCGTCAATGGATCCATTTCGTAGTATTGGGGCTATTCTGGTGCTTCTAGGAATAGGATGAACAAGAGAGGCTGAAGATGGACAGAAGACAGGTTGTCTTTGCTCTTCTGGAGTGGCCCTGTGCTCATTTGCCAACTGAACATTCGACAGACTCCTTGAGCTCATACTCCAGGATCGAATTTTTTCATTGTCAAGTAGCATGACCTCAGAAGAGTAGGAAGGCTGTCGATTAGAAAGGATCCGGTGAGAGCTTTGACTTCGTATGGTTCTAGGTGCGGCGGAACTCGAACTTAGACCAGGGGCCTCCAACTTGCCGCCAATAGAGATCTTGACACCAGATTGACCAGGATTTCGAGAAGTGTGCTCATGATTTTCTTGGGATTGATTATGACGACGGTGTTCGTGATCTAGGATGGAAAAATGGGATTGTGGTTTATTACTGTACCTTGCTCGATGACCATCCCTAACCTTTCTTCTCCTTGCGACATCATGTTTGATTTGTGACGAGACGTTTTCAACCTGCGGGGGACGCTGGAATCCAACACTGACCCAATCTCCCTTGAGCAATATTTTCCGCCTCTTCTCTATCAATGAGCCCTCAATTTCCTGATCAACACCACCCGAAGCCACCGATACAGAGTCTCGTCGATACTCTCGTTTCTCAACGCGGGGTTGCGGAGCGAAAGCATGGAGATCATCGCGTGAGGACTTTTCGCGCTTTATCGCGGTGGGTGGATGCTGTTGAGAGGCAAGGAAATGAGGATGTTTTGTTTCGCTGAATGTAGCCGAATGAACATTTAACGGAATAGACTCGGTAGGCCGCTGATTAGAGTATCTATCGTCGTACGTGTGGGACTCCCGACGATCGATGCTACCAACAGAAGGCTGTCGAGGTCGACTGCTCCCTTCATGAAGCTGGCGCAAGCGGTCAACGTTGGGATGCATTCGTGGCGATTGCTTCTTCCCAGCTAGGAGATTGGCCTTGACTTTCGCGAAATGCTGCTGCTGTCGATGCTTTAAAGACCCAGCAGCATTAGAGTGCCTCTGTTTCGCGCCGCCAGTCCAATTCATGATGAAAGAGAAGTGAAATTGAAATGGAAATTGGAATTGTGGCGCGCATGAGAAGATATGATGGGCGAACACTAAGAGATGGATACTTTGGGATAAGAGAAAGACAAACGCGTTTGTAGGAACTTTGGGGGAGGTTGATATTGCGGCAGGATGGAAGTTGGGGCAGTTGGACATTGAAGGGTGCCCGCCTTTGGACTGACTGCGATCAAGGCTGTGATTGTGATGTGCAACACCAACCACGCAACAAGACACGGCGAGGTGCCTGACTAGGCTGCCCCGTGTCTGATAAAGTATGGCAATTGGATAAGAAATATATTAAATGGGTATTTGAAGAGTCAGATATCAGGTCAGAAGGCTCGCTCTCTCTGCCACAATAACAGCGACAGCAACAGTAACAGCGCCCAGAGTTGCTGAAATTGAGGCAACTGAAGACGCGGCCGCCATGACTTATCACAAATATCGCTTGCCTGTTGGTATTCCAACGAAGCAAGCGACACTATGCCATTGCACACCTAGATTGAGATATCTTAGAGTATAGATCGTGTACCTACCCTCTACCCCCTACGGAGATATCTTTTATTGACTTCGCACCTACAATGAGCATTCTGGGCTCCAATGGAAGCCACAAACAGGAAGCGGCAAGCTGCAGACAGTAGGGTGTTGGCATTAGCCAGGCAGACTGCACTGCAGCTTACCTATATCGTAAGGGTCTTAAGAGATCCCAGTAATAGGTAGGTAGATGTGACAGAGTCACAGAGAGCATTGTTGGAGTCCACTGGTGAATGGCAGGTGCGAACAGCTTGAGGTGTTGTTGGAAGGCACACAGCAGGAGGAGCTTAAGAAACCTAGTCATTACTCTAGACACCCTTCTAAAAAAAACTATTGTCGCCCAGAAAGACTCGTAAAATAAAAAAATTATATAAACGATATAAAACAATCAACTTTAATGTTTCTTTATTAGCCTACATTATTTGGGTAATTACCTAGGTAAGTTACTTGTACTAGACTCTTGACATAATTCCTTTTAATAGGTAGTAGTAGTGTGTTCAGAGTAATGACTACCTACCTACCTAGGTTTCTTACAGGAAGGAAGGAGGAGCGTGGTGATTAGATGGCCCCACCCACCCCTCGGCTTAAATTAGGCATTACCCCGCCTTCAAGAGAGACCCGTAACTGAAATACCTCCTTACATTCAAATAAGCACATCGAGTCAAAAACAAACCTAATACAGGTGGTGTGGTGTAATGGTAGCACGTGACGTTGTGGTCTAGAGTTCACACTCTAATTTACGATATATCCGTTTCAATCTGGGTTCGATTCCCAGCACCGCCAGAAGAAACTTCTGGATTGAAAATAATGATGGTTAGAATCCATCGTATTGAATTTTTTTGGTCTTTTCTTTTTTTTGTTTGGTTCGGCTTATCTTCTGCCATTTAAGCGAACGCGGATAGGCTCCCAGTCGTCGGATGGTCGGCGACAGTGCGACCGACTTGGCGAGAGAGATCCTGATGGCAGCAGGCAAGCAATGCTTTGACTTTTGCTTAAATTTTAAACACCAACAACCTACCACCTACTACTACTACTACGGAGTACTTACCTATACTTAATTGCTACCTCTCTCTACTGACTGCTCTTCCTTTTTCACTCTTCATTCACTATTACTTTTTGTTGTCTCAATAATATCAAGAGTTAGTTACTCTGTCTGGTATGGAACCAACTTGACCTACAAACAAGCAAGTACCAGGTACACAAGGAGACACAAATTTGAAAGGTTGTCGAAGAATTCGGTTGATACTTCGTCACTGTTCAACGTTGGACCCGTAACCTTGACAAAACGACGATCGGCTCCTCGCGCCGCAAATGACGATAATCGATTATAAAGATGAGTGTGTGACCAAATCTTCCAGGGTACAATCTTCGCCTTGGTTGAGAGGGAGTCCTTGTCTTTGAAATTCTATTTCTGTTGGTTCCATGTGGACTTGCCGTATGTCCCGTAGGTATCTATCATATGGACCCGGAAGTAGCGGCATACTTTTGTTAGCCAAGATCATACCTAGGTAAGAAATGCCCAAATCTGCATCCGTAAGTTACGGTACCGATTTTGCAAGGTAACATGGAAAACGAGGAAACCGAGGAAACCCGCGTCGTCACAAGAACAGCGCCACAGCTAGGTATGCAAACACACAGTAGTGACGAGATCTCCTCTCTCCCCTTGTGATAGGCTTTGGGGCTTGGTGGAATGGCGGGGAAAATGAACGGCCATCAGTGCACGAGTGCACGAGTGCACGAAGAAGCGTAACTGCGCCACAACAGGTCAGCAAATCAAGCTTGCATGGAAAACCTGCTGATTTCGTCGGAATATGCCCTGAAGCAAGGCGTCTAGGATTACCAAAGCATGAATTGGTGCAATATGTAGTATTGGTGCAATTATTCAGGCCATTCAGGGGGTAGGTACCTAGGTATCAAATACTTCCGAGCGCCACAGCGTGGCTGGAATGACGTAACCTTAGCCAAAGTCTGTAGTGTGACTGGCTTCGCCTAGAACCAGCTTCAGGTTGTCTACTTAAGGGAGTCTACTCCTCTCCAATTCTCTTTCTCCAACAAAGAACCATCAATCCACGATCCATACATACTTCTCAATTTCACCATACCAAAACACCACTCATCAACAAATCCATCAGAATGCCTTTCACCGCTTCTGATATCTGCAAGATCATCTTGGCCGTCCTTCTGCCTCCTCTAGGAGTTTTCCTTGAGCGCGGATGCGGATCTGATTTCTTGATCAATATCCTGTTGACCTGTCTCGGTGTAAGTTATCACGATGTCTGGTCTCGTCGTTCAAATACTAATCCCTCCTGTAGTACATTCCCGGTATCGTTCACGCGCTTTACATTATTCTGAAGTATTGATCAAATCGTAAGTACCTCAATCCCTGGCTGTTGATATTGACGCCACAGTCTGGGGAATCCTTGACTTCATCTGAAATTGATGCTGACACAACATCAACAGAATGCTATCAGAACTTTGAAAGTCAATGAACAATATCATGACAACCCGACTCTCAAATCCTCACTTCTCACGATTAATGACTGACAAGACCCGACACACATATCTCTTGTCCAACCCATGAATTCTCCGGCCTTAGCGCCTGCATCGTCATCAATCTCTCCTCTGTCTGCCACTTGGCACGGATAATCCGGATCCAATGGCTTCCGAAAAACTGCCGCTGAGCACAGTTGTCCCAACCACCTGCAAATGGAATCCAGATCTAGATTGGAGGGGACGAGCAGGGGGTCTATTTTCTCTTACGATTGATGCATATGGGGGATCGATTTTTGCGCGTTTTTTCTTTTTCAAGTTGCATGTCTACGGACTGCGACCTTTTATGGTTTCTCAGGGGCGCATTATTGTATAGTAGACATGGGAACGGATGAATCTTGATACCCTTCAACAATCAAATTACCTCTTTGGTATACATACGTTGTGTGATTACTTTGTGATCAATTGATATGTCGTGCCACGTATTTGCCTGGGTTCCGTTGGGTTGGGAACACAACTGCCTAGGTCAGATACTATTAGGTACCATGTGTGAATCACAACACCATTGGTCCATTTCTGGGCTAGTACCTGGATTGTGTTACTACATCTAAAGCAATTGGGTTTATTGCCATCTTCACTTAGCATGTCTCTCCAAACACAAATTGCAAGAAGCATCACTTCCTGGTCCGCTGGGTTTTCTTTCAATTACGTCATGGTAAGGTTGTTTGTTCTGACGACAATCACCGTACAAGTGCTCCTGTATACAATACATTCCAACCACACCCTGGAAGAATAGACACTACCTTAATATTGTCTTCCAAAGGACATGTAGGTAACATGTTCATTTCAGAAGAATAAACTCCAGAGGGGTTGGTTATGAGATGTCATCTGACTGTCTGACTGAATTTGTTAGCATGTTAGACTTCCCAAGTTCACTTCTATGCGCAAAC
This sequence comes from Hymenoscyphus linearis, assembly GCA_900536425.1. NCBI lineage: Eukaryota > Fungi > Ascomycota > Leotiomycetes > Helotiales > Helotiaceae > Hymenoscyphus > Hymenoscyphus linearis. The sequence continues at coordinate 39,144 of UNPR01000256.1, forward strand.
TTGGTTGAACATCATGTAGACATCAATCTTATGCCAGCCTAAACATTATTCTGTTCCTATATCAACTTGGTGAAAAGACTTCCACCATCAAATACACATGGCAGAACCCACCTGGATGCATGTGCTTGGCATTGGGTCACATGATATCAAAAATCACGCTAAGATTAGCCGATTCCAAACTCTTGGCATTAACACAGAAAAATATTCGCCCATCCAGCGCTTGAGAACTTGACCCACCATTCCATCAACACCAAAAAAATACTTTCCACAAACTCGAGGCGCAGGATCATACTTCTTTGCGACCCAACACCAAAAAATCAAAATGGCACCATCAACAGTACGTACATGAACCATGCGCTTTGCTGTTGGCCCGCCTTGAAAGAGGTTGCGGCGTGATACAGTAGGCTAAGATTCAATGTAGAAATCCGGAGCAAAGGGCAAGCAGGCCAAGGTCACCAAGAAGGTAATTACCAACTCTCTCCCCAATGTGTATATATCTGCAAAGTACAGAAGCTAATGACGACCCTGTGACAGTTCATCATCAACGCTTCCCAACCGGCTAGCGACAAGATCTTCGACGTCTCCGCCTTCGAGAAGTTCCTCCAGGACAAGATCAAGGTCGACAACCGTGTCGGAAACCTCGGAGATGCCGTCAAGATCCAACAGATTGGCGATGGAAAGATCGAGGTCGTTGCACACATCGATTTCTCTGGCAGATACCTCAAGTACTTGTACGTTATCCCCGCTACCCCGCCCCAAACAGTTTTTCACGAGGAGTATTTGGCTAATTGATATGTGAATAGGACCAAGAAGTTCCTCAAGAAGCAACAACTCCGTGATTGGCTCCGTGTTGTCTCTACCTCCAAGGGTGTCTATGAGCTCCGCTTCTTCAACGTTGTCAACGATGACGCTGAGGATGATGACGAGTAAAGAACCAAAATCAAAAAATACGGATGTGTTAGATTTGGTGCATATGGGTCGTATAGCAGGAATAGCTCTTCAATGATAAGCTGTGAGGCGTGGGCCCAGACAACCAAAAACAACCTCTACATGAAACAATTATGTGATTTTTGACTTTTGTGAATGCCTCAAATGAGGCGCAGAATTTTGATAGAATTAAGGCCTATTCCTTTGCAATGATTCCTCTCCCCACTCTCGCAAAATTCAAACCTGGTAGCATCTAAATGTCCAGGTTAATATTCTGAATTACGCGAAGTATTTTGAATACTGAGAACCCATAACTGTTACTTAGCAATTTGATGTCCACCAACCACAAGCCGCCCAGCCCAATTCAAATAATGTTACTTTTTCTCGATATTAAGTCTTCCATGAATTGAGATTTATCTAGTCTGTCTACATACAGTACTACTACATATATGCCGTGCCATTCTATTGACCAATTGGTATAACCGAAAACGCCCCCCTAAGTGCAAATCTTTTAAAAATACAGATCCACAACACATATACTATATCCTCTCTCCTGCTCAAGGTAAACTTCTCATAACGCCCTCAAAAGCGACCAATGCCACCGCATTCGCAGGGAAAGCCCTCAAAAAGCAAGGCACAAAGCCTCTCCAATATCCCTTCCATCCAGCTTCTTTATATACTGTTGCCGCAGCGTCTTTCCAGCCAGCAAATTTCGTGACTCCGTCTCCTAAACCCCCACCCAGTGGATCGGTCATAATTCGTTGCTTGACCACATCCGAAGGATAACTAGTCATCCAAAAGACCTGCGCACTCAATCCACCAGCCCAGAAATTGATAGCTGGTATTGAAAGCGCAGTTTTCTCAGTGAGAAGTTTCGTGAAGACATCATAAGAACCCCACCAGAAGAAGAAGAAAGAGCGGAATAATAATGTTGCTGAAAGACCGTGATATATCCCTCTCACACCATGAAATTTATAGATTTTAGAAAATGCATCGATGGGTCCTTGATATAATCTTTCCGAACGAACATTCGAGTATTGGATTTGTAAACGTGCTTTGATGTGTTCCACCGGCGCGGCGATGAAGGATACTGTTGCCCCTGCCATTACACCTGCCATTCCATGTCCCAGACTTGGGAGTTTATGTGGGGGATCGGAGCGTGCGAATGCGGAGGGGGAGTCGTACATGCGGTCTGGGGAGAAGAGGGTTTGGTGGAGGAGTTTGCGGTAGAATGTTAGGGAGCCGAGCATTATGCTGTCCATGAATATCCAGCCGACTAGAGGGGGTGTTGCGCCTTTGTAGAGGCCTTTTACGCCTTCCTTTTGTACGGTTTGGAGGAGGCATTGGAGTGGGCCGGAGAATTGGGTGGAATTGGAGGTTTGGAGACGGACTTTTATGGTGTCGAAGGGGTGGCCGACTGAGGATTGGGGTTAGCTTTGGGATTCTTGATGAAGTGAGGGGTTTAGGAAGTGTTGTATGTCTTATCAGAGACCATTGAGTCGAAATTTATCGAGTCAAAAGCCATTGACCTTTAACATCGAGATTATATGGATGAGTACTTACCCGTCAACTTGGAGACTCCAGAAAATACACCTGCCACAAAGCCCTTGTAGTTCTTGCTACTCTCTTTTTTATCCATCACAGCCTTCGTCTCGCCGGACGCGCGAACTCCATGCCCAGCAATGGTCGTCGACATCAATCTTCCTCTATGTTAGAACAAAGTTATCTATTGCTTATCTCTCAGGCGAACTGAGCGGGGGATATTTTTGCCATAAAATCTAGGGTCGCATTCTGATTCCAACGAAGAAACCACCACGGGACGAGCCAAGGAATATTTTGAAATAAATTTAGGAAAATTGCACGAGATGGAGTGACTGGATGAGTGATGACGAGCTGATATGGCCGTTTGTGGAGAAGAAACATTGGACTGGAGAGAGAGAGACATTTCGACAGGGGTGCATTGACTGGGGTCATGCAGGGGAAGGTCGTCCACCTGCTGGTTACCCCTCCACCCCTCCACCCCTCCAAGCCCCTCCATTCACAAGATCCATGAGTCTTCACAACAGTCTTGTCGGGAATTGGTCCCTTGGGGCAGCAAAAACCCCCACCTTGGCCGACTGGACAGTCAACTCTTTTTCCGCCGTATCTTTGCGGCAAATAGAGCGAAGAGAGCTTTGTGACATGACACGTTCTTTTTAGGTACTCGAGTATAAATAGACCTGGCGCCTGGCTTGCTATATAACATTTCTTTGCGCCACGTCTCGGCGTTCGTCCCTTCTTCCCGTCCCCCGTCCTCCAGTTTACTCCTCCTCTCTACAGTACTCCGTCCGTACAGTATCAAACACCAAGCAAGTAATCTTTGAAAGCTTTAAGAAGCCGGCTTCGCTTTCTCTTCGTCCTAATTCCTCTTGTGCTGCCTTGATCGTTTTCGGTATTTCCCTTTCTACGTCTTCCTTTCCCAATACTCAATTGTCAAAATGGTTGATACCAAGGAGAGAGTCACGGAGTCGAAAAAAGGTAACTTCCATTCCTCCGAGAGACGACCGGAAGGATACTGATCATGACATCAGTCTGGACGACCCTTATTACGAACACCAAGTACCTCTCCGGTCTCTTAACTCTCGATTACTCGCTCAAAAAACACAACTCTGCATACCCCCTCGTAGCACTCTACACCGATACCTTCCCCCCAGAAGGCCACGCAGCCCTTAAAGCACGCGGAATCCCCTCGCAAAGAGTGGAATATCTTCTTCCAACTTCTGGAAAAGATTACTCTGCCGAACCTCGGTTCTACGATTGCTGGACGAAACTCACACCCTTTAGCTTGACCGAATATGATCGTGTGGTACAACTGGATAGTGATATGTTGGTGCGGAAAAATATGGATGAGTTGATGGACTTGGAACTCGATGGACCTGAGCTAGCGGGAAAGGGCAAGAGGGTGTATGCTGCGGGACATGCTTGTGTTTGTAATCCCTTGAAGAAGCCCCATTACCCCAAAGACTGGTTAGTTTCCTTTCCTCTCCCTCTATCACATCCCTCCCTCTTGCGCGCAAAAGCTAAAATATCACAACCAGGATACCAGCAAACTGCGCTTTCACATATCAACACGATACTCCAGATGCCGCCCAAACAGAGGGAATAGACCCAGCCGTTGGTCCCCTAGGCTTCATGAACGGTGGTCTTCAAGTTGTGAACCCATCTTCCGCTGTATACGATTTAATCGTTAATTACATGGAGAACAACGCTATCAACATGGATTTCGCAGATCAATCGCTACTTTCTGACTTATTCAAGGGCTGTTGGGTTCCATTGCCTTATACGTATAATGCGCTTAAGACTTTGAGGTGGGAGGGTGTGCATCATCAGATTTGGAGGGATGAGGAGGTTAAGAATGTGTATGTCTTTGTTTCTGTCCAATTAAGTGTCAAGATGAAAGCTAATATTCCAACTTTTAGGCATTATATCTTTGGTAAGACCTACTACATACCCTTCGCCCTCTCAGTCGACTACTCAGATTTATAGTCCCCTTTCGTGATCTTTTGTTTGCTAACATCTCAACAGGAATCAAACCATGGGACGACCTCACAGGTAACGACGGGAAACCATCTGATCCCACCCATATCTGGTGGTTGGATGTCAATAAAGAGCGTCTGGCTGAGGAGAAGGCAAAAGGCGTTGCTGTGGACGGATTTTAGGAGTTGGGAGGTTGCGGAATTCTTTAGAGGTATAGAGTTAGAATAGAGATGGAAATGAATAGATCAATTGATGGATGGCTGTGACTTTTTCTGATGTTTTGAGGGGTGAAGAGTGTTTGAACCAGTGGACTGAATAACGTTCAATCGCGAGTTCTTGTGGCCCCTGACAATATTCTCAATCCAACTCCCTTATTTCAAAGAAGTCTTTCTCTATGTTTTGTGGAGCCGTTGGCAGTCCCTTAATCAAACTGAAGTCTTTTAGAAACAAACAAAGTCGACGACAAATTACAGGTAAGAGAAAAGATTGTCGTTATCCTGTGTGGTAGCTCACTATGAGCGATATTTCCTCAATCTAAGTCTCTAAGTTATCATTGAAAAGCGTTCACAGCTATCACTTCTCCCAAGTGCAGAAAGTCTTGGTGCTGTCAACCACAGAGAAACTAAGCGAGACGTCTGTCCAGTCAGAAATCTTGGAACATTAGTCTTAGATCACCACACCCCCTGCTCTGGAAACCATTTAAAACGCCGATTCAAAAGGTATATATTCGCTTCAAGACTATCTGTCAACCAATCCAACGCTTATTTACAACCAAGTATCCTCGCGATCTAAGACAATACCAGTAACTTCCGACTCACTAAACGAAGCAGGACTTGAATTTTGCGACGGTGATCTTACAAGTTTCCAAGGCTCCCTTGCCTCTATGATTTCAAACTCTTCCTGCTCAATCCCAATAGCGGCTTGTTGAGCATACCTTAAACAGCGGTCGATTCCTCCGTTGTAGTCACCTGCCGGGGCCGTTTCCCAGAAGCGAACTTGGACGCCGTCTTTTTGGAGTTTGCGGATTTCGTAGATCATGAGTTTCCAGAGATCTTCGTTGGTGAACTCGTACTAGTGTTGTGTTAGGAAGTTGAAAGAGCTAGGAATTCAAAGGAGTTAGGAAGGGTGAATAGGGGGTAGTACATACCAATTCCAAATCAGGAGGCGTGTCCCCTTCAGTCTCCCAAGCTCTGGGTGTAGTTCCCTCGGTTAAATTCTTGACAATGTAATTCGATGCCGTCGCTATAACAAGACTTCTCCACCCTCGATTACAATCCAAATTCCAAGGCGTAAATTGCAAAGCAGCCACCACAGCGCGAAGGTCAGCGCGATCCTGTGTAATAGAATGTCTGCTCCCCGTTGGTCCCAAGTTTTCCAATCGTCCGCTTATGGTCCCTCTATGTGTCATGCGACCATCTCGGGCAAAGGTAGTGGCACGGTACCCAAACGCGAAGCCTCCCAAAACCTCAGGACGTCCTTTTTCGCTGCGGGAAAGTGTACAGCCTCCCGTATAGAGGAGGATTTCACGGGGATCGGTCGACCGAATGAAGCGGTATTCATCGCAGAACATGTTTTCTGGTAGCCAGCCCTCGTTTGGTGAGCTCTCTCGAGGTGGGTAAAATTTGACAGGGTAGGTTTTTCGGAAGGCGTGAGCTAGAGTTCTGGCTTGTTGTGGTGTTATTATATCTCCAGTAATCCTCCATCTTTTTCCATCTCCCGTCGTCTGTCTTTGTCGAGGGGACCATGCGTGGTTGTCGTCTGCGCAATATATTCCAACCGCAGCGCACTCGGCGCAGAGGTCGAATCCTTCACCGGCTGGTCCTTCAATACACCCGAGACAGTGATAAAAGGTTCGGCTTTTGAGGTGTTGAATGTGTCGATGACAGCGCCCACAGATAAAAGGTATTGGTATGAGGTTGTCGCGTAAATCGGAATGGTTTTCTTCATAGGACTGCATTCTGGATGGTGGAAGAAGACTGCAAGAGCTTTGCTTTTCGCTTATTCTCTTGGGTTTTCGCTTTGCAGAGAGGCAGCGTCTCAACCTTTGCAGGAGCCGAGACATATAGGTAAATAATATATGTTGTTTTAATCCAGAAATATTAAACGAATGTGGTTGGTATTTGATGATGGAGGGTTGTTCTGAATTCCCGAATATGTTACAGGCATGAAGAGCCGTGGGAAAACGCTGAAAGGGAAGGAACGTTCTACACCGCGTTGAGAATCGGCAGGTTGTTTTTCCATGGCAAGCGCGTTGCAAAAACGCAGGCGTTAGACCCTCGCTCAACTTTGTATTCATGCAAATATTCAACTTCCTCATTGCAAAGTCCAGAACACTAGATCTCCATGATAACACAAAGGTTTTCTCGTCTGTAATCTCGTGGAATCTTGAATTCTCTAATTGAAGCATCAAGTGGTAGCTTTCGCTTCTCGATAACTGGGGGGGGGGGGGGGGAGCGGGAATATGGATCTTGATTCTTCAACATTCTGGGAGGGTGTGAGGTCATCGAGGCTTAGAAGTGCCAAAAATAGTTTTTGGAAGTCACAGTAAATGTCACAGGAGCTTTTGCTGCCTGCTTGCTGCGCAAGTTGGTACCAACAGATATTTCTCGCTTAACTAGGGAGGGGGCCAATAGGAGACCTACTTTGGTTATCACCATTCGCTGACAGCTATGATCTATGGGTAAAACCACAATTACGAAAGGAGTATCTCGTAATGCTCGGATTGTTTTGGACGCTCTCAATGACGACGAAAGTATAGAAATCGCGAATAATTGGTTTACAGTGACTCACATTTCTGCCAAACCATACACAGTATCATACTAGCTTCAAAAAAGCCAATACCATAATTCAAATTATGCCTCCCAAAGTCAAAGTCCAACGCCATACCCAAAATGCAACTCACCATACTCCTCACCACTTTTCTTGTGGGTGCCACACTCGTAACCTGTGTACCCTACGGAACCGAAAACTCAACCATGTCAGCCAACAACCTTGAAAAGCGAGGCTGTCTAGAAGGAACAACCAGGTGTGGTGTAAGTCCGCTATTTCTCCCACTATCAAACAATTAACTTCTCTCTAATTCGCCATGGTATTGTAACGGAAGAAGCTGCCACTGGGGGCGTTTCAACTAGTAAGTGACCAAGAGCTCCGCCCAACTTCAAAAAATCCGCTAAGCTGACATTCTCCAGTGGGTGTGAAATTGGCTCAACATCACTCTGTGCTCCAATAAACCTATTCATCGCTTACTTTTTAGTGTACCGTGCAATCTGGAGGGAGCGATGGTGCTCCTTGTGGGTTGGCGGACAACGGATGGACTTGCCCAGGTAGCTCATAGGAATAAAGCTGTCTTTTGTCTATTCTCTTCTCGGTTTTATATACCCGGACTTGAGGGGCGAAAGGAGATGGTGATGTGTCGTTGGGATCGAGTTTGGTTGATTAGGAATTTGTTTTATCTTTCTGTTTTTCTACTATATTTGTTATTGTTTGGCTTGGTTTGTTTGTTCTTAGTAATTGTCAAATTAGAGAATCCCAAAAGATGGCAGGTATTCTACTTGCCCTTTTGATTTGATACCACCGAGCTTTTGATAGAGCGGGATTGATGTTCAGTATATGTGAGGAAGTAATATACGAGTAAGCGATATCGGGGTTTATAAGCAGTCCTGTATACCCTGTGTGTTTTTGATTCTGGGGATGAATAAATATGTAGGATAAGTATGTTTCATTGTTGAACTGGATCCACTTCCAGGTATTCAAGTCACGAGGAAAGTCCGAATGTTACCCTACGGCCACAACGAGCGTTAGCCCGTGTGAAGAGTTTTCACCTATAATTAAGCTGGAGTTTTCTGAACTCCTTCTCTCTTTAGTTATCAAACAATATGTCATCACTCAACATTGATTGAAGTCAATATTGCGATAGCTTCCTATCTCGCTTTATCAATTCTTGAGCTATCCTAAAGTGAACCTCGCAGATCTTCGGACAGTTGCCATTAAAGCTTTATGTACAAACATAGAAATGGGTCATATAAATTCTGGGACAAGTCCCAAAGGTATTATGGTTGCAAGAATTCTCACAGACCTTCAACATTATCCGCAATAGACTTCTCGAAAGATGTCCATCCGTCTTGACCCAGGCGCTTCAGTAACTCAACCGATCGTTCTGTAGATACAGTGGAACGCTCTTGGATCTTGTCATCCACGTAATCAGCCAAAATCTCTCTATCTGGACGAATCTTTCTCAAAACGCGAAGTATTCCACTGTGCATTTCATTAGTAATGAATAACTCCAACAAATATTGTTGAATACTTACTTCCACCCGAACGTTTCTGTGTAACCGAAAATTCGTTCGCCCTTAACATCTTCCTCTATGGTAGCTGAAACATGGAGAAGCGCAATATCTTGGACATCAACAAACCAACCTAAAAATATCATTAGACCAAGCAATCTCTAACTCGAATATTGGTAAGGGAGATACTTACAAGGATCCCAAATCACAGGTTCTCCCTTCAGCAATTGAATAGGGAGACCAGCGGTGGAAGGATTTAAAGCAGGATCCAACAATTTACCAAACACACAACTAGGCAAAACACTATTAACCACAAATGCCGGTTTCCTCTCCTCGACAAATTTCCAAAGGGCCTTTTCGCCTGCAACTTTGCTTGCGGCGTAGACATGGGGTGCTCGATCCCAGTCATATGGAGGAGGAGCCCATGCTGCCGCTGGAGAAGCTTCGTTCCAAGACTTGGAATCGATGTGTTTCTCGCCTTCCAGAACTGCCTTTGATGCAGCGTCCGAAGAGGACGTGTAAACAAAGCGTTTGATGGTAGAAACTTTGGTAGCTGATTCGAGAATCGAGTTTAGACCGGCGACTACTGTAGGAATGACGGCGTTTGGATCTGGGCTGAAGGATTTATCCGAGGCGACATGGATAACTGCTGCGGCTCCTACAAATTGTTCATTTAGCATTCCGTCCGGAATATGTTGTAGGAAGAAAGTGATGATTACCTTGCATTGAAGAATCATAAGCTCCTTCGGCTGCCATATCTGCAACTACGACCGCTTCGAATCTCCCTTTGCCAAATTGAGTTTCCCATTTGTCAGAAACACCCTTCAGTTTTGTGATATCACGAGCTGTTCCTCGAACGCGGTATCCGGCTTCAAGAAATTTGGCCACGATATGGGATCCGAGGAAACCATTAGCGCCCGTTACTAGAACAAGGGAGTCTTTGGGGATTGCTGGCGCCATTATAATCGATTCAAGAGAGAATAGAAGTTATGAACTGGGTATTTTTTAGAGAGGTTTGATCTGATTTTGACAGTTTCTACAGAGGAAGATGGTGATTTATAGATCTCTTGCAGATGGCAGATTGTCAATAAAAGCACGGAACTCGGAGTGCAGTCCCGCTGTTAGAGGCTTGTATACCATATCGCTAGACATTACAAATCGGTTTTCTGGTTTTTGACCAGTTACGCCACGCCCACTTCCCTTCAAGCGAATCCGACATCAGAACTGTCTGTGCGGGTTTATTTTTACCTCTATTTGACTTTGTCTGCGAGTAATTTATGACTACAGAAAGAATACCGGGTAATGCTAAGACTAACCCCCACAACGCTAGTGAACTATCTGTGATTACCTACTTCACTGGATCCCAAAGCATTTGACTGAGATGATTAGAAATCTCTCACTATTTTTGTAGGATTAAATCTCTCTTTATCGACCTTGTTGATGTAACTTCTCCCAGTCCAAAAGCTAAATCGTGTGTAGAAGTGCACTCGGAAGTCCGGGTGCCGAAATTCGCAACACTACAATGTAACAGCAATCCAGGACAGGGCGCCCAGATAAGTAAGGGCGCTCCAGCCACACCCAAAAGACTGCTACTTATCTTGTCCACCGGGAGGGCGGTAGGTATCCTTAGAATATCTTGGAGGGGTCCCATGTTTTGCAAAATCAGATAACTCTGGCTAATTGACAAGTCATATCTTCTTATTCACTCCCCTCCCAAGCTCGCTTATCCGCCCACCCGAAAGACTATCACTACTATTGCTTCCACCTCCGGAAATCTCTAGAAGAAAAGAAAATCCAAAAGACCAACCAAAAAGGCTGACTTTCAGATATTACAGTCTCCTCTTAAAATTCTTCTGATGTAAATTCTGCTGTTGTTTGGAGAGTGCTTATACCATCGCATACTTCAAACCAGAGAAATTTGTCATCACGCATGAGAACAAGAACTCCTACCAAGGAACTAAGTAGGCTTTGGCTCTTATACTCACCAGCCAGCTTCCGGATTTCACTCAACGACATTTCATAGATCCCACCTTTCCAGTTCACCGCCATTTCAATCAGAATCATATCGCAATTCCCCAAGACCGAATCAATGGCGTCAACCTCTGCGTTGAAAGTACATGTTCAAATATTTCAAAGTAAAGAGAAAACCACCAAGATGGCCACGCAGTTCCTTCCAGGTATTTTACAGAGACCAATTCATGCAGACTATCAAGAAACGTAGAATATTCCAATCCCCTTTTAATCTACAAAACCTATAGTGGGAACTACTGTAACCAACGTGAATGATGGCTACAAACCAGCTTTGAATTCCGAGTCCACGTTGGATTTTGTGTGGAATATAACTTACACTTACATGAAACTAACCGAAAGCTCCAATGGTTCAAGCTCTAGCGAAGAATACTTAGACCTAAGTAGCCTGCTAGTATTAACTCATCAATTCGAAACTATTCCTAACGATCTAATTAGTGACCAGTCATCTTTCCACCCGAGTCTATAACATCTTATAGAAACCGTGTTTTGAACGTAAGAAAAGGGTACTTGTAGCATTATTGTAGTTTGTTTACTATATTGTACTATCTTGTGACGTACTAAATGATTGGATGATGAAAACGCACGGACAAAAACTCCCGCTTATTTTTCCACCGCGGGACCGGGTCAGCGATCGCGTCTGAAGTAAGAAAACGCTACGACTTACCAAGTTTGCACATGTGGCTTCCAGGGTTGGCCAGCGTGGTGGAGGACGAGACGAATGCGACATATTCCTAAGGGCTAACGTGGTGTTGTGGAAATTATAGGTAATGGTTACCTAATATTCCTGAGCAGTACGAAGGTTTCCAACGGTTTCTACATATCTCAGATTTTGACAGGAGCACTCTACCCATATTCATTACCTTTCTATCCGTTCAGCTAAAGCGCTAAAGTTCATAAAATTATTATCTAGAATACTATCTTCAGCTCGACCTTCATCTACTCCAGGGTATCCAAGGTCCTCTGGTTATTACCGTTTGTTTTTCATCTTTAGATAACTCGTATTTGCATTATTATCTGCTTTGTGTCTGGCTGAATTTCATGTAGTTGCTCGCATCGCTTTTATGCGCTGCCCTTTTGATATATCTAAGCTTCAATTAGAGCCTTTGAACCGCGGTGATTTGAGGTAGTATTTATATACAACCAGGAATTGCCCACATTTGTTTGAATGATACTATGGCGGGAGTGATCAAATCAACGCTCGAGGCAATTCTAAGCAAAGGAATCAAGTTGACAATTTGTACTGATTCTAAGTCGATATACGAATGCTTGACTAAGCTTAGTACAACAAAGGAGAAGCGTCTTATGATCGATGTGATGGCACTACGCCAGGCGTACGAGCGCCAGGAGATCTACGAGATCCTTTGGATTAAAGGAAGTACAAATCCTGCTGACGCCATGACAAAATTGAAGCCCTGCCAGGCGCTAGTCACACTTATCGATACGAACAAAATCGATATAGTAGTTGAAGAGTGGGTCGAACGTGAGGATATATCCGAAGGACAAAAAGAATAGGATTAACAAGTCACGTGTGAATTGCAAGATATTAGGAGAGTGAAAACATTGGTTGAGCGTTTTAGATAGTTAGCTATTAGCACCGAGTCTCTTGCTTCTTTTTGAAGTAAGCCCAGTGTCGTTCTAGTATTCGAGTGAATATACTGAGTATGTTCACTCGAGGGGGCAGATCACATGACTGGGCAGGTCCTGCACAGACCACCTAGTCCTGCCTATACTGTTCTGGCATCGCTTCTACAACTTAGACTCGGTGTGCAACATTACAAGTAGATAGTTAATACTAAGGTATAACCATCCACTTGTATCGCACCCTTATCTCAGACGAGATAAACCAACAGTCACAATCACCATGTCGGGATTTGGAGCTACAACGATGAGGGACTAGGGACAAACCTGGAAATATTAAATACGATCGACTTTCCACTTCGTCGCTCCGCCGGCGACGCTTACAGACATCCTTGTCATCATCGCCCTGGGCTCTTCTGCCGCACGCCTACTCCCGCAGGGTCGGTGGGTGTTATTAGTGACTAGGTCGTCCAACTTCTTATTAAAGCGAACAGTGACCCACTCAAGCGAGCGATGTGGGTCACGTGAGCAAGAACTACTTCAGATAGACTAGTGATGTCTTGGATTAGACTTTCGACCACGGGAGGTACCCGGTTGGTCAGTCCCTTACGGCGGCGGTGTAGGAACTGGCAGAATTCTGTATTCGGATTAACGTAACGATGACGCCCAATCCTTTGTAAACTTTAGATGATGGCTGTGTTATACAAAAGTGTAAGAAGTACGGTAAAGACTGTTAAATCGAGGGGCGTTTGGTCATATAATTAAAGCGCAGCTGCTGAATCGAGGTGCATTTGACTATACAATTGAAGTACATTTGGCTATATAAATAAAGCGGATTTGGCTGTTAATCGTATATATGTTTAACCTAAATCTAGGTTAAACGCCCTACCGAGTATACTTAAGCACCTGTACTACGCCCCTTCAATCTATATACACCAATTGGTCAGTTTTAACATGCTTAATAAGGCTTACGTGACTGTGTACTTTAAAATTACATAAAAAGGAAAGAATTTATGTCAACGTATCTTGTATATATAACCCTCTCATGGCAGACAGTTGTCATGACTTTTCAACCGCCCCCCGCAACTAGATCCATGATTTCGGAATAGTCCGCTTACAAAAACTAGCCATCGACGTCTCTCCAGCCTCAAAACTCCTTTTTCCTACGAACAAAACTTGCTACTCGTACTGTACAGTAAGATTACACCTAGGAAAAACATTAAACAATCCCCTTCCCCATTCAAAGCCTTAGCCACTTGAACCCCAACAAGCACGTACACTACATGCCAATCTTGAAGTTCAAGACGTCAACATTATCAAGTATATGTCTGTCTATATACACACAACCCCGTTTTGACTCTCAGTAGAACTCCCCTCTCTTAAAACGTCCGACACCTACATTCAGTTCGGCACTAGAAATATTTTAGGAAGTATATATACTAATATAATATATTTCTTCTCAAGCCGTATTAGTGATAACTTCCTACTTAAGACCTTGACAACTAGAGAAGAACACAGCAAAGCAAGAAATAGCACCCTATAACTGATAAATACCGTTAGGAAGACGCAGGTAAAGCTGGGTGAAGGAGATTATGTGGGAAACCCCTCTCAAAGAAGAGCAACGTTTAGCATATCGTCAAAAGCAGCAGTCAGAACATTTCAGCCTTTAAGTAAGATATCTCTCTTAGGACATTATCCTCTATAAGGTTACAACTATCGTTCTATAATCGGCACTTAGCTATTACAGTAGTAATAATTCTCTAATCAATAGATATATAACTAAGGCTATCTAATAGAAGGACTGAATTATAACCCTACTATACAGAGAGGCTACTATAGATAGACGCCATCTATTTAATAATAAACTCTCGCCTTCTCTAAGAATAAAAAGTAAGAAGTTATCTAGAAATTGATATATAAATTAAATTACTCTAATATATCCTTAGATAGTAGCCAAACGTCAACCATAGGACGCCACTCTGCCCCCATAGCCGAACTAAATCAAAAATCCGAACGCTCCAACTCATCTCGACAGCATCCCAACTTTCGACAACAAAACCTCTCCTCTCAAAAATGGTCTCAGAAAAATAGCCTATCAGAAAGCGAGGAAACAATACAGAGTTGGTGTCTTCCAACATGGTATCTTACATACCACCCTCTACTTATCTGTATTGTAGGTTCAACAGAACGAGGAACTTCGCTCAGGCAGTCAGGGGAGCGGCGACAGCAGAGACCGTAGGGTTAACTGGACTTGACTAGAGGATGGGAAACTTATATAGAGGGAATTAGAGGGGCATAAGAACATTCCTAGCTTCTTCATTCTCTAGGGAGTCCAGTTCAACCTTCTTTGCTCACCCTTGCTTGTAACACAGTACACTACTCTTAATCCCTAACTTGTAATACCCCTCTACCAAGTTGGAGAAATACAAAGTACAGTAATCCTTTCAACGGCTCACTCATAACATCTCTCAAACATAACCAAACAACCGGTTGAACCCAATCACCAACTAAGAAAGTAACGAGGTATGAATGTATTTCACTTTAATAAGAGGGAGCCATTATATCAATCAACAAACAAAAAAAAAGACGAGTCAAATAAAAAAATCCTAACCCACTCCACTCCACTACTCACGTCCCACCTCGCTCTATAAAAGTATCATACAACACCCAAAAAAATACCATTCGTATCCATTCCCTCTACCACCAACGAAAAAAGAAAGGAGAAAGTCGAATTTATGTACATCCAACGCTTTCTTTCTTTGCTTTCATCCCGCTGACTTTGACAAGCCCCTCCCAGGTCAACGTCTGTATTGTGTGAACTTTTCCTGTAGAGACAAAAAAGATTGATAGTACGATTTTGGTGTCAAAACCGTCTCTTTTACCCCTCGCTTTCCCTGCTTGGTTTTCTTTGTACAGGAATTAATCCAAACAAATCGCCTGTCCGATGCAAAAATAAAAAAGGAAAAAAATAAGACACCTCGTTCCACGCACAGCCAGCTGCCGAGTCTCGACGACGCCGCTGCGAGGGAGATGCAGAGTAAAGCAAATAACACCAGTCCCAAAGATCTGTCGAGGCTAAATATCCCGACAGTGAACAACGCCTATTAAGTCTTTTCATTAATGGTCATAACCAGCTCCCCTTTGCCATGGACTACAAAATGTTAGATCAAGTCTTTAGATATCGGGAATGAGTGACTTACCTGGCATTACTCTGGCCTCTGTTTGGGAAACTTGCCGGACTAGCATTGTTCGCCGCTCTATAATTTTGAGACAAGTTAGAATTTGAATTATTATCCCGGTATGGGGCTGCCAGCGGTGCTGGTGAGCCATTCGCCGATCTATCCTGGTAGATGGGAGGTGTTCCTCTGGCACCAGCGGGGAAAAGTGGTACTGACGGATCAACGGGGGAATGAGGAGGCTCTCGGTAATGTGCGCCAGAGTTCGCTGTGGATGGTGGAAGTGGCATGTTTGCTGGGTTTCTCATTGAGTCCGAGGACCATGAATCGTTGTCGTCATCCAAGTCCAGGTTGTGCTTGTAACCTCCCTTGCCGTCTCCACGGGCGGTGGCTCCGAGGGCGTCCAATTCGGTCGTTAGCTGGGTTTGCGACTTGACAAAAGAGGCACGGTCATCGCTCATTGGCTGGTATCGGGTATCTGGGTTCTTTCGGATGAAGGCATAGATGGTAGCGATTAAGACTAGAATAAGGAGGACCAAAGAAAAGGCTGCGTTAATGATGAAGAAGATGACACCCATAATTCCAGTAACTATGCCAGGCTGAGCAAAGACCTCGGTAAAGACCAAGAGGAATATGGTGTTGACAAAGTTGACTGCACAAATGGCGATGTTGAAGCTATTGGTGCTCTTGTCCATCCATGGTCGAATAACACTAGCGCCAATCAAAGCAGCGGCTTCAATGAGGAGAAGTGCGATGGCCTGAACAGTACCTGCGTTTTGTCCAAATGCAATAAACATTCCCTTGATGAGATGGTAAACCAAAAATGGAAGGATGAAGTAGTAGGCGGTGGCTCTGAATTGGACATAGAGGAATCCCCATTTGTTGAGTGCTGCAGGGTCAGAGTACAGGATATATGCTGGGTTCTTGTGCATCTCAACTGATCGCTTTGCAATTCTGATAACCTTCATGGCGGCCCATGCAAGTGTTCCTGACATGCCAAAGAAGAAGAAAATGGCGAGAACAACCTCAGCTGGCGAATCGACCTGTGTAAATTCCCATAAGCAGAGGATGGTCATTTGCGGATAACCGATCAGAACCATGCGGAACATAATGCCCTTGAGAACTGTAAACCATCCATTTCGGAAATCTTGGAATTTGTCAGACTTCATCCATCTAGCTTTAACAGCAACCTCGCAGAACCCCTTGAACATGGCCACAAAGATGATGGTAAAAACGATGAAGATTGAGTAGAAGGCAAGACCAGTCAAGAAAATGTTGGTGGCTTCAATTCCAGCCCTGAATGCAACACGCTTGATTCCTCTGACGATATAAGTGCCAGTCACGGTTTCGGTACCTGCGTTGTTGCTACGAGTGTGGATCTCGTGAGCACGGGTGAGCAGGCTGATCGTTTGATCCATTGTTCTCTTGGCCAATTGTCCAACGGAACGCTTTTCAACTTGAACAGATGTTGTGGTAAGAGTGTTGAGAAGGGTGTCTGGTGTTCCTCCAGTGGACTTTTGATACCATGTTGCAATCTTCTGCATGAAATCAACCTCAATGATACCCATGGTCCAGTCGAAATTTTGGGTCCATGATTGAACAATTGGTGGGAGTTCGACAGCTGTCATTCCAATGATTGCCTGTGCTTGGAAATATCCAAAGAGAGAAAGCGCGTTAGCAGCAACGTGAGCAGCAGTGTTAGAGTGACCAAGACCAGATGTGACAGCTGATGCCACCAATGCCAAACCTGCAATGACGGCGGTTGTCCATCCTACACCCTTTTGGTCAACTGTTTGACCATTGGACAAGTTGGCTTCCACACATGCAAGACTGATGAGTGGATTGGCTGTAGAGTTGATGTGAATCTTGACATTGGCATCAAGATCGGGCACACCATAAGCAATACCTGGAATCTGGTTGATGACACTTTGCTCAAGTTGGATATTGGAATTGATATCCAGCTGTCCAGTGGCCATAGGGCACATTCCAGTCATGTCCTTAATGCTGCAAGGGTCGAGGATCTTCTTCACGACGGCCAAACCATAGGCGGCGACCTCGATTCCGAATGTGACATTGCCTTGAATGGACGAAACACCGACGATATCGAATGTGAGTGTTCTGTTATCTGGTGTGAATACAACGTTGAATAAACTTGCAGTGAAGCTGGAATTATCCTGGCAGGAGTTAAGTGACTTCGATTCAATTAAGCGCATAGAGGAGGCGCCGGAGAGTAGAGAAAGGAAAGATGTCCCAAGGACGAAAGGCGATAGTATTGAGGATCGCATGTTTGTGAGGTTGTGTCGACGAGTGCCGTCGTGGCAGCGAGGATATAAATGGTTGGTCCCGGTCGTGCCGATCCAAGTAGAACCAAGACTTGGTTGTCTTGTCCCTTTCCCTCCCAATGTACAAGCGGTTCGCGTTCACGATGGAATTACAATGCGCAAGGTTCGAGATGGAGTGATGTGAGGTCGGAGAGGATCGTAACGGCGGTTGGATGGAAGTACCTAGAGTATCGTGTCCAAAAAAGCTGGCAGCGTGGAAATGACGAACGAGGAGGCGCTGAAACCAGGAATTTCGCAGACAAGATGTGGGTTCCAGCTCACAAACGAAGGAATGCTGCGAGGCAAAAGAAGAAGGTAGAAGGAGAAGGAGAAAGGGAAGAAAAAGGCCGAGGTCGAGGTCGAATCGAGAACGAGAGAGATATCGACGACGTCGTAAACGGGGTGAGAGAAGATGTTTATGGGGGGTGGTGGTTGGAGGTGTTGGAGAGATGAATGGAGGAGGTTTAGGCTCAGGGCGCGAAGTTGGAAAGGAGAGGGAACGGGGAACAGACGAGGGACGAGGGACTTGCAGGCGGGTGGCTAGCTAGCGTGGGGCGGGGTGGCCCGAGCAATGAAAGCGGGTTGTAGACTACGGTGAAGAACAAGAGCACATCTGCAAGGAGGCGGGTATTCTGGCTGGGGGAGTGGGCTGGGGGGGGGTTTGTGTGTGAGGCTTTTGGAGGTTGGGCTGAGGCTGGGGTACGAAACGCTAGGGCGGACGTTAAGCGCAGTGGTCATCATTTACCGACCACCAGCCAAATGCGGATTTGGTGCTCTAGCTCTTTATTGGGCTGGCGGTGTGGCTAGAGTAAGTGGCTCTATTTTCGCTTCGTATTGCCAATGCCCGATTCATCAACACTGTGCTTAGCACTGCCTCGTCAGCCAATACCCCAATACCCCAATACCTCCGTCGAGACGGCCTTCAAAGAGACTGGAAATTGCCCTGAACGCCTCTTTTCTACCCGGCTACCTATCATCCACTGATCTTGGAGTTGTATGATTCATTTCTTGTCTCGCAATTATCTCTCGACTGCATCGTTCTTGAAGACACCTTTCTTGAAGACGGACGACTCGGGTCAAGTACTTGAGTACAGCCAAAGTTTTACGCAAGATCAAAAATAGCTCCTCGCGAGTAACCCGTGGAAATCTAATTCCTGCTGCTGCTGGAGTTAGAATTAGTATCCGGTACGGCAAACTACTTATGCTTATTATTTACCCCCTCTCACCACTGTTCTGAACAATCATACACGATACACCACACATTTACGACCTACATCTATGATCCCAATCGGTCGGCTCGTAAAGATGACCTCAACTCTACTCAAGGACAGCTCCATCCGTCCATACTTTGTAGAGCAGATTTGATCATCAATCGCCCGACTCGTTCCTGGCAAGAATGCGACAAACGTCGTTAGGTGCCAATACCTGAACCCGGCTTCTCCAAGGTTGTTTCCCTCAGATCTCGACACGGATGACTTGGCCGACCCATGACCCCATCAAGAGGATAAAGGATGCTCCTCGCTGAACTTCAATTGGCAATTGTTGTGAAGACGGAACAGATCAATCTCCACTTCCACTCCAGTCTTCAGATTCAGATCCGCGTGCAGTGGAATCCAGCGGGTACTCGACGTGTTAGGGAAGATGCTGTAACACATCGCGCATTGCCTTGTGGAGTTCATTTCTTCATTCCAGGGCACACCACCGCTTCCGACCACTATCCGCTTGCACAGCCTCCTTTGGACGAACGCAACCACGACTTTCCGGTGAAAGCGGCTTCAAGAAAGCTTGTGTTACTGTATCCATTCGTGGCAATTTGATGATTACTGGAATGCCACTTTTGCCCAAATTGGATATTCAGGTATCTTCCTTCAACTCTTGGTATTGGTTAATAACATAGGAGTGAATTATTCATTCTTCACAATGGCATCACCGCAATCGTCAATTGTCCGCTCTTTCAAGGGAGCCCTGAGACCTCAAGGGTACCGGACCAGTTAGAGCTCCGCCCATCATGGATCAATGTCATGCCGAGCCTAGCCATGTTACTCAAACCTAGATTGTCCTGTGTGAAGCGACAGGTGTATCAGGTCGAGCCTCATCTGAATTCCGTTGGCTGTCAACAGGAAACTGGTGGCCAGAGTGGTGGCTGGAGCCAAAAGTTCCATGATTAAGAAATCACCTGTCACTACTCTGAACGTCTTTGTGAATCCATCTCCTGTCACTTCATCATTCATGATTTCCTGTTTCAATGTTGATCTTCCGATCTCCTAGATGAAATGAAGTTTTACAACCTAAATCTATTTTTAGACATGTCAAAGAAATGGTCGTCGATCACGAGTATGTCAGGTGATGCGCTGATGACGATATTTACATCCCTTAAGGATATAAGATTGTTGATGAGTTTTCAACTTTTAATTGAAAACCGTTGTACACGGGTCTAGGAACAACCTAGTGTAGTTCTACCATGACTGAATCTGTAGTTGTCAAGCTGGTTCGGCTACTCGGCCCCTGAATTTTTGTTTTCCCAATTCAAACCGCATTCTTCCGATAAATCGTGAGGATATAATTTCTGTAGAGACCAACAATACAGTTCAAATTCAAATTACGGAACTTTCTCCATTCATTCCATAAAGTACCGCTTTTGATACTTTTTCGCGCTTCTCGTCTTGGCCAAAAACAACCCGACAATCTGGTCGGGGCCTTCGTATTTCTTTGACATCACATCCATCCTTGGCATTGGAATTACATTGGAATTACATCCATCTACAACACCATGCCCAACCCACTTTCACGCTTACCGCGACTCGCATCCAGTATCCGAGGTACCATCCGACCTACACGGCTACACCAAGCAAGACTATTTTCATCCTGCTCACGATGTCGCACCGATGGCGTGTACCAGGAGCTTACAGCTATGCGAACGCGAACGCCCTTCATTGAGGCGCTACGGGCACAGCAGAATGAGACGAAGGGCTCTAGTTCAACGTCTGCCGAGAAGAAACCTCGAGATTTGACACCAAAGACGATGGCTGATAGCTACCATCGTGTCGTAAGTCACATGACACGTATTTCTTACTCTCAAACTGACAGGTTTGAAGATACTGCCATTGGCTAGAGATCCGTGGCTTTTGGACTCATATATCAATGCTTCTGGTCATATTCGACTGGGAACGTTATTTATGGACCTAGATGCTCTCGCTGGAGTTGTGGCCTACAAGCATACTGGTGATTCTGTTATGACTGTGACGGCTGCTGTTGATAGAATCACGCTTCAACGACCCCTGAGTGAGATCTGTGATTTAGAACTTAGTGGCCGAGTGACTTTTGCCACAGGAAGAAGTAGTATGGAAATCTCCCTTCAAGTTGCAAAAGCCCCCAAAGAAGGGGAAAAATCAAAAGAGGAAGATGTTCTCTTGACCTGTGCATTCACCATGGTAAAATCTCAAACCCCACATTTAAGACATACCACAGTTTTTAATGAGACCACAGGTATCTCTAGATCCAACAACCAAAAGACCTGTCCAGATCTCTCCACTCACCCCAACCACAGCAGAGGAGAAGGATATTTTCAATGAAGGAGAAAAGAACTACAACCTCAAGAAAGCCGCCTCAAAACTTGCTCTGATAAAACAAACACCCAATGATCAAGAATCAGACCTCATCCACGCACTTTGGCTCCAACAACTGAGCTGGCATGATCCAAACACTGATACTAGGAGACCGGACAACGCTTTAAGCATGGCAAGTACCCAAATCCAAAGCGTCCAAATAATGCAACCCCAATTGTAAGAATCTCCCCGTAAACCCCTCAACCCCCTTCACAACCTAACAAAACAAAGCCGTAACCGCCACAACTTCATGATCTTCGGTGGTTTCCTCCTCAAAACCACCTTCGAGTTGGCATTCACATGCGCCTCCTCCATGTCTCACACCCGTCCAACATTCATCGCTCTCGACCCCTCAACATTTGAAAATCCCGTGCCTGTAGGCTCAGTTCTGTACCTGACGGCTACGGTAGCTTACACGGATTCGCCGCTCCTCGCTGAAGGAACGAAGGGGAGTGAGACAGGGAGACTGTTAGAGGAGGGGCAGAAAGTGAGTGCGGAGGGGATGACGAGAGTCCAAATTCGAGTTGATAGTAAGGTTAAGAGTATGGATCATGATGGGGAGACTAAGGGGACGGGGGGTTTTAGTATGTTTTTCCCTCTTAATTCGTGTTCTTCCATTTTCTCTCTGGGGGTTCTTTTTGGGGCTAACAATTGCTACAGATTATACCTTTGATGTGAAACGCGATATCAAAGTCATCCCTGAGACTTACGCCCAGTTCATGATGTTCCTTGATGCACGACGTCGATCGCTGCTTTTGAGTCACCATACTGAGGATGGACAGGGGAAGGGTGGTTTGTTGACTTAGTAGAACCATTCCCTCTCCCCCTCTGGTGTTTTGGGGATTTGTATAATACGGTTATCTTCTGGAATCAAATTTCAAATTCCAGTTCTCCATCTTCATTTTACCGTGAACTTTTTGTCTGTGAAGAAAAGTGTAGTTTTTTTGACAGTAGAGCAGTTTCACAGATTTGAAGCGGACCTTGGAAGTGGTATTAGCAACTATCCCCCATCCCCAAAGAATGCCAAAATTGCCAAAGAAACACTTCTTCATGAACCTGTATGTATGCAGCCTACCTTCTCCCATTTCACATCTTCCCATTATCCCACTCCTCTCATCTCATCTCACTCTAACTATAAAGTCCAAAAAAATAAACCACCCACACAATCCCCCCATAAAACAATTCCCCATTCTTCTTTCTTCTACCGTCAAAACACTACTAACTACTAAACATTACATGTTCTCCAAAAAAAAAATCCCCCCCTCCACAACCCCACAATCTTACGATAAAAAAGTCTAACTTTGTTTAAGAGATAGATATCAAGAAAAGGTTATAGCATAGATAGGCTCAGGACGCGAAGTGCGGGGTAAAGTGGGGATGATGGGATGATGGGATGGGGTGTTCTATGGTGGTAGAGGGATATATATAGTGTATTAATAGCATTGGGAGTTGGTCCTGGATTTCTTTTGGTTTAGATGTGGGAAGAAAGGGGGAGGGGGAGGGTAGGATTTGTGATAGAGGAAAATGTTGATGGGAGAAGGATATTGATGACATGTCTGATGTCCGTGGTTCAGACTACTAATAGAAACACTTTCAATTTACTCAGAAAACACCCGAAAACCACTCGGAACCACCTTGTAAAAGAGCCTCAAATACGGTACTCGCATTTACAACTTTCAATCTACTCGCAAAGCACTCGTACTCCAAGCTACAAATGAGCCTTGAATACCCGCATTTTACAGAACGGACTTAGGCTGATTGAGCATGGGCTTACAGACTTTTAATATTTAACCTTTCACTTGGACCGATTTTGCTAGCTATAGAGTCTATTAATCCTTAATATCGCACTCTCACTGTCGTATACTCACTGTCGTATCCTTACCTATTGCACCCTTACTATCGCTAGTCCTCACTATCGCTAGTCCTCACTATCGCTAGTCCTCACTATCGCTAGTCCTCACTATCGCTAGTACTTACTGCCGTATCCTCACTATCGCACCCTTACTATTGTCGGTCGTTACTATTATACCCTCACCTGTTATACACTTACTGTCGCGTAAAGGTAGCTACTTACTATTGAGAGTAGACGCGATATTTTTATGTTATCGCCTAAGTAAGACGGGCGCCTTTCCTAAATCGGCTAGACTGTTATATTACTACTCCCGCTTCTACCTCATTTTCCTATCCTTCCTAGGCCCCTTTCTTTCTTTAACTACGACATTAAGGTTAGGCGATAGTGAGGATACGATAGTAAGGGTAGGCGATAGTGAGGGTAGGCGATAGTGAGGGTAGGCGATAGTGAGGGTAGGCGATAGTGAGGGTAGGCGATAGTGAGGGTAGGCGATAGTGAGGATACGATAGTAAGGGTAGGCGATAGTAAGAAGTAATAGACTCTATATCTAGTAAAATCGGTTTAAGTAATAAGTTAAATATTAAATATTAGAAATTTATAATTTTATACTCTATCGGCCGTATATCTATTCTGTAAGAACTATAATATATTATTTGAAATACTAAGTTAATAGTAAAAGAAATAAAGTAAAAAGTAAAAAAGATCTAAATAGCTAATCTAGAACTTTAATAAAAAGTTCGCTTCTCTTAAATTATTTAAAGAATTTAGATAAGTAGGTAGTTTAAAAAGAGAATTATTTTATTTATTAATCTTAAGTTTTTAACTCTTTCTCTTTGTTGGTTTGACTATAGGTCAATAGGACAAATATAATAATAATCTAGTGTTATATCATATTCGTCATGTCTATCTAAGTGCTGGCTACTAGTCCTGAATATATCTAGAAGCCACGTCACGTGGCTTCCCTCGCTTACACTCGCAAGCACGTATAGATATTGTAATACGTTAGGATATTACGATACGTTAGCTATATTACAACGTGTTAGTTAGTATATATAGTATGAGATATATAGCCTATAATACGTGTGATACGTGTTAGCTAATCTATAGTATAAGGCATATAGTAGTACGTGTTAGATTGTCTTATACGGTATACGTTTTAGCGAGGCATATAGTCTATAGCGAGGTATATAGCCTGTAGCTAGAAAAAAGGGGCTAATACGAGTAGCTAGCCTATATAGGCAAGTGGCCTACGCTATATAGTAAGGCGTAGTAAAGGTATATTGTAACACTAGTAGCTCTTTTAAAAGTAGCTAAAAGCTTACGATTATAAAAGAGGTATAAAGGAAAGAATTATAGGTAGTATACCTAAATAGGTAAAAATAAAACATTTTTAAAATAAGTAAAAGGAAATAGTTAGAGATAGTATATCTAAAATAGGTAAAAAATAAGATAATTATAAAGTGTCTAAAAAATATATAAAATAAACTATAAACCTACGTCCCTGTGACACTAAAGGTGTAAGTATGTGAGTGTGTAAAAGCTTACATTGTAATCTATCTACTAAACTAAATAATATAGCGTTGCCAAGCCCTTAGCAAGCCCTGTGACTAGAAGGATCCTATGTCACGTGACTAGGTTGTCATAGATGCCCCCTTCGATAATGTCCTTGTCCCGAGGGTATATAGTTAAACCGGGTTCCCCTTTGTGATCTAACCTACTTCTACCGGGTAATCTAAGTCTAACCTACTTCTACTAGGTAATCTAAGTAATCTAACACCTTTTATCTATCCGATCTATTGTCGCTCACTTATATGCCTTAGATTACTTATATCCTTTGTCTTTTCTGTGAGGGCTCATATGTGGGTGAATATGGGTTGGTGTAGAGTTTGTTTACTTCGCTTAGTGAATGCAATTAAGGGATGGAGCAGGATGGAGTTGCCTAATCGAGGCTAGCGTGGAGCTGCCCAGTGGGGCTTAGCGTGGATTCTTGTTGACTATAAATAATAGCTAGCTCTAGGACTTTCTTAGAAGGCTCGCGATCAATCTCAACCTTATTCTGGAATAGTCTTTTGTACGCTCCTAGTGATACCCTGACATATTGATCGCCTTCTCACGATCCAGAGTCCGATTTGACTTAGTCGTCGTACTCGCCATGGATACTCTTAATCCTCAGTCCTCGTTCGAGGAATACAAAACTATTTGGTACAACGTTAGAGACTCGGACGGCTTTACCAAGCTCTTCCAACACAACAACGGCTGGTTCTGCCAGTTGCTTATTGAACTTGGTTTGTCGTCGCTAGAGGAAAGACAGAAGGATGTGATGGAGATTCCGTGTAGGTTATTAGATAAGACTAAGAACCTAACTTCATCCACATACTCTCTGCTTGACTCTGGCGCTTCTGC
>UNPR01000179.1:0-102530 GCA_900536425.1 Hymenoscyphus linearis
GAGGACTGAGGATTAAGAGTATCCATGGCGAGTACGACGACTAAGTCAAATCGGACTCTGGATCGTGAGAAGGCGATCAATATGTCAGGGTATCACTAGGAGCGTACAAAAGACTATTCCAGAATAAGGTTGAGATTGATCGCGAGCCTTCTAAGAAAGTCCTAGAGCTAGCTATTATTTATAGTCAACAAGAATCCACGCTAAGCCCCACTGGGCAGCTCCACGCTAGCCTCGATTAGGCAACTCCATCCTGCTCCATCCCTTAATTGCATTCACTAAGCGAAGTAAACAAACTCTACACCAACCCATATTCACCCACATATGAGCCCTCACAACGAGGTCGGAATACTTAGAAGCCGTAGCTAATAGAGCACCGAACTCGTCGTAAGTTATATTCGGAGGAATAGATATAGCGAGTACGACGACTAGGTTAGGTCGAACTCGATTTAGAAGAAGGCGATTAATATATTAGAGAATCACTAGGAGCGTATAAAAGACTACTCTAGAATAAGGTTAAGATTAATCGCGAGCCTTCTAAGAAAGTCCTAGAGCTAGCTATTATTTATAGTCTATAACAAAGAATCTACGCTATACCCGATTAGGCTAATTAGGGAAGCTCTATCTATAACAACATCTAAAACAACATTTACTAAGCGAGTCAACAAACCTACACGTGACCACATTCAATCTACAAACCCACACGTAACCACATTCAATCTATAACCCACACGTGACTACATTCACCTAAGCCTCGAGCCCTCACAAAATGCCTCTATTATTATTATTATTAACCGGCGAATTGCCCTAGGCTTAGTAAGAATAGATCTAAAAGTTAGTGGCCACAGCTGTTAAAGCCGCGTTAGATTTATAGTAGGTACGAGGTAGTTAAGGCTAAGATCGAGATTAAGATCGAGATAGGGAAAGCTCTATAGGATTTGTCTAAAATAATAAGTCGAGGAATATATTACGTCTAGAGGACGTTAGATACTTTAACCCTATAAACGTAGACGAAGAAGGAAATATAGGTAAGTACGTCATTTATAATAACGTATACGTATTTACCGACATACTACTCTATATTACTAAGACTAAAGGCGAGGATACAGTCCGAAAGGTATTTCCTAAATACCTTTAGGCGGATGTAGCACAGTAGTACGTAGATAAGCTCACTAAGCTTAAGAAAGACCTTTTTATAGACTATACCGTCTAAAAGATAGTAGATACGCTTATAGCGAGATTTAAAGTTCTAACAAACATCGTATAAGCTAGGATAATAGATGTACGTCTAACGCTATCTAACATTAGATAAGGCTAGACAATTTAGAGATTCGCCTAGGAACTGTTCTAAAACGCGCGGTTAGTAAGAGTAGACTTAGAATTTAATTATATAATAGTGTTATATAACGTAATAGATCTACCGCTCTAAATGATTGTTCGTTGCCCTATAGATAGTATAAAATTAAACTAATTTTTAGTAATCTATAATAGGGAATAGTCGCTAATCCTTAACGTAGTACATAAGCTAGGTCAGTCTTAAGCGTTTAATTAAAACAGACGAGGAGGTTACTAAGGATTATCCTAATAGTAGGCCGAGAAGAACCGCTAGCTAAATAATTTAGGTTACCGACAGCTATACTAAAATAGTAGAGGCTGTAGGAATTCGAGTTTTAGTAGAGGGGGTTTAGGTATAATAGGGAATAAAAATATAAATACTAATAACAAATAGTTCTAACCGTAGAGCTAACAGCTAAAGTTCGGTTCTCCCTATACCTAGCTAGGAATAAAAGGCCTATAAAAGGCGCTCTAAGGTCTAAACAAACACGCTAACCGACAGTAGAGTTATCCGACGAATATAAGGAGTATATTCCTAAAGGTATATAATACCGCCGAGGAAGAAGCTAATAAACAATAGAGCGGATCCTACTTTAGAGACGAGCCCGCGCCTAAAGAAGGTAAAACGTAAGACGTATAATTCGTAGACGAATAGGAAAACGAATAAGAATAGTAATTCGATTGTAAGGAGTTCTTTAGTAGATTTAGAACTATAATTATAGAGGAATTGCCTAAATACAAGGAATGTAAGACAGAGTTCCCGTCTAAAAACAAGCTCTACTATTATTTACAAGAAGGTTACTAAGTTAAATAGAACAGAAAGGCTAAAAAGAAGGACTTCTTCGCTAAGCTAAAGGTAATAGTCTAGCTAAAATTAGGACAGCCTAACGTAATAAGTACTTTAATAAGAGACTAATTAGTAGCGTTCTATACAGATATAATTCGGAGTTCAACAGACAGTTAGGTAGATATTAGAATAGGTTATAGATTTAGAAGATAGTAGTACGTCTACGTATCGGTCTAGCTTAAACTAGAGGGAGAGTAAGGAATAGTATACTTAGACATAGGTTATAGTCTGACCTTAGTAGATAAAAACTAGCTAAAGAAGATAAAGCCAAACGTTGTAATTAGACATATAGCTATAGGAATTACTATAAAAGGTATCTTAGGAAACAGACACTAAACAACCGAATATACTATCCTTAACCTATACTTCCTAGGTACTAGATTAGATAGATCAGCCGCGGTAGCTTAGATTACACGAGAGGTACACGTAGTAGATGGCCTCTAGGCGAACATACTAATAGGAGTAGATATAATAGGACCCGAACGAATAGATATATCTTTTATAACAATGTAGGCGAAAATTAGATTATATAATCTTTCGATCTAAATTATAGCTAAGGTATCTAGTCTATAGATTAACAAACTAGTTTATATTAAGAAGATAACAGTTATCCCGCCGTAAATAGGAATACTTATAGAAATATACGACCTAAAGCTATTAGACCGGGAATATCTATTCTAACTAGATAGATCGCCGGTATACCTATACTTATATTTAGTTAATAGTAAGTTCTTATCTATTTTAGCGAAAAATAAGTTGAATAGACTAGTTCGTCTTTATAGGAATATAAGACTAGAAAGGCTAATAGAGATGTTATTCGATAAAATCTACTACGTAGACGCCGACGACTAAGTTAAGATTTTCGACCTCGTATTAGAACTAGTATAGTAAATAAACGACTATAGACTATAAATCGAGAGAGACAAAGAAACTAAGTTAGACAGCGGCATTATAGTCTAAGGGACAAAGACATAGTCGCGTTACTAAAGAGCGTCTATAACTAGTTCCTAGAGGTTTAAAGACCTAGATAAGGTGTCTAGATCCCGATAGATTAGTATATAAAGGTCTATCTTAAACCTAGATAGGAAGAAAGAATAATAGGACAAGTAAGAGTCTACCTAGTAGGACAAAAGGGTTAAGAATTAATTAACCGAGTCTATAATAAATTATATAAAGAAGGAAAAATAGAATAGACTACGAAATACTATCCTTTTACGTACCCAATGTTTAGAGTATAGAAGAGTATAAAAGATAAGAAGGGTCGAGTTATAATCGACATTTAAGAACTAAATAAGTTAGTTATACTATATATATACCCTATACCGCTCTAGTCTAAAATAGTTATAATATATATAAAATATAAATATATTATAGCGATCGACTACTCTACCTTTTTCTTCTAATAGTAGGTATATCTAGAGCATTGTCTATACTTTATAGTTATCTTATATAGAGGATAAGAAACGTTAAATATACCGTTAATAGGATATAAAAACACGCTAGCATATACCTAGCGACTAATAGATTACTATCTACAAAGCCTTAAGTAGTTTATAAGAACGTACGTCGATAATATAATAGTCGTAAGTAGGACTTTAGATGAGTATTATAAGTATTCATAAGCGCTCCTTAAGATTTTTAGTAATCTAGGGTTAGTATGTAGTCTAGAGAAGACTTTTTTCCTCTATGTCCACTTCCTCCATCACCACTTCCACCACCGTTTCCTCCACTTCCTCCAACGCCACTTCCTCTATCTCCACTTCCTCCATGTCCACTTCCTCCATCACCACTTCCACCACCGTTTCCTCCACTTCCTCCAACGCCTGTAGTAGTACTCCTATACCTAAGTATACATATGTCTTTGAAGTAGTCTCGCCTACAATTACAACAACCACCACCATCGAAATAGGGAACCCCATTAATAGCCACTGTTATGCAATAGGGGAAAATACCAGCACCTTTCGCGCATTTGTTACTACATGGATTTGGTGCTTCATCCCCATAACAGTATCCCACAGCCGCTTCGATGTCCCTGCGGGCTCTGTATACTCCGCACTTCCCAGGATTAACAATATCCGCCTTAAAACTCCCACCTGATCTCCAAAGCAACCCTCTTTTTGGCGCTTTCAACTGGGTAACAATCTTTTCCGCGAAAGGACCATATTTCCCGCTTCTTGCCTTGCGTATTACAGTGAGAGTAGCTTCGCGGATTTCAGAGGCATCCATAATTTTCAAGTACTTTAGCTATTCTCTTCTGGTCAGTAGGTTGTCTAGCTAGCGTTCGATACCAAACCCCATGTTTCCAAGATCTTTGGTTCTGAGACTTACATTCGCTTGAGTTTGGTACTGAGGTTTCCAATCAGGAATAATTATTGCATCCTCAGTGGTCGTGGAGCCTTCTTGGGTGGCTGGCTGCTGAGTGATAGAGGGCATTTGTATTTGGCCTGGGCCTGTAGCGCTTGATGATGAAGCTGCTGGTTGAACCATTTGCTGTTGGGGATTGGCCTTTCCTGAACCTTAGAGTTTGTTGTCAGGTACGTGTATCGGTGTAATAGAAGAGTATCAAGGTAGCAGGAAAGTGTGTTGAGTTGAGGTAGAGATCTAAGTCTACAGGCTAACTCAAGGACTATTTAAACCCCAGCGCAAGCTAGCCCCTCACTTGTGTGACTTACAGTGAGCCCTAGCTTAGTGACCCTAATGACTCCTATGTGAATGGAAACATACAGTCAGATAACCTAGCCTGACAACAGAGGTCTAGTAGTCCTATGGGGGTCGGGGCGCTTCCCTTCAAGGACTCCTTATCAACGTCAATTTGAGTCATACATGATGATTCACAATCACTAATTTGGGTGGCAAGTTGAATGACAGTTTATGTGTCAGGAAATATCGATAACAATCACACATATGGTGGGAGTCAAACTTGATGTCCAACTCTAATAATAATACCCAAGGACGTGATTGCCAACGGACAAACCCTCCTGGAGAAAAGGCATGTTTGCCTTCTTCGTATCTATGAATTTTCATGCCTCAGTGAGTATTAATACCCGTTATGAGTAAGAAAGACAATCCTCACTCCCAAAGCAGGCTTTATGTGTGTAATCATGTTGATTTCTCAAATCCTCCTTGATTGAGAAATTAATACGCCTTTTTGCAGTTTGTTTCAATAACGAAATCGAAGAACCCTTCTGCATGTTTTTCTTCTGAACGCGGTTCGCTGGTCTCAATTATCTTGTCTGCCCTCTTTTTACTCAACTCTTGCTGATCAATCTACATGATCAATCTATATATTTTGGTTGAATTCTCAAGAAAGCTCGGAAATTTGTTGGGGTTTTTCTATTCTCATAGGGCAGCCAGATGTCAGCTGTTGTTTCAGGAAGAGAACATAATTTGCGCGATGACTTCGTGCGTGGTTACTCGCTTGTTCTACCCATATGACGAAAGGTCCAAGAGACCCAAAGCCTACTATATTTAGGGTAAGATATCTTCTGTCGACTCTGAGAACAGAAAATAAAACGTTAGAGAGAGAACAATGAGTAAGAAAGCGAAATAAGCAAAACAAAAATCTTACTCCTTTCTATTAACTCGAACGAGCCACAGAAAACTAGAGCGTTGAAAAATATGTCAACATGTGAATGACAATTGACAATCCAAAACTTGGATTTTAGTTGAATTTTTAGGCTGGCATAAAGTATGTGCCCAATAGTATGGCTAGCGGCGGACGTCGAAAGTAGCAACACTTGTGCTCTCATTTTTCTGCCTCATCAGACCGGTTTGACTCCCTAATTTGGATCTTATAAGAGAATAAACACAACGATACAAGGCTTCTAGGACAATCAAATTCTCTTTTCAGTCATTCTTTAAAGCGACAGGCAAAGTAGAGGAGTTCTGCAATTTTACAGTTGCAGTACCAATTCTGAATCCTGCTGAAAAGCGAGACAAGTCATTTGGACACAGAAGGTTGATACTTCGTCACAATATCTATTTGAATCTGAAGTATAATAACCGATCTGAGGATATGTAAGTGTATGCTTGAGGTGTGCTAGTAAGTTTATTTTACTTTTACTCGGACAGGTTGTAAGCATCTTTCTGATTTTTGTACTCCTTGAAAGTCCTGGTCTTTCTAAATCTCAATGAAAATTGTGTATTAGAAGCAAACCTCACGAAACTCGTCCTACTAGAAGAGTACTCTCTCTTTTACCTTCTTCGAATCAACAAGAACTTTAGTGCTCAAGCAGACTGACTTCTCTTCACTGAACTTGCACATCGTTCATGTTACAGTTCATTGGTTGTTCATGAGAATTGGGGCACTGCAAGTTAAGAAAGAGAAGACTAATATTGTTTTCTCTAATAGCCTGCAACCCCAATCCCAAACAATTTAAATTCTGTCCCAAGGTAGCGGCATGTCCCTCAAAATTAAGGAAGGAAGAGCAAGTAAAGCGAAGATAAGTCACCCGAAATAGAGAACGAGACTCGCTCTCTTGTCTCCTGAACAAGTGACACTTAATTATTACTCATTACTTGTAATTGGCTTCTCACAAGCTCAAATGAGACTGAAGCTGAAGCAAATACCAGCAATCCGAAAAAGAACGAGGGTTTGGAGAAGAAAACTCGTTTCCCTGTTATTTGTACAAGCTATCAACAGCTTCCCTCGTCACTGATTACCGGTCTCCACAAGCTCAAACGAATTATGAGATTTTGCAGACCTAGACATCGACAATAATACTACCACTCTTGTTGATTTCATCTTTCCCGAATTAGACATATCTACCGAAGGAAAAAAGTCGTCGAAAAACAAAGATCGCAGCATATCCAGGTTGCGGAACGGGTCGACCAGTCCAATTCGGATGAGTGCAGGAGAACCACCCCTTTAATAATCATGCAGCTAGTAAGAAAACGATAACTGATGACTCCCCATACAACCAAGTAATTGGCCAGAAACTGAAATCGAACATTCTGGATTTTTGAAGTAGATTTTGGATGCCGTGTTCGGTATGGGACTTGAACCCCTGCCTGCGTATCGAATGTATACAAGGCACGTTGACATAAATTCGTTCCTTTTTATGTATTTTTAGAGCGAACAGTGTCACGTAAGCGCTATAAGCATATAGGTTTTTTTGTAATAGCACTAGGGAATATATTAGTATATTACGGATTTTAGGATAAACATTAGTATAAACGTATACTCGACCCGCCTATAGTAGTAGTAAAAACGTATAAAATCGGGACGTATTAGAATAGAGCCTAGGGATATTCTTTAAATCCCTTCCCGTCCTTTCTAGCTTACTGACTGATTGACTGACTGACTGTATAGATGGATGGCTGTATAGCTGTCTGGCTGGCTCTCTCGCTGGCTGTCTCGCTGTTTAGCTGTCTGGCTGGCTGACTGACTGACTGACTGACTGACTGACTGACTGACTGTATAGATGGATGGCTGTATAGCTGTCTGGCTGGCTCTCTCGCTGGCTGTCTCGCTGTTTAGCTGTCTGGCTGACTGACTGACTGACTGACTGTATAGATGGCTGGCTGTTTAGGTGTCTGGCTGGCTGGCTGGCTGGCTGGTGTTTACTCAAGTACGAGTATAGCCAAATTAAGAATTCTGCCAGTTCCTCTCACACCGCCGCCATTTAGATTGGCCACTCAGAGACGTTCCGTGGTTAACCTACATGAACACCTAAACTCACTAGAGGGGCGCACGGGCCAAATCTAGCTGAGTATAGGAAGTTTAGCCCAAAGTTTACAGTAAATAGGCATATCACTTCCTAATTAAGTATTCTGCTAGGTCTCTTACACCGCCGCCATTCAGATTGACTACTCGGACACGTCCCGTGGTCAACCTGTATAATCTATTTTTGGAGTACATTTATTCTGTCTAAAGTAGTTACGCTTACGACGTGACCTACATCGCTCACTCGCTAAAGCTCGTTCGCTCGAGTGGGTCACTGTTCGCTCTGATTACCTACCACGGGGCCAGACCTACCTTGTTCTTTGACATGTCGGATAGCTGATTGTGGAAATTGAATATATGAATATAGCTGATTGGTCTTTGGAGTAGTCAAGTAGTGAATCTGCTGCCTTTCAACCCCATGTAGCGAGGGCCGTTTAGAACAAAACATACAACTCCCCCAGTGTGCCTCAAGACTAATTTTGAATTGACATCTTGGTTCTTCTACATACACTTTCTTCCCACATATCAACATGATACATGGCCAGATGCAACCAAACTCCAATACTCACGCCCTTCCTGAAATTCTGAATTGGAATCCCCGGACCAAGGAAAGCCATTTTGCCGCATATTGACGAGATACACGGTGAAGCTGATGAAATAGGTCCACTAGTAACTCCTCTTTTCTTGGAGAAGAGAGACCCAATGTCGGTTAAACGAGCCTAGTACTTCTTTGACTTCGTCCTTCTTCATTTCCCATTGGTCTTCAATCTGTGGGCATAATTTTTCCAACTTCAATGTGGCCAGTCTTTTCCTTCTACCGGCAGCAGGATTAGGGTGACTAGAATAGGTTAGATCAATATAGGTGTTTAGCATACTCCGCCATTCGAGGTGGTGGACGCGTCCAAGCTTGCATAGGGCATTCCAGGACTTGTGCCAATCTTGGAAATCGCGTTAGTACATCGACTTCAAGGGGTAGATTAAGTATTGAGGGCGATTAAGAATGACTGAAAACGATGCTGGAATTGCAGCTGAGAGCCGAAGAGCAGAACTTACAATGCGTAGGATCTTCTTGACCAACCAGCATCGGCCAGTGATACTTTCCACCTCCTTTAACACAATAGCTCAACAACGTCCCCTTCCGTATGCGGTCTAGTAGGTCCTCTACAGATTTGTCTCTTGGTGGAAACTCGCGGTAGGGAAGGTATTTTTGGGGAGCATGATCGCGCGGATATTGGATATGGATCAGGCACAGGCTAGGGAGTAAAGCCAAATGTTCGAAGTAGCGGCGATATTGTGCCCAAAAGTCACACTCCTTGATGGACAAGCATCTTATACGGGTGAAATCTACATTACCGACTGTTGTAAGAGGCAAGTCAACGTTGTCCCCTGCTTTATGCCAATCCCAAATGATGTGTACCCAGTCCTTGTGATAATTGAAATACTCAAGTGAGTCGCTGGGGGAGGTTGTAGAGGCGAGACTGTAGAATTTAAGACCATGACAGCGGGACTCGCGATTTACTTGTAGAATTGGCGGAACAGGGATAGGCTTGTTTCGCCTTCTTGATTGAGAGGTTCTGCAGTGTGATTTGAAGTCCCACACAATGCTGATGGTACGACTTTTGGAAAGAGCACATGACAGGCAATTTAGCGAATTGAGGAAACGTACTTGGGGCGAGTGGAGGAGTAGAGGGCCAGCGAAGAGAGATCAGACTCTTGGCCTGCAGGGCGAGATTTTCGTCGCTACAACTGAGTGGTGGTATTCCCTCCTCAAATTTGGTGATAGACTTCGCTGCATCAGCATTGATCTTGGACTCAGACTTGGTTGTGTCTGTAACTGGGACAGAAGAAGCCATTATGAACTTGGATACTGAGATGTATAAACTAGGAACCTCCATCAAGAGGATGAAAGATCCATAGAAATGAGATACGCGCTCTCCTAACCTTGAGCACTTGACTGGTCGTATCTGTTCCTGTTCACCTGTTAGTACTATGAGTAACGATGAGGAGAGTTCTGGGATATTCTGCATGTGTACCTCAGCTTCTGCTCAATTTCTGCTCAACTAGCAAATGATCCCTCTTGAGTTGAGATGCTGGTCTGAGAATCAGATGGCGCGCTTGTCAATGTGGTTGTCTCCGTATTGGGGGAGAGACAAATCTGCCTGTTACACAATTGGGTAAATATCGGACCAACATCGGAGAACAGATCGGCTCTTTCGCAGGTTCTTGATATCATCCCAAGCCCATCTCACCACATTTGCCCAACTATCATTCAACTGTCTTGAACACTCACGCTCTGCTGAAATATGTGAGCAATGAACACACACCTCCATCACCTAATTCCCCACAGATGAGTTCCAACGAGCTATGAACAATGAGCCCGCTCCAACCCCAGCGGCCCTGCCCAATCCCATCTCAGACGACCCCCTAGATGCGCCAGAAGCAGTTGCACCACCACGAGAAAATGCACTTTCA
Organism: Hymenoscyphus linearis; assembly: GCA_900536425.1. Classification (NCBI taxonomy): domain Eukaryota; kingdom Fungi; phylum Ascomycota; class Leotiomycetes; order Helotiales; family Helotiaceae; genus Hymenoscyphus; species Hymenoscyphus linearis. The sequence goes on from UNPR01000179.1 coordinate 10,317, forward strand.
CCAGTCCAGAAGCGTTTCCAGGCGCAGATCACAAAGAAGCTGGAGTTTATTGATGGGATGATAAAGAATCTGGATATGCTCATCTTCACGGAGCTTTGCATTCTGTATTATATGGAGTATGTCTTCCCTCATGGAACTGAGAAGAGATCTGTATACTGGGGCGAAGACTAATGTTGTGGCAGTTGCTCCATGTTCCGATTCCTTATGCGCGGAATCTTACAACTGATATTCCTCACTCCAAAACCACCCTCTCTTCCACCGTCACCACCTCACCGACCATTCCTATGGATCATATTTGGTCCAAACTTCCTATGTGCCCTGCTCCACCTCTTTTCCTCCCAACCAGAAGCTGGAGAAAGTATGCGAGGCTATTTACATGGAGGACTTATGATAGATATGATAGGACAAAAAGGACCAACCTCAAAGATCCATTTGCTTCTACTGGATATCCTGATATTGGGACTACAGTGCTTTATGCTATCAGTGATAGTTGAGAAAGAAAGGCTTACGAAGGTCATGAAGGCTTACACAACCCCAAATAGGGCTGGAAGCCTGACACGAACGACTGTTCCCACAGTGGAGGATCATGATGCTGAGGAAAGAGGGGTGGCCAGGGATTCTGTCATGGAAAATGGGGATATTGAATTACAGCCTCTGCTGAACCAAGGAAACGAAGGTTCTTCGCCACCAGAAGCAAATGAAGAAACAAATAACGACCGAGCTAGGCTGTTAGCAGAGCCCGCTCCACGAGAGGACAGAGGAGATGGGTTGGATACTTTTTGGTCTGGGCGGGCCATCGTTGCAGATTTGCATATATTGAATACCCTCAGACGGCAATGGAACAACTATGGAGTTATGAATGGGAATGGTACGGCTACAGAAGCTGCTTTACAAAATGTCGGGTTCCGTGCTGAGGTTGCGGCTATTAGAGCCAACAGGACTATGAGGCTCAATGCTGCCACACTACGATTCCAAAGCGAGGTGCAATCTTTGGTTTGAGGGCTCTTGTATGATAATTTTCTCCACCTGGCTGGAATGTAATAACAATGATCATATCTTGAACTCGTCTGAAGAATTTCATTATTTGTTGGGTATCTACAATTTACTTTTGGCCTGAATTATGCTATTTTCCTTCCCACATTACCAACGCCAATTCCCTTAACACTTACAATGATATCTCCAGTCTCGTCATCGTCGCAATCTCTCAAACCCCAACTGCTACCTCCGAACTTTTTCAGATCTCTCCCTAATGATACGAAGTCTTCTGTTCCCACAACACCCTTTCCCAGTCTGACTCTTCCAACATCTTCTGAGCCCATAGCCATGAGGAGTAATACTGTCCCCATTCCAACGGTCGTCACACATCCTCCTTTTTCGATACACTCCAGTAGCTGCCATGCAGCTTTCTTCCCAATATCCTCTGGAGTAACTCCTCCATCCGACGGTGCTGCTACATCTGCAGTATATATTACCGCCTCTGTGCTACACTCCGCAATAAGACTTAATCCAAATCCAACGCCCGTCCTCTTTTTTCCGCCCGGATTCGACGGATCATTGCTCGCCACCAAAGGAGCCTGGTCATACTGCGCAGCAACATGAACATCACTAACAAGCGGATTCAGAATCCCCCTCGCAGCATGTATCATCCTCGCGTTATTACTCGCACTCACTCCCGTACAATACGCCACCCCTCTTATCCTCTTGACCCGCCCGGGACTCCTGTTCAAATGCAGCGTCTTGGGAAGTCTAACCTGCGCACCAAACCTCAATTCCACAATCCCACCTCCTCCTTTCCCTCCCGGACCCGCACAACTTCGTTGCAGAACCCTCAATTCCATCTTCGCCCCAAGAATCCCAAATTTCTCATATAGAGGCAGAACACCAGTTCGCACCGTATCAACACTCACGTCGCCCGTTTCCGTCGCCGAAGTAATCGTCCCCTCCCCTTCAAACCTCACATTACACACCCCCTTCGAGAATGGGGCCAACTGACAAAGCGGTAGAAGAAACCAACTAACACCCCTCCTACACCCCTCCGGAAGCGAGCAAACAACCACATCCCCCTTTGCACCCACACTGCCCGTAATCAAGCCAGGGTGATACGTGAGTGTCGTCCCCGTATACGAGATCTGCACACTCGAGCCATTGGTCACCGAATCTAGGAGGCGAAGGAAGGAGATTTCATGGGGTGCGAGACCCGGGTTGGTGGGGGAGGAGGAGCGGATTTGCGATATGTGAATGGGTCGGCCCGTGAGCGTGGAGAGGATGAGTCGCTGCGTGAAGGATTTATGGGTTGTGAAGCGGAGGAATTCGGGTGTTGGTGCGGCCATTCTTGAGGTTGTGATTTTGATTTTGGGGAGTTGGCTTGCGAGCTTCACTTTGGAGGGAGAAATAAAATAATTCTGCCGCTTGGAATGCGACCTCACCGCCCATCAAAGTGGGGCGATTGTGGAAGTGTGCCTGGAACTAACTCTCTTTCTCAACAATTCAGAGTAGGATCTTCAGAATCTAATTTTATTCCTTTCGCATCACAATCTTCATCGTGTGCGGCTACTAGGACACCTACGAATCTATGTGGAGAATTAGAACAATGGGATACTTACTACAGCAAATCGCATGTAGCTCCTTACTCCCAAAATCATCACTTTTTGTCACCACCAGCACCAACATTCAGGAACCGCAGATATTTTTATGATTATTAATTGATATTGACAAACTCAGGAAGCTAACCAAAGCCCATTGCTCTTTTTCGGAAAGGATTCATTGCCAGGTACGCTTCGTGTAGGTTTTCCCTCTCGCAGCAGTATCATCATACCAGCCAGAACGACGAAAACAAATTCATGCACCCCGCCAACAAAAAAGACCATTTTCCCCAAACCCCTCCTCCATACATCATCGAAGCGCAATTTGAAGAAAACCTGGGAAAAGAGAAGTTATAACATTTTTACACTGATTGGGAAGCCTCAACCGAGGAGATCGAACTCCGTCTTGCTTAGTGTTACATACGAAATTGCAAAGCAATTCTCGCAGACAGATCATTATAGTTTGCCGGATGTCTACCTCCATCGACCATAGCACCAGAAGAGGAGGTAGTACCGGCAAAAGTGGTGTGTAGGCATCAATAAAAGATCTCGACAGATCTCGACCGTGAATGTAAACAAACAGAACAGGCTAAAAAGCTCATGCCGTGCTTTCGACCGCTGTGGGCTCGGCGATAGCCACCTAACATATGAGTTAGTATTCGGAAAATCTGATTAGCGAGGAAACAGGAATGCATACCTTTGCTGGCTCCTCGACAGAATCTTCTTTGGTCTCTTCCTTGGCCTCTGTAGCAGGTGAAGCTTCAATGGATACCTTCTCTTCAGCATTAGGCTCCTCTGCCTTATCCTTCACACCGTTGGTTGCTTCAGATTTAGCCACCTTTACACCATTGCCATATTTGCGTTCCAAAGTACCATTAGTTGAAGCAGCTGGGGTGCCTTGATCACTTGCAAGAAGTTTGTTCCACTTGTCAAGTAAGGACTGCGAACGTTGTTTGAACTTGAAGTCCTCTTCCTTGGGGATGGTGGTGAGTTTCAAGATAGCCTTCAAAACCTTATTGATTTTTGTGGCTCTGATGATGCTCACCTCCAAGTCAGAATAGCCTTCAAGTTTTGTAACAAATTCAGACATCTGCTTCATTTCCTCCTCCTTGGGTTCTTGGTCACGAGTAAGCAATCCCTTTTGGAGCTTGTGTCTCAAGAACAAAATTTCCTTCTAGAAGCCCGTTAGAGACAGATTTGAATCGAATGGATAAGGGTCTGACTTACATGCTTATTGGTATGCTTTTCTTCAGCAGTAAGAACAACTTCAGGCTCAGCAGCTTCGTTGTTCTGGGCTTTGGAGGCCTTCTTTGACTTTGACTTAGGGGTCTTTGTAGTACCAGTTTCCTTCGCTGCCGACTTTGGTGTACTTGAAGCACCGTTTGTGTTCAATTTGATCTTGGTGGGCTTAGCCTTCTTTGCGGATTCTGCACGTTGGGGTGTCTATAATACAAATCAGCGTTGTTGGAGAAATTAGAGCATTGATGTATTACCTCCGACTCTTCGTCGGGAATCTTGCGCTTCTTAGTGTTAGTCTTGGGTGTGGGAACAACTGCAGCTTCCTCGGAATCCACATCCTCATTGGCATCTGCCATCTCCACATCTTCGTCATCAACAACTTTGGCAGAAGAGATGCGAGGCTTCTTGGTCTTCTTTGCAGATTTTGCAAGCTTGGCTTCGGCGGCAGCTTCAATGGCGGCTTGCTTGCGTGCCTGCTCCTCAGCCTTCTCCTCTTGCCAATTTTTCAAGATTTGTTTGTAGTGCTGCAAGTCGTGCTGTTCGCGGGCAAGGGCATAGGCACCAGGAAGATGTGCATTCCTCTGTTTTTTAGGTTCGCCTGCAACGGCTTCCACCGTCAATGCCTCGAGGTCTCTATTTGGCATCCATCCACTGTAAAATTCATGATTAATAGGCGTACTAAGTACTGCATATTGTGACTTACAATTCATTTGTCTCCAGGTACATAACAGGGAGAATCCGTTGCTTGTATTTTGGTCCTCCTTCCTCGTAGCCAGGTCGCCATGATCCATCTGGCAAAGGAGCTCCTTGAGGTCGTGGCTTAATCAACAGGCTTGAGGGTAACATATCCTCGTCGCAAACGATTCCAGGCCAAGCTGGATATCCCTTGAGATGGATAAAGACGTGATCACCAGGTTGAGCATCAGGACTTGGTTCAAATCCAACCAGCTTCGCCTTTGAGGCCTTCTTGTTTAACTTCTTTGCCTTGTGCTCTGGGACACCTGTAGACTTCCGCTTTCCTTTACCCTTGGCTGCAGGTGTAGTAGAAGCACCTGTGGCGACAGGTGCGTCAAGAGAATCTTCTGTAGATGGAGCTACCTCAGTTGTATTTGTAGTTTCCTTCTTATCATCAGCCTCAGTTGGCTCATTTTCTGGCTTGGAGTCTGTCGGATCGTCTTGGGTGACGTCTTCAGCTTTGATCTTGTCGCCATTTATTTCTTCCTTCTTTGGAGCTGTAACAATAGGCAGGTTAGTATGGAAACGATGAAAAATTGAACAAGAGTGAATAAGGCAAGAATGCAGAACATACAAGGCGCGATCGCTTCTCCTTCCTTAGTCGCGACTGATTCAGGCGCGGTTTCTACGACAGCAATTTCGGTCTTTGTCTCCTCCTCCTTCTTGTCGGTCTTGCCAGTGATCTCCTCAGAGGCCTCTGGTACAATCTCTGGAGCTGCCACAGCACTAGCAGCTTCGACGTCCGTCTTCTCCGCCATGTCGCTCAGACACTTGTAAGGTTGTGTAATGTCAAAAGTATAGTTGCGATTGTGACAAACGCGTCGCGGAAGGATTTTGCGATGGCAGTCAGTGGTGATACTGATGCAGGTAAAGGTTGGATGGTTGCGTGATGATTGTGTTGAATTGTTGGATGAGATGGGAGTTCAAGAAAAAGGCAGACCGCGCAGATGTGCAAGTGGAGGGAACGAACCTTGGAAGGCAAGGTCTCTCGGGTCACGGGGTCGGACGTGAAGGAAGGCGAAAAGACTCAAAGCACCTAAAAAGTCTCAACGACGCAAGGGTGAACCAAACTCAACTGTAATTAAACCCATATAGAAATCAGATGGTAGCAAAAGACATAAAACATATATCACCAACTTGGTATTGACAAGATCTTTATATATTTCTGTTCCAACCGATTTTCAGCTAGCTACTAACTCCAACGCAGGGCTCACAGCAGCGAACAACAGGAAGCAGGCGGCATATGAAAGATGACAACCCAGACTTCTGAGATAAAATCACGATGTGAACAGAGTCACCGTCTCTCACAATATAAGAACAAAGGAAGCTGTAGACCGCATCAGGAAGAGTTGGGAAAATGAGAGAACTAACTGGCTGGAACTGGGACATGGCCCCCCCTCAGCCGCCGTGCCGCTTTTTCGCTTTTTCTAGCAACACAACCGGCTGAGGTGAGAGTGCTGCTCATAGAGCGATGTGAGGTGAGGCGAGGCGAGGCAAGCGACCTGCCAACTCCTTCCCCTCAGGGCCCTCTGCCAGCGAATCACGAAGCAGAAATAGGATCTGCGCCTGGCCGTGCCACCGCAACACAATCACTGAGAGCCAAGCAAATGAAAGAGAATCCAATGGAATGTCGCGTCCTCCCAACATCCTAAGCAAATCGAAAACGGCGGTTGGTCCATCTAACATTTCCTTCATTCCGATCTAGTATACAACAGTGGTTTTTTTTTGAGAGAGTTGCCGACAAGTGGCAACTGGTAACAAGACCTCACGATTCGGCTTCGTCCTCATCCCCATCCTCGTCCTCGTCCTCGTCCTCATCCATGCCCTCAGCAACAGTCACCGTAAAGCTTGGGTCTTGATCAACCCCAACATAGCTGTCGCTCATTAAGAACAGCTTAAGTTCGTGCTCGCCAGGCGTTGGAACCGTGTACTCGAGTCTCACGTTCAAGCTTCGACCGATTGTTATGCGTTTGATCGCAAGCAACGTCTTCGAGCTCTCCTCTCCAACAACCAACCACCAGTTCTCCATTTTCTTCGCCGGGTAAAAGGGAGCATGTACCGTGGTGTCCACATCACCCTCGTCTTCGTCCACATCACGTACAATCTTGATCTTGATGTATGCTGGGGCCCCAGCCGTGATATCATCAGGATCCTCGAGCTCAAAGTCGAGCTCAATATTAGGATATTTGTTGTTTGTGAACGCTGCCGCTTGTCCCAGCTGAGATTGTGATAATCCCAATCGCTGCACGAGTGTTTTGTAATCGGGATTCTCGGAAGGGTCCATAGCTTCCATAAATTCGAAGATATCCTTGACACTGTGAAAAAGATAGATGTTAGTATGCGCAGTGATATTTTGTGAAAGGAAAACTTACCCAGATTCGTTTGCAGCAGCAATGACTTCTGGAGTGAAGTGCGGGATTTGCTTTAGAGGGCTGTCGCGGTCCCACATGCCTTGAACCACCATTTGTGACATTTCCATAGCATTCATGGCGTTGATATGACCATCAGAAGACAGAATGTCAACGGTGGCACTGAGCAAGCTTAACACTTTTGTCAAGATAATCTCCTGGTCTTTAGCTAAATCAATCGGCAATTGCATCCTCGAGAAATGAGCTTGGAGCAATACAAATGCTTTGAAATGAGGTGAATCGTAGCTTGGCTGGGCCATCTTGACTGGGATTCGATCGTACACTCTACGGAGCAAATTATCCTCGTGTCTTCTGATTTGAATAGACTCGAACTCGGTTGCAGAGGAAACGATTTCGAGGATGCCTTTCAGCTTGGTTCGCCCACTCAAAGACAACAAGAAAGTTTGCATCGTGATGTATGATATATTGTAGTAGGCAGCTATCATGGCTGCATTCAAAGGAGTTACGGAATCGTCGTCTTCGTCCAAGTCAATAATCTTAAACTCCGCCAGATCTTTCAATGTTGTTTCAACAAGCTCGGAGAGGTGGGAGCTGAGGCCTTCATGTGAGACGTCTGTCAGACTGTAGTAACTGGGGTTCGCCAATAGACGTCGATAGAAATATGTGAAAGTGGTCCAGTTGATCGCGTCATCCGCAGATTCGATCATTTTCGTGCTTATCTCGGAAACGAATGCATCATGCAGGAACACTTGAAGATGGCTTTCTATCGGAAGGGCCTCGTTCAAGAACTTTTTGTAGTACTCGCGCTTCACTGCTGGAGCCATCAACACACCTCTGCTCAACTTATCCTCAAGGGGTCGCGATGCCTTGCCGAACATTTGCAAAACCTCGCTCAAAGGATAATCAACATATCTGTGTTCTCTGCCTTCGTAGTATTGAGTACCCATTACGACAACCAGATGGGCGTTGCAGTCCAGCTCCCAACAAACATCCCGAGAAGCAACCATAACTTGGATGGCGCCGTTGTCATAAAGATGCTTTACAATTCGCTTATCGCCAGTACTTAATGCTTCATGGTAATAACCAACCCCGTGTGATATTGATTCTGCCAAAGCTTCTTCGCGTATCCTCTCCAGAAGAGGCTTCATTTGCTCAACATCGGCATGGAGAAACCTGTCTTCGTCATCACTTGCTATGCAAGCCGCCAGTAAGTCCCGGCTAGTCGCACGTGCCTGCTTTCTACTAGGGACAAAAACTAGTGCAGGCTTGTCTGGTGATAATTGAAGTATAGAAAGGTATGTGGGCTTGGCCATTGCAAGCATGAGTGATGGAAAGTGGGGGATTGTGAACGATTGAATATGTAACTCCAAAGGGACTGAGCGAACGTGGGGGCTGAAATTGTAGATATTGTGTTTTTTGGCATCAATCCATTCTCCAATGTCTCTGGCATTTGCAAGCGAGACACTCAAACTGACGATTCTCAAGGGTAGCTGCGTCTGAGAGCGGATGTAGTGCATTCGAGATACAATGATTTCATACACGAATCCAGACTGGCCCCCAAGCATATGAAGCTCGTCCGCAATAAAAAGCTCTACGGTCTGAATATTCTTTCGGCGCTGCCATTGACGTGATAGTACATCCCATTGAGAAGGAGTTGCTAAGATGAGGTCGCCTCGCTCCAGAAGCTTGAGATCAGCAGTTGTTTCGCCTGTCAACTTCACAATCTCCTTGCCGCCGCGAAGTTTGGAGAAGCGCTTTTGCCAATCCTGCAATCGTAGGTCAATGAGCTCTTGGAATGGAGCAATATAAACTGCACGGCCAGGATTCGGCTTAGACCACTGGTGGAGCAAAGCAAATTCTGCGCAAACAGTCTTTCCGCTTCCTGTTGGAGCACCGACGAACACATTATCGTCTGTAGAGTACAGAGAAGTAAATGTTTGAGTCTGAATTTTGTTAAAGCGCTCCCAGTGCGGATACAAAGCCTTGAAGTCTTCAGTCTTCAGTGCAGCAACTGGAAGAGGCTGTAGGTCCAGAAGTGGAGTGTGCGGTGGGAACTTTTCCGGGAGAATGAGTTTTTGGAACGAAACAGCTAACTTCGTCTCCGAATGCATCCAACGATCCGAGATGACTGACACAAAATAATTTGGCGGCATTGGTTCCGTGATAGGAACGGTAAATTCAACAACATGCTCGTTCATTTCTGCTTGTGCAAAGTCCTTCCGGAGAATGAATTGATCATGAAATAGAATATCTTCGCCATCACAATCCTCAGCAATTATCCAAAAGCTTTCTGCAGTGCCATGAATTTCCTCGTCCCACTCGAACTTCGGGGTAATTGTCAATTCCACCCTTAACATCGAACGTGTCATTGGTTGAACTTGGGCTTGCACATCTAATCGTGGAAATTTCGACACAAACTCGCATACCTTCTTACCAGCTTTCGGGAGCCCAAGCAGTTCACCCATTCTGGGCGGATCTAAATCGAAATAACTAGCCCAAGGCACATCGATTCTCTCTGCCTTCTGTACGATATCCCTCGGGCAATGTTGGAATTGACGCAGGGGGCTCATGGTGGGCCACATACGCTTTTCAGCCATCTTGCAAAGCTCGAGAGCGGTCTTGGCAACAGATGACCATCCTTTCTTGAGGGTAATCTCAAATATGGCTCGAAGAATTCGACCGGCAGACTGCGTGACATAAACTAGATCCGCCATCAGTGCTAGGCCTTCAAGCTTCAGACGTGAAATGTAGGCTTGTAAAAGTACGTTGATTTTCGCATGAGGTTCCTCGATACTTTCCTTGACAGGAATGGGCACACGTCCAAGTAGCTTGGCGAGCTCCAGTTTCTCGTCCTGACGGACCGGAATGTACTTGAACTCATCGCTCAATGCGAAGACACGGAAAAGCTCAATTGGGGTAATTGAAGGCTGGATGTGGTGGTTGTAGGTCAGCATAGACGTGTGTGTGATATAGTAGTGTGAAGAGATACGTCCAAGCTCGGTCGATTGCAATTTGCCAGTCTTCTTGTCATATTTGACCAAGTTGGACTTCTCGAGTACCACTGCAGCAGAGTGTATTAGATCAACACGCTTTTGCTCCAAAGAATTGTCCTCCTCGTAGTCCGCCCCCACACTGTATAGTCCAGGTGATCGCAGCATTCGTACAAATAGATAAGTGTAGCCTAACCATTCTACGCCTTCATCACGACTGCGGACATTGCCCAGAACAATCTCAGCATTGAGGTTGTCCGCCAACTTGCTAACAAACTGACTTTCAATTGGCAGTTGTTGGTTGAGAAGGGAGAGATAGTACTGCATCTCTGTCTGGGTGGTGATGATGATACCTTCTCCATAAGTATCGTATTGTGGCCGTCCTGCACGTCCGAGCATCTGCAGCACGTCCTGGGGACTAAGTTCAACCCAGCTACCCTTTTCTGGCGAGTAAACTTGTGTGCCCTTGATAATGACTGTATGCGCTGGTAGATTGACACCCCAGGCCAGGGTGGCAGTACACACGAGAACTTGAATAAGTCCATCATTAAAAAGATCCTCAACAGAAGTACGATCTGGCCGGCTCATTCCTGCGTGATGTATACCGAAGCCATACGGAAGTAGATCCTTCAGTTCTCTATCATTCACAGCTTCGGCCTCCGAGTTCAGTGCTTCTCTACTACCAGCATCACTTCGGAGAATCTGTCCAATCGTCTCCATTTCTAGAGCCTTATCACGAATGTACCTAGCAGTCTTGGATGTTTCCTTGCGAGAATGGACAAAGATAAGCATTTGGTTGCGATTCTTACCAACATGTTCGAGGACTTTTGTATAAGTAACATCGTTCATGGTCTTAAGCTGCTTAATAGCCTTCTTCTCAGTAATTCCGACAAACTCCTGACGTAGAGGGCAAGGTCGGAATGACCCATCGAAGTGAAACATTCCCTTGACTGGATCGACTCTCAGGAAGCTTGCCACATCTCGGTAGTTGGGCAAAGTTGCAGAAAGTCCAACAAGGCGGACAGGATCGCCAGTTTGTTCCATCTTCCTAATGGTTCTGCTAACAATACTCTCTAAAACTGGACCACGGTCATCGTGTAAAAGATGGATTTCATCAATGATGATAAGTCGCACAAGATTTGTATAGCTCAAATCGGTGGCCTTTCTTGTTATGACATCCCATTTCTCAGGTGTTGTCACAATGATTTGTGTGTCCGCAATTTGTTGCTTGGTCAACTGTCGGTCACCAGTCAATTCCGAAACGGTAATACCATAAGGCTTCAACCGACCACCAAAATTTCCAACCTGCTCTTGAACGAGGGCTTTGAGAGGAGCAATATAGACAATCTTGAAAGCGTCTAGATTGATCTCGCCAGTTTCGGGATTGCGGTTCTTTCCAATCTCGCGAAGGATGGTCAACATACCAACGTTAGTCTTTCCACTACCGGTCGGAGCACAAATGAGCATGTTTCCGTCATCTTCAAACGCCTGAGGAAAACATTTCGATTGGATTTTGTTGAGTTTGGTTGCAGAACTGAACGGCACTCGAGCCCATTCTGGCATTTCAGTGACGGGAATATCACGATCGCTTGGGTCATTGCGCTTCTTTGGGGCGGGTACGTGAATTTCTTCGTATCCTTTGAACGTCCGTTTGGTTGAACCCTCTGGAAGTCGAACCTTGGGGTTTGTCATCAAGTGGTTGCCCTGGTCGAATATCAAGTTCTCGAGGTTTATAAGCTTCCGCGGCTGCAGGCCTCCTACAAGTGTGCCATCGCCTTTGAGGTCTGCCTTGGAGCCACCATTCGTGAACGAGGCTGGTACGTCAATGTCCATTTTGATCTCCAATTTTCGCTTTTTGGAGCTATCTGAAGGAGCAACACCTCTTAATTCCTCGAGAATCCACCGCAGCCCCTCAGAAGCGATCTCTCGCTCCACAACACCACGGGCCTCGGCGTCCTCTGCTCGAGCCAGTCGAGTGAGCCAGACAACTTTGTCTCGATTAGAAATTAGTCTATGCACCAGCTCATGGTGTTCATAATCAAAAAGCTCGGCTAGATCATTTTCAATTTCTCGCAGAGGCTTCTCCTCGCCACCTTCCTCTTCAGGGGCCCCAGAAAGAATTTGAAGAGCTTGCTGGGTTTTGACTTGTTGGATATGTGCATCCGAGTATATGGTGCCAATTTGTCTCTGGAGCCAATACGCATCGATCTCGCGAGCGGGAATTGAGTTCTTCTCCTTTTCCTTACCAGCTTCCTTCTCAACAGTTCCAGAGTCGATTATCATGGCCTCTTCTTCTGGTACCTCCTGGGATTCTTCATCACCGTCTTCTCCTGCTCCACCAGCAGTCCCCGTCTCTTCGGCGCCGGGGCGGTCTTCGCTGTCCTCTTCGTCCTCGGATGACTCGTCTCTGATCTCGTTCACCATATCGGCCCCTTCTTCGTCTTCCGAATTATCATCAAAAACAACAGCGACACCCTGACGATCATCAATTTCTGCACCATCTTCGCCATTCTCTCCATCCCCCATTACTTCATCCTCATCCTGCGCTTCATAATCAGTGATCTTCTTTCCCAGATTCACAAGCTCGTTAAACTGTTTTGGTGTCATGGATGTGCCCAGTAGCTCATCAATCTCATTTTTCTTATCAAAATCTTTCATATCATCGTCCTTCAGATATTCCAAGACGGCATCCGCAGCACTTCTGACGATTTCATGGGAAACATCACCGAGATTGTTTGCGACTGTCGTTAGAATGAGATCGTACGTTGCGCGGGTTGCAGATGTCCGGGGTCTATACACAATTCCCTCTACCAAAGCATCCGCAGCAGATAAAATTCCAGTGCCACGAAGTTGTGCTGGCTCGCCGCGTTTTCGTTTCCGTTGCTCTCGTTCCAAGACATCTTGTCCCTCTTGAAGTCCGCCTCTCTCCACATCCGGTAGCCCAGTCGCCTTCTTCTTCTGCTTTGGGGCATTGTCGCGCGCATTCCTAGATCCCATATCGCGAATACTTAGCCGTCCAGCGAGTGACTCGGGGTCACCAGTGACTTCGTCATTGCGCCGAGTAACGAATCGACGGTCCGCCTGGAGAACCAGGTTGGACATCTCCGAGTACTTGTACTGCGAGACATTGCGCTGTTGGTCCTTGTCCGCCATGTTGTCCGAATATGGGGTTTATGCTGGAGTGGTGTGGTCGAGGCAAGGTCCTGATGGTCAGGATACCTATATTTGGGGGGCGCACTCTGAGAAGGTGGGAGAACCAAACTGTATCATGAAGAAGAAATTCGGAAGTTCATTAGGTAGCCATTAAGAATTGGGAAATTCAGAAGTGGGTATTGCAGTATGTAGTAGAAGTCAACGTTGAAGGATCTCCACCAGCAATCAGCCTGGTCAATATGAGCTTAAAAACTTTGGTCTGGGTTTAAGGTTGACATTGCTTACATAAGCGCCGACGGTTGCCTCATATCACAAGGCTGACACGGCTGCAACGTCCAAAGTCAACATCAAAGTCAACAAAAAGGTCAACATATTGAAACAACACCGCCAATCAGCAATTCGCCAGTAGTAAGAGGGCTTGGGGGCAGTATTTTATGATGCAGGAATCCCTCGATATACCAGATCCCGTAAGGAAACTACAGAAATCCTTGGATCCTTATGTCAAACAAAGAAGAGACGCAGCCCAAATTCGACGTATCCTAGCAAGCCACTTGAATTCAACTCTCCATCCACAAGAGCCAGGCAGCTTGCCTAAGCCATTATCACTTGTAGATTCGTCATGTGTTGTCAATTCCACAACTCACGGCCTCAAGGGGGCGCAGAAAGAATATATTCGTTGCGCTCGAGCAAATCTAAAGGCCAGGAGAGATTATGCACAAGCCAGCAATGAACACCAAGCGAAACAAAACACGAACAAAATCCACGACGAAGAAAACTGGGAAGATCCAATGTCGGGTTTTTTAAACCTCGTCAAACAGCAACAAAAACACGATATATTGTGCATCAGTCAAGACTACATCAACATGCTGAACAAAAGACCCGCTGCTATGTCTCAACACCTGGATCCCCAAGATGTTTTGAAGAATTTTGAATCCCTTCCCCATGTGCCTTCCGAAGTTTTGCAAGCACCAGGAACCAAATCAAACCCGGAGGGAGATGATTTATGTGCACTGTTGGACCGGCTTGAAAAATCGGTTCTGCGAGCGAAGATGCTTTTAAAAAGGGAGCAGAAGCTTCTTGCCAAGTTCAGGGCAGGCAACGAGTCTCCAACTATACCTGAGAGCTCAAAGTTGCAAGCGCTTGCAACAGCCCGAAACGAGTTGATTAATTGGATTGAGACTGAGCTTGCTCGAGCTGGAGACTCACCGGAATCTGAAGAAGAACATCATACGCCCTCACCTGGTGTAGAATTGGGACGCAGTTTTATGGACTCTCAACTCACTTTGATTAGCAGACAATACGCTAGATATGCGAAAGTTCGGCAGAGTCTGGTGAACGCAACAACTTGTGATCTTGACATCGAAGTGGGTGGCTTGGTGGAAGAGGCAAGTCTGTCAGAACAGATTGAACCCAAATTGATCCATTGTATAAGCCATATTTCACATCCCTATTTTGAGGAACTCGTCTCCATTTCGAACCAACAAAAAGCGATAAGCCAACAGAAATCGCACCTGACAATCAGCTTAGCGAAACTCACAAAGGAAGCGAGTCAAGCACTGGACCGCCTGACCGATGAGAGCCACCTTCTCCAGGCACATCCCATTCCCGACAAGATTGCTCAACGCCGCGTAAGAGAGAGTTCGGCGTCATTCGCGGAAGAAATTTCAAATCATGAGAAGCCAGAATCATCTACGCGAGCCCGAGGATGGACCTATGCATCTGAATCTGCTGCTACTTTGGCAAAGATGGCAACTTTGGAGAAGCTGGATGAAGGCACTACCTTGATTGATAGTACGCGACAATCCTTCGTCGACCTTCAAAATCTTTTAGGCTCTCAGCCGATGGATGAGAGTGGGCGGGAAGGCACACCTCACGATATATGGGCGAATCTAAATGGGAACTTAGGGGCAATCTAATGTAAAGTAGGCTTTATGCTCTCAACCGTTTAATGCTATTGATATGACATCTTCCAGCTCTTTACCTCCTGGTTGCCATGTTTTGAAGATGTGCTTTTAGGGCGTCTCTGGGTTCTTAGATACATAGCAATACTCAATTACATAAAATACCTATAACATATACTTTGGCTCAAAATATTGCCCATGTCTAACTTTGGTGAGGCTGTCATTCCTTGGATGAGGTTGAGTGAATTGGTCCTTTGGCTTGGTTGAAAGGTAAGAGGACATGGTCTGTGCGTGGGTATCAAATAATTCTGGCGGGCACTGGTGGGGGATGACTCCCAGTGACTGACTCCAAGCCTCAACTCTCCAAGAACGAAAACAAAACCACTTTGAACTTCTGCGATCTGCGCAGGCAAACTGCAACAATGGCAAGCGCCCAAGATGCACATTCCGGGGACCTGCCTTCCGAAGTCCTCAAGGCACTCTCCCAGCAAGAGCCGATACTTTCTGCAGAAACATTCCCCTCGTACAAATCGACCGAACTGAAAGGCGCATTAGACCGCTTGGCCTCGAGGTCGATGATAACGTACGAGACAATTGAAAGAGAAGAGGCCGTTCTGGAAGCCGAGGCGGTCGAAATCGCAGCGAATGGTAGTCATGAAGCGCGGGTCTTCGAGGCACTCCGAACAGCTGTTGCTGGCCTTACAGTCTCCGAACTCGAGGCAGCAGTTGGCGACAAGAATGTTGTAAAGGTCGGCCAGGGCAAAGCATTCAAGTCCAAGTGGATTGCCAAAGGCAAGGAGGGGCGTCTGGTTGCTTCAGTGAGTCCAAACTACCCCTCGACCCCTCGACCCCTCATTCCACGATAAGATACTAATCAAACGCGCAGACCGAATCTATACAAGATACCACTCGGGAGCAATTGAAAATCATTCAAGAAACACAAACCCATCCAGATCCAAAGATCATCGCAGATCTGAAAAAAAGAAAACTGGTCAAGATGCAGAAGATCGTTCATTTCAAGATTGCCAAGGGTCCTAAGTTCGCGCTTGAGATTACCAAGGAAGAAACAGATTTAACTGCGGACATGCTGTCTTCGTAAGTATACTTGTCTCATTTTGATCATTCGGCGCCTTGCTAACGATGGCAGGGGTGCATGGAAAACTGCAGCTTTCAAGCCATATAATTTCAAATCTCTAGGAGCAGATCAGAACGCAGGAGCTTTGCACCCACTTAATAAGGTGCGACACGAATTCCGCCAAATTTTCTTTGAGATGGGATTCGAAGAGATGCCAACGAACCGATATGTCGAGACGGGCTTCTGGAATTTCGATGCTCTTTTCGTTCCACAGCAACACCCCGCCCGTGATCTCCAAGATACATTCTACATTTCTGACCCAAAGACGGCGGACAAGCCACACGCAGAGTCAGAGGATGACAAGGGTGACTACGAATCATATTGGAAGAATGTTCAGGAGGTACACCAAGAGGGCAAGTACGGATCAATAGGTTACAGATACCCCTGGGCTGAAGATGAGTCATTGCGGTTGGTTCTCCGAACACATACCACTGCAATTTCGACAGCAATGCTTCATAAATTGGCATCCAAGAAGGGTCCCGATGGAAGACCACCACCAGCTCGTTATTTCTCTATTGACCGTGTTTTCCGAAATGAAACTGTCGATGCAACACATCTAGCAGAATTCCACCAGGTTGAAGGTGTTATTGCCGACTATGGCTTGTCATTAGGTGGGCTCATGGAATTTATGGAAATCTTCTTCAACAAGATGGGTATTGAAGATTTACGATTCAAGCCAGCATATAATCCATATACCGAGCCTAGTATGGAGATTTTCAGCTTCCACAAGGGCCTGAACAAGCTTGTGGAGATTGGAAATAGTGGTATGTTCAGACCAGAAATGTTGGAGGCGATGGGTTTGCCAAAAGACATGCGGGTCTTTGGTTGGGGCTTGAGTCTGGAGAGACCAACTATGATCAAGTATAAGGTACGGGTTGTCTTTATACTCATCTGACTTTCTGCTAACATGGGATATAGGTCAATAACATCCGTGAACTGTTGGGACATAAAGTAGACCTGTCATTCATCGAGAGGAATCCGGCTGTAAGGTTAGAGAAGTCGTAAATGGAGAAGAAAAACTAGAGAAAAATACCTATATCCAATTCGGGTCCATGATTTTCATGATCCACACATGGAAATGTCCTGATTCGATAGCTACCTTTTTGACGGGTTACGGAGTTTACCTTGTGGAGCTGTTCAGGTAAAGCATGAAAAATACTCGTCGTTTTTGGAGTGCCTGTCCTTTATACGAGTTACGAGAAAGTGAATTTGATGTGGTTTCCAGTTTTTCCGATCTGGGGAAGTTTGACCTCCGCGAATCGCTCACCATGGATCAGGGTCTGGTAGATTTCTGATTGAGCTTAGCTTTAGCTAGCTCGCTACTATACTCGAGTAGCACGAAATCGGAGTCTTATAGATGGCGCGGAAACTAATCATTTAGAATTCAAGAATGACTACTTGACTTTTTGCAAGGGATTCGTGATAGTCTCTGTCTATTTCAACAATTCATACGCTCACGCCATAGATGATATCATCGATGCAGAAGTAAATTTCTTCCTCTGAATCTTCACGCAGGGATACTAATTTGAAGACGCCATTGGCGCCCGCTCACAGCATCCCCATAATGCCACTTGAAAGTAGTCGAGTAGGAGCCTGATGAGCCTACCACTGCCTACCAACTACTCGAATAAAACAGCCAAATGGGTTTTGAGCAGGTGTGGCAGGGCAGGGCTCTGAAGCCTGAGCCAGCCACACCCACACCCACACCCACACTCTCCCCATTCGTCCCATTCCCATTCGTTCATCTGAAAATATTAATGCGAAAATCTTGCTCTAGTGTGACTTCACCTAGCTCCCAGCTAGGCTTCCTAGTACAGGGCAAGGGCCTGTCTGGCAGAAAAAAAATTGTTGGCACCAGACTGAATTCGGAGCTAGTACAGGCACGTGTACAGGCTACTAGTATGGTCCTGTGCATGGTCCTGTACAGTACCCATGGGTACCGTGCAGTACTGTGTGGTTCCTCAGGCTAGTAACAACCTAGAGAGCCTGGCTGCCCCCACCCCACTGCCCTAGCAATGAGGGCAATGAGGGGCAGCCTGCCAAGCACCACTAAAAAAAAGCTGAGGCCGACTGTAGCCCCTACTGTAGCTCCTAGATAATATTTCTTCTCCTCCAAAACCTTTCCCAACTATTGCATTCATACCTACACAACCATTCCAGTCTCCCCCTTCATTGACCATGTTGAGAGATTTTGAGCCAAGCAAGCTTGTGAGTTTCATCCCAATCATAACCATGTCAATTGTCAATTGTCAATTGTCAATTATCAATTGTTTCCCATACCAGCATCACTAACATCGTCATCCCACAGCAAACCTAGGAACTTTATCTTTCGCCGACCAGCTTTCCTTGAAAGAAAATTCCACCAACACCACCATACGAAAAGCATAACAATAACGACATCTTTAGTCAAAAAACACTCAACAATTCCCCTTGAGAGGTGGCAAGATCTCCATTGGGTGTCACGAAGTACGATTGAAGAAAAAGTTCAATCCTTTTACTCTGAACCATGGCTTTCTCCATCCGCGCAGCAACTCGTTCAAGCTGCTCCCTCCGCCAGATCAGAATTCCTTCTGCGGCTGGCAGAAATTTCACCACCGTCCGCAGCACTCCTCGATGCCTCTATCCTAAGACGCAGGCTGTCACTGGCAAGAATGCTCAGCCAATTCGTCTTTTCTCTGTCTCAGTCACTCGTCATGACCAAAGTCAGACCGCCCCAAATGCAAAGGCATACTTGGAGAGCGGAGTCATAAAGGGAGCAAAGAACCCTGTGGATGTCAAGAAGGTCCTGGTAATTGGATCTGGAGGTTTGTCTATTGGACAAGCTGGAGAATTCGACTATTCAGGTTCGTGGGTTTTCACTTTTCTCGCCCTGGGATTGGAGTGAGTCACTTGGAAACGGGGACTTGACTTGGGCATATCATACACAATCGCGCCAAATTTTGCCTCAGGAATATTGCTGTGCGCCATAATCATAGTGCCTTTTCACTTATGTGTGCCATGATATGCTTGGTTTTGGTCGGATTAAGTGAGGCAGAGCTAACACACACTCTCTATACAGGATCCCAGGCTTTGAAAGCTTTAAAGGAAGCAGGGGTTTCTTCTGTTCTCATCAACCCTAACATCGCTACTATTCAGACTGCTGTATGATCACTTTCCCTACAGTCATACACCAAATTACTGACGATTTTAATAGCACGTTCTTACAGACGAAGTCTACTACCTACCAGTTACTCCAGAATATGTCACCTATGTCATTGAAAGAGAACGCCCTGATGGAATCTTCCTCACATTCGGAGGTCAGACCGCGCTTAACTTGGGTGTACAGATGGAGAGAATGGGTATCTTTGAGCGGTATGGCGTAAAGGTTTTAGGTACCAGCATTAAGACCCTTGAGACCAGTGAAGACAGGGATCTCTTCGCTAAGGCTCTCGGTGAAATCAATATTCCAGTCGCCCAGTCAATTGCTGTCGGCACCGTCGATGAAGCTTTGAAGGCTGCTAAGGAGATTGGGTATCCTATTATCGTTCGAGCTGCTTATGCTCTTGGGGGTCTCGGGTCGGGTTTTGCAAACAATGAGGAAGAGCTCCGCAACATGTCTGCAAGATCTCTCACCCTGTCTCCCCAAATTTTGGTCGAAAAATCTCTCAAGGGATGGAAAGAGGTTGAATATGAGGTGGTCCGTGATGCCAGCAACAACTGCATCACCGTCTGCAACATGGAAAACTTCGATCCTCTCGGAATCCACACCGGTGACTCCATTGTGGTAGCACCCAGTCAAACTCTCAGCGACGAAGAGTACCACATGCTTCGTTCAGCTGCCATCAAGATTGTCAGACATTTGGGCGTGGTGGGCGAGTGTAACGTTCAATACGCCTTACAACCTGATGGACTCGACTACCGTGTTATCGAAGTCAACGCCCGTCTCTCACGTTCATCGGCGCTCGCTTCCAAGGCTACTGGCTATCCTCTTGCCTACACTGCTGCAAAGATTGGTCTCGGACACACTCTCCCTGAGCTCCCAAATGCAGTCACCAAGACCACCACTGCTAACTTCGAGCCTTCCTTGGACTATGTTGTTACCAAGATTCCTCGATGGGATTTGGCCAAGTTCCAGCATGTCAAGCGTGACATTGGTAGTGCCATGAAGTCGGTTGGTGAGGTTATGGCTATTGGTCGAACCTTTGAAGAATCTATTCAAAAGGCTATTCGACAGGTGGACCCCCGTTTTATCGGATTCCAAGGTGATAAATTCGAGGATCTTGATTATGAACTAGCCAACCCAACTGATCGCCGATGGCTCGCTGTTGGACAGGCTATGCTTCACGAGAACTACTCTGTTGACAAGGTTCACGATTTGACCAAGATTGATAAATGGTTTTTGTATAAGCTCCAAAACATCGTCGACTGCACGCGCGAATTGGAGGATGTTGGAAGTCTCTTTGGGCTGAAGAAAGAACTTGTTCAAAAGGCTAAGAAGATGGGTTTCTCTGACAAGCAGATTGCAAAGGCAGTTGGAAGCACCGAGGATGAAGTCCGAGCTCGCCGAAAGAACTTTGGCATCACTCCTTTCGTGAAGCGAATTGATACTTTGGCCGCTGAGTTCCCAGCAAACACCAACTACTGTAAGATCTTTCCATCTACCTCGGAAATGATATGGTCACGTGGCAATCCTCGGCTAATTTCCCGGGCTGAAAACGTTATACTAACATGTTGCAGTGTACACAACCTACAACGCCACTACTCACGATGTAACTTTCGATGATCATGGAACTATCATCCTTGGAAGTGGTGTCTACAGAATCGGTAGTTCCGTCGAATTCGATTGGTGTGCTGTCAGCGCCACCCTTGCCTTGAAGGAGATGGGCAAGAAGACTGTCATGATAAATTATAATCCCGAGACTTATTCGTAAGCATGATTCTTTCTGCGAAATATTTAAAAGGCTAAAATCTGATAGTACCGACTTCGATACCGCCGACAAACTGTATTTTGAAGAGCTGAGCTACGAGCGTGTAATGGATATCTACGAACTTGAGTCTGCCACGGGCGTCGTTGTCTCTGTTGGAGGTCAATTGCCTCAAAACATTGCTCTCCGACTTCAAGAGACTGGTGGAGCCAAAATTCTTGGTACTGATCCAAAGGACATTGACAAAGCAGAAGACAGACAAAAGTTTTCCGAAATTCTTGATAGCATTGGAGTTGATCAACCAGCCTGGAAGGAACTTACTTCGGTCGCTGATGCCGAGGCATTCGCTGAGCAAGTTAGCTATCCCGTACTTGTTCGCCCAAGTTACGTTCTCTCCGGTGCTGCTATGACCGTCATTCGAAGCAAAGATGAACTCAAAGACAAGCTTGAAGCTGCCAGCAACGTTTCCCCAGACCACCCAGTCGTCATTACCAAATTTATTGAAGGTGCTCAAGAGATTGATGTCGATGCTGTCAGTTCCAATGGCAAGCTTATCGTTCATGCCGTCAGCGAGCACGTTGAACAAGCTGGTGTCCACTCCGGTGACGCTACTCTTGTTCTCCCTCCCGCTTCTCTCGACCAAGCTACCATGGACCGTGTCAAGGAAATTGCCATCAAGGTTGCCAAGGCATGGAGCATCACTGGACCATTCAACATGCAAATCATCAAGGCCGATGACCCCGAAGGTGGCTTGCCCGCTTTGAAGGTTATTGAGTGTAACTTGCGTGCTTCTCGCTCTTTCCCATTCGTTAGCAAGGTTCTTGGTGTCAACTTCATCGACGTCGCCACCAAGGCTCTTGTTGGTAAAGGCGTTCCTGAGCCAACTGATCTTATGGCCATCAAGCGCGATTACCTCGCTACCAAGGTCGCCCAATTCTCCTGGACTCGTCTTGCTGGTGCCGATCCTTTCTTGGGCGTCGAGATGTCCAGCACTGGTGAAATCGCCTGCTTCGGAAAGAATCTCGTCGAGGCTTACTGGGCATCTCTTCAATCAACCATGAACTTCCGCATGCCAGAGCCAGGAGAAGGTATTTTGTTCGGTGGAGATGTCACCAAGGATTCACTCACCAAGATTGTCAACTACTTATCACCTCTCGGCTACAAGCTTTACGCTGCTGACAAAAAGGTTAAGAAATTCCTCGAGTCAACTGCAAGCAACAACGTCAAAGTCGAGGTTATTGAATTTCCAACAGAAGACAAGCGTGCCTTGAGAGAAGTGTTCCAAAAGTACGATATCCGTGGATGTTTCAACTTGGCTCAAGCCCGGGGAAAGACCGTTCTTGATGTCGACTATGTCATGCGCCGAAATGCCGTTGACTTTGGTGTGCCACTCTTCATGGAGCCAAAGGTAAGCTCAACTATCCCATTATGCTCCCTGTTAATTTACTAACAAATCTACCACAGACCGCTGAACTCTTTGCTCAATGCATGAACGAAAAGTTGCCACGAAAGGAAGGTATCCCAGGGGAGGTTCGCAGATGGTCTGATTTCATTGGTGGGAAGCCATTGTAGATGCTTGAAATTCTTCTCGTTTGATATCTAGGTTTCGATTGTGTATAAGGTAGGTGTGTTCTCGAGGGGCGTTGAAACTCGGCGACAGACATGATTTCGATGTGCAATATTTGCAAGTAAATGAAATGCAAAAAGTTCCATTTTTTCCCCTTTCTTGATATCTTTGACTTGTCTTCCATGTCTGTAATTGGCGGTCATCCCCACAAGGGTTTGGGGTCATGGGTTGTGATAATCGAGATGTTTGGGGTACTAGGTAATAATTTTTGTTATTGAGCGTTCCCAGGGGAAATTGGTGTGGTTATTCAAAAGGTCTAGAGTAATTTAAAATCATGGCAAATGTTGGAAATAACGGAACGGTATGATTTGTCCAATATTTTATGAAATTATGAAAACGTTCTCGGTATTCCAGAGTTTTGGGGTAATAAATTGTGATTAGTAAGTACTATTGGCCTAAATACTTAGGTCAATTGGTTTGTCTATATAAATATTTAGATTAATTGTTTATACAAGATACGCTGACATAAATTCGTTCCTTTTTATGTAATTTTAAAGTGAATGGTGTCACGTGAGCCTTATTAAGCATATCTTTTTTAAGTCTAATTACCAACCAAAAAAAGTGCAAAACTCAAAGCCACCTCCTTCGATCCTATTGTTTCAAGGAGAAGGCTCACAGGCTTATAGAAAATCCCAGGGATAGGGGCAGGGATTTTTAAAGTTAACATGCTTTAACGCTGATGTGTCGCGCCCACACCATCCAACTACATTGGCTAATCCTGGCTTGGTGTGAGATGCTGGAAAAACTCTTATTCTTTATTATAGATAATGTGTGTTTGTGGGTCAGGTGGTTAGACTAGTGAGTGTCTATTCACTCCCAGGGGGTCTTTGCTGGTGGTAGAAATGATATGATAATACAGGGCACTGTAGGTAAGAAGTTATTTGCAAAAGACTATTCACAGGCATTTGGGCTACTGTTATATCACTGATAGAGAATATTGCAATTGTAGTTGACTTATAGTACAGCTCTACCTAGCAATCATGATATCACTAGATATTCGTATGAATTGGAGCTTCAAGATCAAGTTGCTCATGTAACATGTCTATGCTGTTGTTGAAGATCACGTATTACGTGATCTGTCTTCCACACCAAAGCATAAGACTCTCTTTATCTCATGTAGCATATAATCTAGCTAGATTTCATTCTAATATATTCAAGGCTTTTACCACCTTTCATATACCTAAGTTCAATAGCTGTAATATGAACAACCAAGGAGGATTCATTAATAAAGGCCCTGTTTGGCACCAGTTTATTTAGTTTAAGAGAATGATCTTGAGACTTTAACAGGTTATGCCACGTACTCTGATTATTGATGGTTATATCTTGTTCTCACTTAACATCAAGAACATGGCGAATGATAGCATTCCAAATGAATAATTTCATCGTACAATTGCCCTCAATCCATCAATCAACCAAATCAGTCAGTCGGCAATATTTACCCTCCAATGACACCAAACCTTACCTCTTTCAAGCAGCACGAAAACAAGTTAGTAAGAAGCATCGCATCTCTTCTATCCCTTCTTCGCCCATCTCGTGATTTGTGGGTCTATACTGCTCGCGCAAACTCCATGTATTAGGCTTAGCTCCAATGGAGTACAGGGATATAATTGGATAATCCGACAACGAAAGACACTTAATTTGTCAAAGTCGCCTTATCTTTGCTGATGCTTTGAAATACAAGATGGTAAAAACCCACTCGATGAGGATGTGTTCAGAAATCTTGCTCATGATTTGGATGTTATGTTACGCTGGGATAGGCGGGGTTGGCGGGGTTGGCGGTTTTGGTGATGGTCTCGCGTATTTAAGCGGGCTCTTGTCCCCCTCATCATTTACTTTACGACATCACTTCTTGTTTACTTGAGTTGGTATTTCTGTTTAAACCTCCGATCTATCCTATACATCTTTTCGACAACAACAGTCTCGGCATACACCTCGATTTCTCATTCAACTGTAATTTGTACCAAGCTCAGCATGGCCACACCTGCAACCGCCCAAGCCTACCAGGTACACCACATCGACCTCTCTAAATCCCACCTCTCCCCAACCTTTACCTCCAACCTCGTCCTAACAGAGATCCCCGTCCCAATTCCAGGTCCAAACAAAGTCTTGATCCGTATTCGCGCCGTATCGCTCAACTTCCGTGACATCCTAATCATCTCGGATTCCTCCGTCTACCCTACGCCTTCTCCTGTCGGGCTGGTTCCCTGCTGCGACGGCGCGGGAGAAATCATCTCTGCCGGGCCTGGCTCCATATGGGCGGACAAAATCGGGGAGAAGGTAATCCTACTAAATAACCATGATTGGATGGATGGCGATACCGAGGGGTTGAGAGTACATAAAACACTTGGAGCGGGGACGTGTAATGGGACCTTGACGCAGTATATGGTTGTAGAAGATCAGATTGTGGTTCGGATGCCGCGAAACTTGAGTTTTGAGGAGGCGGCTAGTTTGCCTTGTGCAGCGGGGACGGCGATGAATGTTTTGACTTCTATCACTTGGAAGGAGGGAGGGGCAACGACGGTTTTGACGCAGGGGACTGGGGGTGTTAGTTGTTTTACGATCCAGGTATGTCATTCCCCTTTTCTTTTTGTCTCGCTGAAGCATTTGGGCTCTCTCTTTCTCTTCCTCAAAATTGCATTTCTAACGAATAGTTTTAGTTAGCAGCGGCAATGGGAGCAAAAGTCATATCCACCTCATCTACAGACGTCAAACTTCAAGAAGCGAAAAGACTGGGAGCCTCGGAATTAATCAACTATAACACCCATCCAGACTGGGCCTCGGAAGTTCTGCGTCTCACGAACGGACGAGGTGTAGATCTCGTGGCGGATGTCGGTGGTTCCTCGACGCTTGAACAAAGTATTCAATCACTTCGCCAGGGTGGAACGGCTTGTCTGATTGGCTTTTTGAGTCCGCCCAAGGCGACGGATATTGTGATGGCTCTTATGGTGGGCTCCAAGATCTGTATGCTTTCCTCTTTTTCATTTTTCATTTTTTCATTTTTCATCCTTGTGTAGAGTTGAGAGATTCGGATGCTAGAACATAATATTCATGCTAACTGAGTAAAATATAGTGAAGGGGATTATTGGTAACAGCAGGAAGATGCTAGTAGATCTGGTGGACTTAATTGAGAAGAAAGACTTGCATCCACCGATTGGCGGAGTTTTCGAGTGGGAAGATGCGAGGAGCGCTTTTGAAAAAGTGAGGGGACAGGATTTTATTGGGAAGGTTATTATTAAGGTATAATAGTTGCGGCTCCTGGACACTTGAACGGGGGAGTGGGTATTTTGGGGTTGAATAGAGTTGGAGAAATTGTATTCAAATTATACGCGAATTGAATATTATTAAATAATTGTCAGAAGCAAAGTTTTGTGGCGATGCTGATGGGAGGGTAATGCGTGGCTTTCTACCGTCATTTTCGTGATGCCGGGCAAGAAATCTTCATTTGCCCCCTACAACCATAGCTCTTCCTCAAGCTAACTGGGTATCAAAGCCTGTTATGCTTTGCCCAACCCCCTCTCGCTCGTTATCTATTCTTCTCCTTCCTTCCCTAGCATTTTCGTTGATTGAATCATTCTTCCATTTATATTTCCATGCTTCGCTTAATAATCCACGGTGATAATTGCGCTTGCTCTTGCTGACCACAAGCAAAATGCAGTGGGAGGCAGACACGGCACAGTAAAACTATGTACTTTTCGTTCATATTTGCAAATCAAAATATTCAAAAGATCCCTACATCAAAATTCAAACTCGAATCACAAAAAACCAAACATGCATTCGCTAAAAAAGACCCTCCCAAAAACGCCCAACCAACAAACCCCTTAACACCCGCTCCTCTTCCTTTGCCACATATCCTCCTCCTCCTGTCTCCACCTCGCCTCCACCACCTCCCTTCTAATATCCTCCTCCGTCAAAATCGGACTTTCACACCCCCTCAACCCAATAAATCGACCAATCCTGCGTCTTTTATCCTCGATACTTGCATCAGTCCGCCACACCACAGGCCTGGGATAGAATGGCGTCCAATAGCAAGGTGTTAGTTGGTGGTAGAAGTGTGCCAGATCGTCGAGTTCGGCTGAGGTTAGCAGCCAGTAGTTTAGCAGTGTGTGGGGGAAGGCTGGGTGGGGTGTGCCGTTTACAAGGGAGACAAGGGGACGGAGGGGGACTTCCATTTGTGCGATCTTTTGAGCGAGGAGGGGGTTGCTCTTTTGGCGGCGGTTTATTAGATGGATCGGGGCGGCCATATTTTGGCAATTTAGATATCGATTTTGGTGGTTCTGGTTGGTTGGTTGGGGAGCTTCTTTGGAGATTATTTTGGGCGTGTGAGGGTTTGTTTATTTGTATGTTGTAATTATGTGTAAAGCCAATAGGTTTTGTCTGATGTATCTCTTCTCTTGGGGTGTTCGTTTGTCTGTGGTTGAAACAAAAAGAAGGAATTTCAAAAACAATGTGTATGTATCTCCCAATAAATATGAAAAAGTTGCTGCCGGCAGCTTAGAAGCAGTAGATAGCGAAGGACCAAAGAAGAAAAAAAAGGAAAAGAAACGAAAGCAACGAATGGAAAGAAAAGATGCGGGAAGTGTCTGTATGATTTGCTCTGGCTGGAGAAACCAACCCGTTCCAACATGACCGTTTTATGAACCACGGATTTCTTTGTGCAGTGTGATAGGCCCAATTCTGGCTGGAAGCGTCTTTGTGGTTCTATTTTAGGGATTGGGTAGGAGGTTCTATTTCTGCGAGTGTTCTTTGTTTGCTCCTATGGCGTTGTAGTCTCGTGGATTTCCAAACAAAGAAGTCTGGGGGGGGAACTCTGATGGAAATTAGGTAATCAGTTGGAATACCATCCGATTAATTGTTTTGTTTTCGGATCCCAACCCAAATGCCACAACATACCACAACACCTTGATGTATTTGCACTAGCAAAAATACTAGTAAACCAGTGAAGTGAAGATGCTATTGACGAGGAGGGATAATTCTTATTCGTAAGAGTTCTCGTTCTATAGTTATTGAAATATGCGCAACTTCATGACCTGGAGCCTCCTTGGAGAAAGATTCCACATGAAAATGCAAAAGAAATTCAGGGATCAAAGCAAAATTCGCAAGGCGATCGTGTAGAGAAGACAGAAATAGTTCCATCTACCAGAAAAGCGTATCTTACAGGTCTAGGTATGTGACTTCCCAATTCGCCCCCAACGCCCTCAAATGCACCTGTACATAACAAGCTCCCCACCATCTCATGATGCCATTATTTCTTTCCCTTCTTCTTTCTGATGCTCCCAGTATTGCTTGCGCTGTCCACCAAAACCGCATCGTCATCGCTAGTCACACTTCCCCCAACCTTTCTAGCAGGACTTTGCGGGGTTTCGTTTTCAATCTCCTTCATGAAATCAGCTTGGATAGATGCCCGTCGCTTCTCCCACCATTCCTTCTCCTCGTCGGTTTGTGCATTGATCTCATCGAGTCTGGTTTGGAATTGCGTGCCTGCAGCAATCTCGTTGGCCGACTGGAAGATCGTTTGCCCCCAGTTTGGACCAAGTGCGTTTGCCTGTTCAAGATTAGTACTTGACACGTTTGAACTTGGAATAAATCACGAACCTCCATAACCACATCTCTTAATTCATCCTCCATCTCTTTTTCGGCTCTCAAGAATCGTTGCCATAAATCATCTCCGATACTACCACGCTGTAAAAGTGTGCTGCAAGCCTGTTTCGCGCTTCTGATTTCAATGATCCGTCTAATATCCTCAACAGCTCTTCTTAACAACGCAGCGCGCAATACACTCTCTGGGACAGCTGGCGACTTCTCACCAGGCTCCAAGTGGAGCAGAGACAAGTATACATTTCTTTGCATGTGCGGTGGGAACCACGGCGCAAGATTGGCCGATTTTGCTGCGTAAAATGAGTGTGTTTCCTTCATTCGAAACAGAGAGAGACCTACCAGCTATTCGTTTCCGATACATCGAGGAGAATGCCATTAAAGAACCAACGAGGACAATCAAGTAGGCAAATGGGAGCACAAGGCCCCACCAGTTTACTCCCAGCATCGTGTCAAAAATCTGGACGTAGCCTTCGAGTTAAAGGATCGAGGTTTGGTTTTGTCGCAAGTCGCAGCACAATCTCTTTGCTCAAAGGAATCGCCGATCGTGGTCTTACTTATATGCGCCAGAACGCGAGATGGATCGGATTATAGTGTTTTGAAAAGTCGAGAAGAGAGGCCGCAATTAACGAAAGAATCCCAGCACAAAAAAGCGAAATTGTAGGTGGCTCGTGGGGGAGGGGGTGTTTGGGCAGCGGCAGACAGATGTGTTCTTTACGACGAAGCCCTGCAAGCGAATACTCGTAGAGAGGCCAAATATAACTTTAAACTTACCCGTGGACAGAGTACACGGTACGTTGCATAGCGTTTCGGAC
Organism: Hymenoscyphus linearis; assembly: GCA_900536425.1. NCBI lineage: Eukaryota > Fungi > Ascomycota > Leotiomycetes > Helotiales > Helotiaceae > Hymenoscyphus > Hymenoscyphus linearis. The sequence continues at coordinate 39,359 of UNPR01000179.1, forward strand.
TTCGGACTTCGGACAAACTCTGCGTGATCGGATCATCGGAGTCAAAACCGGGGATAGAGACCTGCATTCGGTCATTTGGTCATTCGGCTCCAGAACGGGCCGAGGCCGAGGCTGACATCACCACACCCTCGCACTCCCTGACCTGACCTAACCAAGCTAGCCTAGGCCCAGGTACAGGTGCAGGCAGCTAGAGGCGCGTAAGGGCGTAAGGGCGTAAGCGTACGAGTACTGTGAGTGCACCAGTTAGGTAGGTACAGAGCTATCCACCACCACCAAGCTATTCACTTCCTACTCGTCTTTCGCCTTCAATTTCCAAACCCCCAATATATACCACTCAGCCTGCTCACAACCTCCACCAATTTACCTCTACTCTCATATTTGCGCTCCTTTTCGTGGTTTGGGCTGCGCACACTCTCCCGGCATTCAAGGTCCGACCAACTACCCCTCCACAACGAATACCTACACCCAACGAGACGAACATTCCTCACAGTAGATCAAGATGCTCATCCGAGCCAGAGGGCCTGATGGCACATTCAGGATTACAGTAGATCCTGCAGATACTTTTGCTGACTTTGCAAAAAATGTTGGTGGTTCCTAGAACGTGCATGCAGAGACTCCCTTACTGACCAAGCCCAGCTTTCCGAATTCTTGCCAAAAGATGTCGACTTCAACACCCTTACGCTTTCAAATAAGCCCTTTGCAGGTGGGGATACGAAATTGCTGACTGAAATTGCGAATTTTAAAGTATCACAGATCGGCATGAAGTAAAAACCTCCGAGTCAAACAAAATTACTGATATTGGCTAACCTTTGTTTCGCAGCCATGGCGATATCATTTTCGTCAACTACAAGACCGCAGACAACTTAGCGAACGGAAATGCAAATGGCGATGCTGCAACCTCTATAAATTCTCCAGGCTTGATCACCACTTCGAATAGACTGAATGGACAGGCAGTCTTGCCAAACGTAGACTTGCCAATTGATCCTACACAGCTCCCAGCTACAGTTTCATCAGAGAAGATCAAGAATCCTTGGGAGGTTGTCAAGCAGAATCCGGTAGACGATCGGTTAGACAAGCAGGATGGCAGAATACCTCGAAAACGAGACCCAAAGATGTGTAGGCATGGAGATCGAGGAGCATGCGATCATTGTACTCCTCTGGAACCATATAACGCCGACTATTTGAAGGAGAAGAAAATCAAGAACCCCTCATTTCATTCATATCTGCGAAAAATCAATTCTGCCACCAACAAGCCCGAACTAGGAAGCTCATTTATGCCACCACTTAGCGAACCATATTACCGCGTCAAGCCAAACTGCCCAAGTGGCCACCCTCAATTTCCTTTAGGAATCTGCACCAAGTGCCAACCTAGTGCAATCACACTACAACCTCAGCCCTTCCGAATGGTTGACCATATCGAGTTTGCGGACGCTTCTATTGTGGACGGTTTACTAGATTTCTGGAGACGATCGGGAGCACAGAGAATAGGGTACATGTATGGTCGGTATGCCGAGTACACTGAAGTTCCACTTGGTATTAAGGCAGTGGTTGAAGCCATTTACGAGCCTCCTCAGATAGATGAACTGGATGGTGTTACACTGGTTGAGTGGGATAACGAGAAGGAAGTAGATGAGGTTGCAAGCCTTTGTGGGCTGCAAAGAGTGGGTGTTATTTGGACTGATCTATTAGATGCCGGTGCAGGTGACGGTTCGGTATTGTGTAAACGCCACTTCGATTCCTACTATTTGTCATCTCTCGAAATTGCCTTCGCCGCTCGATTACAAGCCCAGCATCCCAAGCCTACAAAATGGAGTGATACTGGAAAATTCGGCTCCAACTTCGTGACATGTGTTGTCACTGGAGATGAGTCGGGTCAAATTGCCATCTCTGCTTACCAAGCCTCAAATTCTGCTGTCGAGATGGTACGAGCAGATATCGTGGAGCCGTCTGTTGACCCATCAGTCATGCTTGTCCGTAGCGAGGAAGAAGATGATGGTTCTGTGAGTAAAACACGTTACATTCCCGAAGTATTCTTCCGAAAAATCAACGAATATGGTGCCCAAGTGCAGGAAAATGCCAAACCCTCATTTCCTGTTGAATATCTTCTAGTCACACTTACCCACGGCTTCCCTACGCAATCCAACCCTCAATTCAAGGCCAAGACTCCAGGCTTTCCCATCGAAAACCGATCAGTCATTGGTCAAGCCCAAGACCTCGGAGACGTTAGCCGAAGATTGGGCTTAGACAAAAATGGTGAGCTCAAGAAGGCAGACGAAGGACTCGCGGCAGTCTCTGATTTCCATCTCCTTTGCTTTCTTCATGGCTATGGTGTCTTGAGCAGGGTAAGATTAGAAAATATTATGTGCCATTTCTTGACCGGAGACTAACGATTTTCCAGGAGGAAGAAGCCCTTCTCTGTCGTGTAGCCACTCAGCATGACCTTGCTGATGGCTATCAATTGTTGTCAACACCTGGTTGGGCTACATTGCTTGCAATATTACAATCGACTGGTGAGAGACCCCCCAAACGACCATCGCCATCAAACGGTGATGGTAGCGACGAGCGGCTTGCTAAGAAGGTTGGGAGAGTAAGGCTAGATTAAAGTAACCATTCTTTCTTCTAGCTCTGATCTTCAAAAACAAATTTAGGCCGGACGGACGGACGATTTAGATTGGGCCATCCTACTGTAGGTAGATGAGAGATATATGGGTTTCATTTTGGAGGGTTCCTTGTCGATAGTTCAGATAGGTAGTGGGTATGATGTGACGGTGGCTGTCATCGGGACGGGAGTTATTTGTAAGGCACAGAGAAGGGTTCTAGGGGTCAGCGCAGCATTAGCATTGCTGGGGCGCAAAAGAATAATGAATGAGATACACTATATAGCCAAGTAGTGAGAAAGTTGATGTCATGCTATGACTCAATTGGTTTCGATTTCCACTCCCCGGTGTGCGAATCTCAAGCTGCGCAGAGATCCAGAGCTTTCTTACCTCAGAAATCTTATATACAGAGGGCCAAGCATTAGCGTTTGACTCGCTGTTTGGATGGTAGCATAAATGTTCCATTGAAATGTGTTAGAGTTTAGCGAGAAAATGCCCAGTAATATTTCTCCGTAATCTGATAGGCTCCCATGGGAAGTGGGTCAGCCTGTTTACTGACAAATACAACCTCACGGCCGAGACTGTCGTTTTCGTATACAGTAGCAAGACCCAAAAGAGATCCAGAGATTTTGATTTAGGATTTTTCTTTGAAGTTCGTATTTTCATGAAGACATGCCACGTCGAAGCAACGGTTGCATATCCTGCAAAACCCGACGAGTAAAATGTGATGAGCACCATCCGACATGTCTACGCTGTCGGAAAGCTGGGATTGAATGTAAAGGATATATCGAGCTAGTTTTCATCGACGAGAAACCGAGGGTGGAACGTGGATTTGCTGTTGAGAGGGCGCAGCGGGAAGATTTGAGGATAAGACGTGATGGAGATGTGGGTGGGTTGTATCATTCCCATACCATGAACTTTCAAAACCAAGACGCCGTATTTCAAAATATCTCAACGGAGTTAGAGTTGGCGCCAAGTGGGTTTAAAGAGAATATCATATTCTCCTTCCTCATGCGTAAGCTCTTTGAAGGTCGACTTGAGAAAATACACTCCGAGAATCAGATGAATGCTGGAAATGAGTATTCGAATACATGGATAGAAGAAGCTGTTTCTATGGAGCAACCATTGCATGTAATCCGACCATTAGCGTTCATGGTCTTCGGTCAGGCGCATCAATGTGAAAACATGATTAGAGAGTCAAGGATGGAGTATGGGAGGGCGTTGAGGGAGTTAAGAAAGTGTTTGGCAGACCCTGGGAGGAAGGAGGCATTTGGGCCGGTGAGTGGGGTTACCGCTCTGGCTATGTTTGAGGTTTGTTTTCCTCCCTTCTACCTTTTCTTCTCGAGGTTTGCCTTACCGAGAAAATACATGGGCGGGGGGCTTATGATATCGCAGATTCTTGACCGAAGGACGGAACCAGCTTGGAGTTTTCATGCGGAGGGATTGGGACTATTGATGCATGCTGGAGGACCGAAGAAATATCAAAGGGGCCCCGAGAAGAGTATCTTTCATGATCAAAGGGTTTTATTGGTATATTCTATCAAACGGGAGATGTTTGTTTTTCGGTTTTAACATCTTGCAGTTGTCGAAAGCGATATTTTTGGGACAAAGCACGTTCTTAAGCGAGCCGAAATGGAAAACTATCCCATGGTATGTTGAGAATCTCAATCGACTCATTTTTCAACAGGAGTAGCCTCTATTGGGGCTTCAGAAAACACTTCCAATTGTGTGGATGACTTTGGTCCAAAAGAAAACACTTGATGCCCCTTTTGAAGATTGAAAACTGACTACAAGCCCCCTTAACCTAGGGAAAACGACCCCCTCTCAAAACAACCAATAGACTACCTCCTTGACACCCTCTCAGACACAGCTTCCTACCTCGCAGAATTCGCCAACCATACCAAAGGCGAAGGAGAGGGGATGGATATTACTGATCTCCTGAGACTCAAAACCCAAGTTGAGGGTTCTCTTCAAGAACTTGATATCTGGTGGCATAACACGATAGCTGGAGTTCCCAATATTTGCTGGGAAATCAATCCCGACTCAAGAGGTACGTTTACTCGAGACGAGAACGGATTGGTATTCGAGACTGTACTTGAATACAAGACTCTTTGGATGGCGTATACGATTTGTACATACGATGCTACACGGATCCTTTTGCTGCAAACACATCAAAAAGTTCATAAGGGCTTGAGTAAATATCCGAATTATCGCCCATCTATATCTGCCTCTACCCCCTCCAAGTACCAATCAGATAGCGTAACTCGACAGGATCATGAAGATAAAAACAGACACACAGTCCCATTACTAGGCATAACAACCGATATCCGCGGTCTTGCACACGAGATCTTCCGGTCACTGGAATACTGCCACCTTAATTCTCAGCAATACATGGGGAGTTATTCATGTATCTTTGTTCCTGATATTGCTTACTTTAGTATTGATGCGGGATCGAGGGAGGCTAAGTGGTTTTGGTCTAGGATACGACCAGTGGGTGATTTGGGCGGTGGGGGTTTTCGGAAGGGGATCAAGGTTTTGCCCTGTTGTCAGTTTGGAAGACAGTAACTCATCTTCTCGAGAGAGATTTGTTTTTGGCGTCTAATTGAGTAGATGAGAAGGCGAGAAGGGATGGATAGAATGGTTTGAATTTCAAAATATGCTGTGGGGGTTTGCAGACTCAGGTCCCGGTTCTATGTAGGTATCTAAGCGGCCCAGTGAAGCTTGTAAATGACAAATAACAAGTCTTTTCACATTTTGGGAGAAGCGTTTCTCTGAGCACTTACCAGGAATAGATGGGAAGCCACCGAGCACACACAGGAATATACTTACTCGTATGACCAATTAAATTTGTATGGATTTCTTATCCACACGTTACTTTCTATTCTTATAACCCACCTCAAATACCTCTCCACGAAACCTTAGCCAAATGATCCGTCTTCTTCTTACTCTGCTTTACCATCCCCAACAACCTCATATCCGCCAATCCCCTGTAAAACAACATCAACCCCTCGCGCTCATCATACTCCGGATCCTCACCCGCCACAATCTCAAAGAATGAAGACCACATATCAGCCATATTAATCAACGACCCAGCCTCCAAATACCTCTGATACAAAATGGCTACAGGAGGCTGTGTAGCCGATGGCTCATCACCATCAATAGCAGCGTCACAATTAATAAAAGCATTCGGCGCTGAAAGTGCTTCTTCAATAGCTGTTCTAGGCTTCGGGGCGAAGACTTCGATAATGGAGGTGGGGGAATCGCAGAGCCATGTTTCGTGCAGGAATAAATCTTGTGGGTTATCTAGGGTGAAGTATGCGTCAAGGAGGTTTGTTAATTTTTCAATGAGACTGATGAAATCCCTCTCTGCTTCAGAGAGAGATGACTTTTGTCGGGCCATTTCTACTCTTTGCGCGATGACGGTTGTTCGCATGCTCTTGCTGCTAATAACCTCACTACTGCGGATGGGAGTACCATGTTCCTCTGCTTGCTCCTGTAGTGCGGCTATTTTCGCTTCAATATCTTGGACTCCTGATAGGAAACTTTGGTCATCATCGGCCCAGCCTTCGAGCTCCATCTCTGAGCTTCCATTTTCTATTGCTGTGACGATTCTGCTCGTGAAGGCAATTAGGTCTTTAGGTGCCATTCCTTTAATTGAGTTCAGCATACGATCGAGGTACTCAGAGTCCTGTAGTCCGCCTTCAAAAATGGTCATATATAGCTCAATACCTCCATCTGCGTCATTGGTGGCCCGCTGAAAAACATGCAGGGCTCTCAAAAGACGCTGAATGTCTTTCTCTTTTGACTCGAGGGCAATTTCAACCTCCTCGAGTACCACGGCATCTTCCTCGAGAAGTTCCCGGGGGCGGATCCTTTCTCCACTCTCCACCTTCAGCTCTACAAGGCTTTGAAATGACGGAAGCATTCTGATTGTTTCGAAATGAAGTGGTCGAAGACACTTTAGAGATTTAGCAAGATCTCCTGATGTATCACTCAATACACTCAATGCGTTGCCATAAAAATGACACATATATGTATACTATGTCAGTTAGCGATTATTGCATTCAGCAGTTATGATTTAGCTGTACCTTAATGGCAGCAATAAAAGATTGCACACTCTGAACATGATCATGCTGTCGTTCGATCAGTGTAGAGAGAAGCGTAGGTCCCAGTCGTAGAGTCGCCCCAGAACTAGCAACTGCTTTCTGAAATATTTTTTCAATAATCACACTGCTCTGTTCAACGTCGACCTGTATTCCATATATACAGCTGCTTGCAGCCTGTGTAAGTCTTTCTTGGAAAAGCTCAACAGATGTTGCAATTCCAAACAGCAACACAAATGGGATCCGATCCTTCCATGAACTAAAAGAGCAATTAGCATTTGACCTTGCAGGGTGTCTGGGCTCGGCTTACTAGAATAATGTGATTAGCTCGACCAATAAGCTGGTTTCGAACCCCTCACTGTCCTGAAATGCAATCACGACTTTTTTGTACGAATGCGCTTTGACAAACCCACGAAGGATCTCAAGATCATAATACAAGAGTTTTCGTCCCTACTCAGTGTAAGCAGATAGTTTTGATGTATCTTAGCAAGAGGTTCGCACATCTTGTTCATGAAGCACATCTTCATCATTGCCACCCTGATTGGTCGCTGCACGGATAAGTTGCTTCAAGATGGCTTTTAAATTTGAGGCATCGCCAGAGCGCAGAATTACCACTGGTCCATCGACCTCTGCTCTCAATCGAGCTGACAGCTGCTGGAATAAAAGGCCTTGAGATGCAATATTTGGCCCAGTGACAATGAAACTCGCAGGCAATCTGTTGTTGCTCCTGCATATCTTTAGTAGGAACTGGATGGAATACGAATGACGTACTTACTCAAAATCCTCGGAACTGTTCGCAAATGTGGTAACTTCCGCTAAGGTGTCCTCGTTTGCTTCATCCAGAACTGACTATAAATTCTTAACGTGATATGCCAAGGGGCTCAGTCGGAAAGGCTGTACCTGGATGCGCGAGTCTGTTTCCGACCAACATTTTTGAAATAGTTCCTGGCGCAACAAAACACAATCCTCGCTCTCAGCTCCGCGTAAAAGGGGTTCGAATTTAGTTGGATTGGGTGGGAGCAGTGGCCCTGATTTTGATTTTGACGTTGATCCCCTCCCTCGGGCTAGCTTCCTTCGCTTTGTAGGCGGCTCGATCGGTGCATCATTATGGTTATGATTGTGTTGGGGGGTGTAGATGAAGGCTGGCTATTGTTGGGAAAATGACGTTAGCATAGTCCAAAACCTGATGAGCAGCCTAAGAAACAAGATCTACCTGATGATCAATTGAGTCTAAGCCGGCATGGCTAACGTCTGCTTCGTGTTCCGACATTTGTTCCTACTGTTAATTGAGGTCAATCTGCTGGGAGATGCGATGCGATGTCATTTGCGCGACAAGGCTGAGGGTGAGGCTGAGCCTCACGTCGACCCTCGGGCTTCAAGCTTCAAAAAACAACCCGCTGCCGACTTTTTCTTGGGGCGGATCGGAATTTAAGAACCCAAACAACAAACCACATCTATGCCGCCCCCGCGACCACTTCTGCCTACTAGAACTCCAGGCTTTATATGCAGGTCATGTCTGCTACGATTAGATGCGCCTCGACGGCAACGTCCTCCGCCATGGTTGGTCCGAAATGCGACAAACGGCCGTGGCAAACCCCCACCAAAAAGATCCGTCCAGCCTTCCGTAGAAGATAAAGATAAAGCACCTGTTTCTGTCAGATACTTTGAGGAGACACCGGATGGAGATCGGAGGGAGGTACCCGGGGATCCGGAAGAGGCTTTGCTGGATTCGATGCGACCGGAATTAGACGAGTTGGACAAGAGGAATCAAGAAATGTTGGGAAGGGATGGAGTGGCAGATGAGGATATGGAAGATGCTATACAAGGGAAGATTGATCAGGAGGAAGATACTCGAGGCATAACTGCTGCAACCAATGACCTCGAGAGTCTGATATCGAGAATCCGTGCCATTTCCGACAAGGAAGTTATTACGCCCGAGGACCGATTAAAAATCCGGGGAATCCTCTTCAATATTAAACCCAATAAACAGATACTAAGGGAACAACGTTCCGGACCAGACCCGGAAGATGGTATTTGATTGTTGGATTCATGTACATATTAGATACTAACTACTACTCAGTACCACCTCACCCCTCCAATTTCATATTTCCCGATAAAATTCCTACCATAACTTCCGCACCAAAATCTACGCCTTCTATGTTGGCAAGAATTCGGAATCTTCTGACTAACAAGAAAGTTAACACTCCAAGTCTCGAATTTTCTGAAAAAAGCCTCAAATCATGGCCAGAATCATATCGACCTCATTTACAAAACTTGATAACCAGTCTGAAAAACAGTGCATCCGCGGATGGTCTTACCACCGAATGCAAAAGCATACAACGAAAAGTATGGAGGAACTATTTGTTGTGTCGAAGTGCACTTCTGGCTTTTCCCACACACGTCCCCCCTGATCTTTGGTTAGTATTGTGGAACACATTTTCAAGAATCGATGGTGAAGATTACGTTGAGCGAATGATGCATCTCAAATATATTGGGGACGATCTCCGAAGAGCAAATGTACACATGAGCTTTGAACAAAGAATGTTATACATTGAGGCTCTGATAGTTCAGGGGATTCCAGAGGACCAAGACGTATTGCTTCAGGTATGGGAAACAAGTAAGGCCGCTGCTTTACGGAGAGGGATGGCCAGAGATTATTATGAACTAGGTGTGAAGGTCTTCTGTCATCGCGCAGAGCTCGATCGAGCCTTACAGACAGCAGAAACATTATTGGAGAGTTGGGATGATGATGTTACTGCTTACCGAGTGTTTCTCCCTATCATTCAGACAAATTTGGCCATTGGAACGCCTACTGCGGTTCAAACTGCTTGGAGGCTCTATCTACGGCTTAGATTCCACCTGGGTTCTCATATGGAGATGGCAGATTATGATATTATCGGCCTGGCCTTTCTTGAAGCCAATCAAACAGATCTTGCTTTGGCTTCATTCCGAGACATGATGTCCACTCCACAAACAACGGGCAAGAAACTGCGGCTGAGTGATTCTAGTATGGGATTGGCTGAACATGCTCACTTCAATCCCCGGTCTTTGGCAAGGTTACCACCTGAGTTCAACAACAAGTATTTCTTTGGAAGTTGGATGAAGAAGCTCATAGGAGAAGGCGAGATTGGTGCTGCGAAGAGAGTCCTTGACATCACACTTGAACGTGGCATTCGTCCTGATTCTCGTCACGTCAACGGTATTATCGGAGCCTGGATCCGGGAAGGAACAAACCCAAGTTTGGCTATGGCAGAAGACATGGCATGGAGGATGATCAACACGAGATTGACGGATGTTAGAAACCGCAATAATAAGAAAGCTGGGAATGAGCTTGAGGGTGTTTTGCGTACTATCGACAGTGACGACAAACCTGATGCGAAACGCCTGGCTCAAATGCCAGCCGCAACCATTGAAACCTTCTGCATTATGCTCCAGCAATATCGGCGACGTGGACGAACAAATGACCTGCTGGCGCTGTTTGATACCATGCAAAAAGCTGAGGTGCAACCCAACACATACTTTATGAACGAGTTGCTTTCAATGGATAGCAAAACTCAACGTGGCGACTGGGCATGGAAGACCTACCGCAGCTTGACCAGACATGGCGGTGTGAGACCAGATTACCAAACCTTTACCACTCTATGGCATCATTCATGCAAAATTTCCAAAGGCATTGTCAAAGACGATAAACAATTGGCAAAATATCCTGTGCCACGCATGATCTTCAAGGAGATGTTCAAGAAGAGGGAGGTATTGCTGCAAAAACAAGAACCATTCCCTAGAGATCTCTACAACTTCATAATTATCTCGTTCAGTCTGAACGAGGATCAGGCTGGAACGGCAGTGGCATTGATGGCTCTGCAAAAGTACTTCAATGCTTCGGTTGGTGAAGAAACAGCTCGTACTGTGGTTCTTCAACTTGCACGACTCGGTCAACGAGATGAGAAGGGATATAGGACTCGGCGTCTCAATCCGAGGAAATTGGCATCCAAGGAAAGGATATCGAGTGTTGCTCAAATCTTTGCGGAATTCAAGCAAAAAAGAGATGAACTTCTATCTACTCAGGGAATCTCATATGAAGGTCTCTCGAAAGATGAAAAGTTGGAGGAAGCGAGGATTGTTCTTTCGGATCTGCTTCGATATGCCTTTGAGGTGTATACAGAATCGGAGGAGAGGAGAATCTTGACTGCCCCGGAATTGTCGAGAAGGGTAGCTAAGGATATGGGAGTTCCAGACTGTGCCGTTTGGTCGGCATCTGAAGGATCATGATGCCGGAACTCAGAAAGTGTGTATTTGTACCTTAGATCCTGTGGAGGATAAGGCTGGTGTTATATTGTACATCAATTATGTAGTATTACAAATCTAGGAGCCGTTCTCATGGCAGAGGGGGTATCATTCCGATGAACTCCAAGAAAGACCAAACGCAACTTTCGATCATGCTCCTCTGCTGCCAGCTCTTGACATCCCTCGAACTCCTTGTTAATGCAAAAAATGCAGCGCTATTCTCAATCGTGTTCATCTTCTTTCAAACCTGGACAGCCCTCAAATTCCTTGTCTGGGTATGTGAATTTACACCAAAAGCAGTAATTGTGCTCGTGTCGCAACCACACAACAAGCTTCTCTAGCCTCTCAGCTGGATCCAACTCATTGAAGGCGTCCAGCTCTGGGTCTTCTTCTTCAAGGTCTTCTACCAAGGTATGATGAATTACATCCTTGCCAAGAGCTCTCTTGTCCTCAGCATCTTCATCCCCATCATCGTAGTTGACATGCCGTGATAAACTCTGTTGAAGATCATATCTCATCCTCCTATCCCTTTCCTTCTCCTCGCGCTGGCGTATCAGACCCCGCCACAAAACATTGATCGACTTCAAAGGCTTCGTAGAAATCGTCCTCTTCTTCCCATCACCATCACCATCAACAACCCCAGCCTCTTCCTTCTCCCCCACCATCCTCTCAGCAACCCTCATTGCCGCCCCGATCTGCCCTTCCAATCGAACCTGTTCTCTTTCATTCCTAACCCTCTCCCTATAATCCCCCTCCTCAGCCTTTACCCTCTTCCCCTCTCTCTCACTTTCCTCCCTAAACTTCCTCTTCTTCTCCGCATCTAATCCTATCCCCCCTCTATCCTCTTTAATACTAATACCCACGGGCTCCAACCTTGCATCTGGATTATCCTTGCTGCCCAATGCGACACCAGGTTTGAAGCCCATCTTGGCCATCATTGCTAGGCCTTTATTATTTTTGACGGCGGGGGAGGAGAGGAGGGATGTTTGGAGAGCGGTTTCGCGGACAGCGGCTTCGTGGAGTAAGCGCTCAGATTTAGATTTTGGCTGGGAGGCTTCCCGTTCGCGTTGTTGTCGGAGCAGGCGTTGAGTGTAGGTTTCCTTGCGCTTAGGGAGGGTTTCTTCGGGGATTATCATGGACATGTAGTCTTCTTCTTCTTCTTCTTCTTCTTTCTCTTCCTCTGCCCCTGTGGGTGCTATCTGGAGTTCTTGTGTCGACATGTTGAATTTTTGTTTGAAGAAATTGGTCTTCAAAGAGAGTGGGAGAGTTCCGTTCCTGTAAGAGTTGCGAGGCTCTGAACTTACACTGACAGGGCTGAATTGAGGTTGTAGTAGGCCCCACAATGGCGGGGCTTCGGAAGTAGTTCGGTCAAACCCTAAATAGTTATTGGGGGATGCATAGGTGGGGTCACGAGCGCACAATGGAAACGTTCAAGTTTGCAAATAAGACGTCCGACTTCCAAATCAAATAATACAACTCCAGTGACGCGTAAGTAACATGTTCACTGCCTATGGTTACAATCAAAGGCTAACAGTATTATAGAGTGGTTAGCGTGTCGTTCTTATACTCTTCGGGAAACTGATTAGTATGATTCATCTACTTGTAGATATGCGAAAGTCGTGAGTTCGACACTCACCTGGAGTATTGCTCTCTGGACACGCACAAGTGTATCAAATCTTTTTTTTGGAGTTCATTTTTAATATATTGATTTTTTTGGATTTTTTTTTGTATCTTCAGATTTGTTGTTTGCGAATTGAGCTAAGAGTTCAAATTCGTGGATAATCAAACCTGAGGATGATACTCTAGTAAGGGTGGAAGAATAGTTATTCCGGTCACGGGGTTCTTCCCAAATGATGGCTTTGCATATAGCTTGCACATAGCGCAAATAATAGTATTAAAGAGAGCATTCTTTACGGAGTACAGTGATGGAAAATGAACACAACACCACACACATCTTTTATTTTACGATGAAATACCTGTCAAGTAAAAAGAGTCTCTGAGCGGCAGCGAAAGAAGGATAGGTGAGAAAAACCAGGAAAGTCCAGAAGTTCGTAAGCGGAATCAAGAAAACAAACCCAACGATAGCAGGGCCAATATTCATACTCCCACCCTCATTTCCAACTGGCCATGCCTCGGCCATTAACCAGTGGATGATTCTCATCCTCACCATAATCATTTCTAGGCCTATGACCAACAAAGAAACGCATGACGTCGTTCGAATGGCATCTTCGAGCTGCTTTGTTTGAGTTATGTGTGCAAATGTGGCTTTGGACAGGTAATACCAGGTTATGGAGAGGATGGTGTAGATTGTGATGGTAAATAGAACGAGGAGCCAGGCTAGGATGTTTTTGCTGGTTTCTGGGACAGAGCAGTGAATTGGTAATATTCACTTCAATCCAATATCCCTTATATCATAGCCACGGTCCACCCGCCACAAACGTTTATAAGATAAGATAGCTCTCCCAAAACCAATCCACCAATTATACACCTGTTGGTGGTCCGGTAGGCAACTGCAATGGTCTAGTGGTCGAGTCGAATACCTCTTATTGAACTCGTGTTTTCAATACCGAGCGCAAATAAACAAAAAACTCAGTACGTCTGGTTTAAGTCCTGTGCCTTCCTTAATGGAAGTAGGACTTTTTTGCAGTTTTTTTTTGCAATTCTTTTTTAGAAAAAAAATACTTTTTGGGCTTTCTAGATTTTCTGTTGTAGCCATAACCTCGAAGTCTTGCACGCAGCGCGACCAGCTGCTGAACACGCCTGGTTAGGATACCACAACTTGTTATTTGTTGTAATGGTTTCTGGGACAGGCAATATTGCTATGTATGAGATGGATATGAGGAGGCCGAAGGTGGGAGAGATGATATTGGGGGCTTTTTTGAGGGCTGTTTTACGGGTTTGGCGGTGTGGTGGTGTTTTTGGGAGACATTATGTTTGAAGTATAGATAGGCTCTGGAAGTCTCAGGGAGCGTTAGATTTTTCCCTCAAATAAAAGAAAGACCTAAAGTGAGTCGCTGGAGTACGGTGCTGGTTGCATATTTTTGATGTCATCTTATCAGCATCTTGGTGTGATTTTGGCCCCCAACATCGGTGACTCCATACATCACCCTTGCTTTACTGTACAGTACATGTAAGTCTTTGCAGCACTCATAACCGCAACTACCCGGCTACTTTTGTTAATTATTTTTCCAGTTCTGGTGATTTGCCAAGTTTCGTCACACATCGTTAGCGAGTATCCAACAACAGGGATGGATGTGATTATCAAATGGCTTAGAACGAGACTGTCCAAGAAAATTCAAGGTTTCACGTCCCAGTGTCGTTACGAGAAAAGAAATGTTTACCGGACGTTTTTCGCCAGGAGGAGGTTGCGACTGCGCCAAATTAACGTCCATATGGTACAGTAATTAGAAGGGCCAAAATTCCTAAAATTGTGATTTTGAGTAGGCCAATTATTTTGGCTTCTTCTGTTTTCTCGCGGCTATCGCTCTCGGTGCTACCTTCAGTAGAGCTGAATTCACTGAGAAGTGGGCGTTCTTCCGAGTGCTGCTTATCCTGCTTTACTATATTCGGAATATCTCAAGCAGAATAAGTGAGCATAGCTCGAAAGCAAATCCAAATAATCAACGGTAAAAACACGGTTCACCTCTCCATCAATGTTGATACCAACACTGGGGCTACCATTTCTGTACTGAGCGACGCACTTGACAGGTAAAGGAAGGCTCTCGCTCCCCTTTCGGTAGCAACGACACTGGAAAGGATTGTATACCAGCTGAAAGTACCATTGGGCCTCCACCTGCTGAATTGAAGAAGATCGTAAGATAAATGAGGTTAAAAGGTACAGTGGGAGTGAAGTAGCAAACAAAGAGTGTCCACAGCTCAGAAATGATGTGAGCCAAAACTGAACTAACTGAACTAACTGAGTAAACTGAGCAAACTATTGCCTACACTGATCTGAGCGCATACGCCTAGCGTTAGGACGAGGTTATAGGAGGCTTTATAGGCAACATACCTAAAAGACATAGCGAGTATAAGAGCTGTGTTATTATAATATAGAACCTTTTAAGCTAACTAGGTAGGTTTGTAGATCAATATCTATATACGACTTATTAAGTAAGTCTCCCCTACCTTCAGCTAAGCTTTTACAACACTAGCATTTCGTATCCGTAAGGCTCATACGCTGGTAAAGTAAGATTCTAAGACTAAGAATAGGCTTTGGATCAAGTTACCCGGAAGATCTGAGGATATGATGCTGTTGACTGTTATTCAAGTGCGTAATCAGAATGTATGCAGAAATTACAAGGTCACCAGCTCTGCTTGCACAACAGGTGTTTTAAATTGCTTCTCTGAAATTGACAGTCTATAGCCATAAGGATCACTAGGGAAACCTATAATACTGCCATTGTTAAGTGCGTGATAGCGATTGCAAATGTTTAACTCCAGAAGACGGGTTTTGAGCGCTAAGCGAAGAATATCTCTGAACTCGATAAGTAGCGCGAAGGTATAGCAGAGAACAGGAACTTTCCAAATTTCCCAAGCATCCTCCAATTTCTGGCAAGTTGTGGGTCTCAGAATAAAATTCGAGGCGCTGCTGGAGGAAGGCGGGTCATCTCCACTTTGATTGCTTGAGACAATCTGTCAAATGGAAGCAGCTGTGTTGATTGCTCGCAATCCGAAGGCTTTCCACTAAAGAGAGAGCAATCGTGATCAGGCATATTAAGAACGAGTGAAGATGACTTGGGCAGCAGAATGCGGAGTGATGGCGATGTTTACACGTTTTCTCTGGAGCCTGTTTTATGGTGGTTTTCTCGCTTATCCATGCTGCTTAGTAAGCCAATAAATAATACTTTGTACGTGACACGCTACCACCTTAAATACAAAACCCCAACAACCGGAACTTTTTGTTGGATGGGCCACGGTATCAATGTCACATTCAATACCACGCACGCCTCCCTCAGAAACTTCATCTAAGCCTAGTAACAGTCGACACCTACAGCACCTAAGTCAGTGCAATTTTAAACCAACAAATGCCACTTTCACGCCAAAAACTCGCAGAAAACACTTTACTTCGAATTCTTTATATCATTATTCATCGCATTCCTTAAACCTAGAGAGATTTATAGAGCGTAGGAGTGGTAGTATAGAAACGCAAAGAGGGCAAAACAACAGTCTTTTGGTGAGGGTTTGGAAAGTGTTAGTAACAAGTTGGCTAGTACCATACAAACAACCTCACCTACGACACCTCTCTCGTCTCTCTCATCATCCGCATTCGTCCAGTCGGCCAACAGCGTAGCGCGCGCCAATAAACCAGGAAAAGTTCCTCTCGTCGGCGCAGCGAGTACGAAATAGCCGCCCGAGACCTCTAACATCAACATCCTACCTGACCTTCATGTAGATCTTGAACCAAAAGAATCCATCTTATAGTGCCACGAGTGGGCGAGTTAGCCGCCTGAGTACTTTGACGATACTTGTTTACGAGTTTCATCCCTGCCGCATCCAACGAAGATATCAGGAACGTCACGGCTGACATCAGCGCACGTAGGATCTTGTCAGCTTTCACGAGATTAAGACGTAAATTATGGTTTCACGTGGGTAACCAGACGAATGCGCACTTGGAGATTGGGGTGGAACTTTGTTAGAGTGGTATAGAGTTGTAGAAAACTCAGAAGATGCTTTTTCTATAATTGCAACTCTAACCTCATCTTCTTCGACGTCGTCTTCATCTCCCAGGTCTTCTTCCAAAAAACACAGTCTCAACAGGTTGGTTTGAATACAAATTTTATATGGAAAAGAAGCACCATGTCTACGCTGGTTGTAGGATTTCTGATCTGTTTATAAGTACTATAGAGTTGTAAATGGGTTACAGATCTATTTTGGACCGGGCGGCTGTGTGGGACTGCCTCCTTAGGTAAGTATCCAACGTCAATCTTCAGATCTATCTCAAGTCTCATGATTGAGGCTCATATTACTCATTCGATGCTGACCGCAAGGCCTATGTCAATTAGAGGATTCAGGATTCAAAAGCCGTAGAAGATGATCTGGCAGTTACGTATCTAAATGAGATATGAAGACCGTCTTTGCACCCAAGATAGTCTCCATCAAACCATCGCATCTTCACTCTTCACTTTTCACACCCGAACCAATTCAAGCACCATCTCATTCTGCCCAATTCCAATTCCAGCTTTCAAAATTCAACATGAGGTTCCAGATCTTCACCGCAGCTCTTTATACATCATTGGCACTTGCGTCCGCCATCCCGCAGCCAGCTCCAGCAGCGGACCAAGCCTTTGCTCTCGAGGCCCGCGCCATCACCATTGAGAAAAAGCCAACCAAGGACTGGGTATGTCCCGGCAAGGACGGCAAGAAGGTGACCTACAAAGCCAAAGAAATCATCGCCGCGATTGAAAAGGGCGTTGGACTCGCCAATGAGGGCAAGCAGGTCCAATTTAAAAAGGACAACGCCTTCCCCTGTAAGCCACACCATCACCTCTACTGCATTTCGCATGTCCGTACTGACCCTATCCCTCCAGCCCCAATCGGAACCCCCATCTCTCTACCAGGCATTCCCTCTGCATACAAGGACAAGAAGGTAACGAAATCCATGTACAATCCGCATGTAAATAAAGACAGGCAGTGACTGACTTCGTACCTGCATCATTTTAGAATGTAGCGCACTTCCCCATGAAGAGCGGAAAGGGCTCTTTCAACGGTGCCCGCAAGGCAAAGGAAGAGCGCGTCATGTACCTGCATACAGGAAAGGAGACCGGGGCCGAGTTCATTGGGCTCTGGACCCACGAGGGTGCTACGACGGGGCAGTACTTGAGCTGCGAGGAGAAGAAGTAGGAGAACGTGGCGATGTCGGGTGTTGGAGGAGAGAGCTTCCAAGATGTAAGAGTTTATATTCAGGAGTTTAGCGAACGGGACAGGGTAAAAGGCGTTTGTGTGATAGATGAGATGGAAACCACGGTCTTTACTTAGCAAATCCAATTCTACTTTACCACGATGACGTATGTACCGTACGCAATTATTTTGTCAGGCGAGTAGGAATGTGTGGCTGATGAAAGGTTGATGTATCGTATGTAAATAGATCTGTGGATGTGAAGGGAGCGGGGCGTAGGAAGGATGTTGGCGGTGCAAAGGCTGCCTAGATTCAGTCTGACGATGTCATAGTGATACACTGATACCCAGTTCGCCTGGCTAAGATCCTTCAAGAATCAGCAACTGCCCTTAAAAGACTCCAGTCCCCCCTTCCTACCTCCTCGCTAAATAAATTGTGATAAGCATTCATCACTAGGCCCTTGTCTTGTATTCTGCTCCACCTCACCATCCCCACACAAATACAGTACATACAGTACACACTCAAGATGTCCAACTCCAAAGCAGAACTGCCAACATTGGCAGGAGATTGGGAAGAAATCCCCCAAGGCGATGTAGTGCACGACCAGCTCTCATTACTGAAGCAGTATCTCGTAAGAAATTCCCTGATGCGAAACTCGACAACACTGAAGATTCTTCCCAGGCTGGTAACATAACAGCCGACGCATGCGCCCAGCAACTCTCATCCACCATCCTCAAAGCCATGATGGACGGCACCGCCGCCAACGATGAAGACGACTCGGAAGACGACTACGATGCCGTCTACGACGCGGTATCCACCATTTTCACCAACCTCCAACACGCCGCCCTCACGAACCCCCAATACCAAGCCCCCATCATCATGCTCCTTCACGCTATGAAGCGGATGCCCCCACAAACGGTAAGGGTAAATTTAGCCTCCTACCCTAATTTACGCAATATAATAATTTACGCAATATAATAATTTACGCAATATAAATACCTAGGTATGTTCTTAGACAGCCACTAACTTCGTAACCTATTGTAGGTCCATGCTCCCCCCCTCCGCAAACACGCCGACCCCGGCCCCGAAGCCGTCGCATGGGCAAAACTCCCAAACTTCAGCCCGCAAATCACGGACCGATACGAGTACGACAGAGTCCTCTTTGACAGAAGATCCCCCGGCCCCTCGCCATCCCTATCCGACCCATCCGACCCCGCCGTGGCCGCCAAGTGGGCGAGTAACAACGCGTGGATCGCGCGCCTCGTGGCCACGGATCTGTATGGCCCCAAGGGCCTGGACTACTACATGCACCGCGCGAGCTACAACTTCCTGTACGTGCTGGATGTCCGCGGGAACCCGAATTTTGCGGCAGCGGTGCCGGCGGCGGCGAACTTGTTTCGGTATGCCGGGCCCGTCCTGTGGAGGATGTGTCGGGAGAATACGAAGTGTCCGGATCCGCCCATCGGGATCTTCTCCAGGAGTGAGGTGGAGAAGGAGGCCGAGGGTGGAGAGGTGCTGTTTGGGGGGCTGGGCTACTCGGTAGAAAGGTGGGAGTGGTGGAAGAAGCGATGGGAGCAGTTGGCTGCTTTTGATAGTGATGGTCTTGAGGAGGATGGCAGGGCGAATGCGAAGGAAGCACTGGAAGCTATGCGGGAAGCGGAGAGTAAAGTTAGCTCTTGAGGATACACTAAACGAAGTGTACCAGTTCTTAGGCAATGTTTATATTCGCTAGCTTGTGCATGTACTGCACTTGCACTATGAGGAGAAGAAATATCCGCATGTCCTTCGTATACATGCTTTCTGTGCTATATCTTGTCAGTCAATTCGAATGGTTTTCAGGTACGCCGAAGTTCCCTTGACTGCTTCGCTTACTAGCGGATCCCTTTCACAAACCAAATGGGAGATGAAAGGGGAACTTCGGCTAATCTTCACTGAAACCGATTCTGAAGATTGAGGTTGAGAAGCATCGAAAACTCAAGAGAATACTCACATAAAGTGTACTGGAGAGAAGGTAGTGTAACTAACGATTCTGGAGACTTATCTACTTCGACTCTTGTTCGTTCAAATATTTAAAGTATCCCCAAAAGGCTAAAAACATCTACATTGGAGGAACACTTGCACGAAATTTCAAGCTTAGTTTCAACTTTCATTGATCTACTGGTAGTTACTCTACTTAATGAAAATAGCGTTTTTGATTCACCAGACTTGCCGCATTCAAGTTAAGAGTGAGGACTGCCTAGCACTTTAAACCATGACCAAGACAGATAAGAGCAGTACAGTGGCTATATCAGCGAAGTACAAATCCACGCTCGTCGAAATCTTCTCTTTAAGGTACATTTCAAACACTTCTCCAAGTATGATATCCTGAACAAGCTGTCCTATCTCCCTAAGTCGGTTTCGTACAGAGATATTGCAGTTTCCCCTGTTCATCGCACCTCGCTGTAATATCACTCTAAAGTACATACATTATTAATTGTTCTAGAAGTACATACCAGTAAAAGAGGTACTTACGTAGCGGCAGTTGGTAAAGCCTTTCAAATTCACTTCCCCCTTCAAGTTCATAAGCAATAGATATGCCCGCAATCACATGACCCACAAAACTCGAAACCTCTTTATATCCCCAAGTAAGCGTGCTAGATGCATCTCACACCAAGCCAGGATTAGCCAATGTAGTTGGATGGTGTGGGCGCGACACATCAGCGTTAAAGCATGTTAACTTCAAAAATCCCTGCCCCTATCCCTGGGATTTTCTATAAGCCCGAGATGCCTTCTCCTTGAAACAATAGGATCGAAGGCGGTGGCTTTGAGTTTTGCACTTTTTTTGGTTGGTTTTGTACTTTCTTTTTTTCTTAGAGAGGGAGAGAGAGGAATGTCTTGACGAAGGGGAATTTGGGGGTGGTGGGCGGTAGGAGGAAGCGAGATTGTGGGGTGAGTGAATTCTTAAGGGCCTCTCAAGTTAGGCAGATTTTCATCCATAACTGTGACATATTCCCTCTTCTATCTAATCCCATAGGTCTAGCGAAAAATGCAAATGGGTATCTCTTGAAAACAAAGCAAGGAAAACATACGAAAATCAAAGCCTAGATCGTTCTTTCATCTCCTCGTATATATACTCCGTCGAATTAAAGCAGTCCACCATGCTCGTATCTTCGTCATCGTCCAGGCCTCGAGTATAATCTTCATGTGGTTGCCAACTCTAATATCTGGTTTACAGGCAGGTGATTCGGGATTTTTGTTTTTTCCTCCTCCGGCAGCTTAAGCCAAAGAAGCCAATGTAAGGGAGAGGAGAAGTGTAACTTTCGTTTTTGTGGGTTTTTTCTTATTAATAGGACAGTAGAAATGAATGTCTTGTAAAAGTGTAAGTCTTTCTGTGATTTAGGACGACAGAAGGAAGAGAGCAGGGAAGTGGTTTTTACACCGCCCCTTTTTAGGAGTACCGTATTAATTGAGTTATAAGAGTATGTGTGTGAATAATCTAACATTCTTATAGCAGATAAGGTTCAAAAAGTTTGGAAAACTACCTAGGTAGTATTCTATAACTCTGGCCAATCAAGGAGCTCGAATCGCAGTTTTATTATTTTATATTCTTTTCTCTAAATACTTTATTTAACGCCACCTCGTTAGCTAAAGTACTTATTATTGAGGTATATAATAGCTTTACTTGCTTCTTATACTAGGTAGGCAGAGAAACAGGCATTAATATCTTGTAAACTAACGATATTTCTAGATAGTTTGTAATTTTGAATAGTAAAGTTCAAGATCTTTTATACGATATTAAATATGATAGTAAATAAGGTTTATATTCGTCTCAGGAGTCAGGACGTACTTTTTACTTTGATTATGTTATCTTGTAACTTGATTAATGCGGTACTTCGCCCTAGGCATAACCAAAGTTGATTCATGACCAAAGTTGATTCATGACCAAAGTTGATTCATGACCAAAGTTGAGTTTACAGGGGTTCTTTACTACCGTAATAACTCGATAGCAATGTCCAATGTGTATGTGCCTTAGGCACACTACCAAACCTCCCCTAGATCTGCCTTGTTCTACCTATTCTAGGGTACGTCAGAACCCGGAGTACGTCTAAAAAGGACGGAAAAGTGGATTTTACAGAGGCTCAGCAGCGAGTCGGGGCCCAAATCTGCCACTTACTACACTACGGCCCATCCACTTCCTGCCTAAGGCACACACACTTTGGACCTCGCTATCGAGTTATTACTGTATACCCTGTCATGTTCGCTACCAGAGCTCTCCTGTAAAGATAACCTTTTTTGGGGCCTGGGAGGAAGCTTAAGTACGAAGGTAAACAAACTTTTCGGAGGGGTTTTGCCTTCTTGCCCACGTTTAGGATCAAGTATAGTACAACCTGGATACAAGAATAAACTCATTCATATCATTAAAGCTTTAGGTCCCAAGAGAGCTGAGGGGAGAAAGTAGGAGGGGGCGGGGGAGGGAGAAAATAGTGTTCCGCATCCGTCTTACCTGCGGAATGCTAGCTACTGGACGCTGTACAGTCCTGTATTATCACGCAATTATGTTTCATCAAAAAGGGTAAATGATGTTGAGAATTGATAAGGGGAGAACTCTTCAATTTGTAAGGTAAGGTAATTTTACAGGTGGGTATTAAACACCCTGAATTGAAGCTAGTTCCACTAGTGTGGTAGCTGGGGTAGGGAGTGAATAGCAAATATCACAACAAATAATGATTTCACTTATTAACCTCACAAGCAAAATAAAAGACTAATAGTGAGATTGTTGGTTGACTGTTGTAGTCAGGATACAGGTGCAACTACTTGGTATTGCATTCATATTGTATGAGGAGCTAACTAGAGTGTGGGCTAAGGATTCTACTTATACCCATAGGTCATATGAAGGTCCCCTGATTCCCCCCTACAAACAAGGCCTGTACAGGGTCTGTACAAACCAATAGCAAGTAGCAAGCGTAAAACCATACAAGTTAAAGCAAATACAAAACAAGTAACAGTCAACAAGTGATATCGCAACTGAGATGTGTGATTTTCATGCCCTTTGTAAGATTTATGAACTAAGGTTCTGAATTCTCCAGCTAGCTTTATTTCTTACAATCACAATGGAGCACCCCATTATCACACTGAAAGGTAGTAAACCCCTACAATGCACACCGTTAGTGATTAAATCTGGATATCAACAGACAGGAAGGCCTTACCCTTGGACCACACTGCTTTGCTGAACTGCAATTAGTAGGATTGCATGACTCTGGTATCGGTGGTTTTTTGTTGTCCTTTCCTTCACCTGGGCTAGATGGCCTATCTTCAGGTATTGGGTTTGCCAGTGTGAGGGCTGCGAAGGAGAGGACCAGGAGGGTAAGATATTTCATGATTCGTATTTTTTGGTCTTTGTTAGGATCTTTGTCTAATAAGATTGCAACTTGTTTTTGCGGAGGGGTTTTTTGTATGGGTGATTGGATTGGATGGGTGAAGGAGGACCAGAAGGACAGCAGAGTGGATTATATACATATCAAGTTGTCTGAGAGAAGTAATACAGTTTGGCGGGCATTGATACTTGGGACGCACACTTCCACCCACCCACATCACACTGTCACAGGGGGGCTTCCACGGTAGGAAAAGCACTCTAAAGAGGACAGGTTTGTGTGCGTAAACAAGTATTACCCTGTCATAAAAGGGTGCTTTTTCATGGAAGTCTTCTCAGGATAATCAAATGTTGCCTTTTCAGGAGGGTTCATCCTATTGCCAACCTCAGCCACCTGGGAAGTTACCTTTGTTTCACCTGGAACGAAGTGAATGCGATTCAGTCTTTGCGTCCTTAGCCTAGGTAGGTGACGGGCTGTTTGGCTGAAATTTTGAGATCACGGAAAAAGTGACGCTGTCTTTTTGTATGGTGCATTCTAGAAAAAGACAGATTAGTACATTTGGAGTGATACTTTCTACTCTACTAATACGTGAGCTAAACGGTTTGTGATTCGATACGAAAGTGGTCTCGTATAGAGTACTAAACTCTATTTACTATGGGTGATCTCGGGAGTACGAACCTTGCCAAATAGGCTGTAAAACTCTGTAAAACTCTATTCGCTTAGTAAAATAAACTTGATACTATATTCGATGCTAAAACCGTTTGGCTCAAAATCTAGAATCAGGAAAGCAGTATTTCTATAGCCTTTTTTCTACTGCTTTTTTTCTACTAGGTACTTTTGTTCTACTGTTTTCTACAACTAATTTTACTAGTACCTTAATATAGGTACCTAGGAGTAAGAAAAATATACTAATATATATATAGAGCGGTATATATTAGTAGTGTTAGTAGTAGGGTAGAATAAGCGAGGAGAGATTATAAGGTTCAGTTTATAGAAATAGCGTCACTGTTAAATTATATAGTACATTCTGGAAAAAGACAGATCACTACATTCGAAGTGGTACTTTCTTTTCTAATTTGTGCACGAGGCAAACGGTATTGTGATTTGATACGAATGTAGTCTCGTATAGAGTACTAAACTCTATTTAGTATGGGTGAACTCGGAACTACATCCCTAGCCAAACAGGCCATGATGATAACTTCCGAAAACACTACAAGGGGGTCTGTAGGTATTACCTGGGTACTACCTAGGTACCTAGTCGGGAGACTTTGAGTTAAAGAGTCACGGTCAATTAGGATGAATGCACACATAAAATACCACAGGGCTTCTATTTTGTGGGAAATACGTAGGTATCTAGTTAGGTGCGCAAGAAACCCTTCCTCTGAGATCAGGACCGCACCCATTGGTGCCTCCAGGATTTGAAGAAGGAACGTTGACCATGCGTGGAGTTTGGAATCCCGAACGTGTGTTTTCAAAGAAGCACTATAGAGGAGAATAAGTCAATATACTTGTACAATACTTATAAAATGCTTGTACGTAATCGAGTATAATTATTATTAGTACTTACGCAGTAGGTTGCTAGGCCGTTTGCTTCACAACCTCCATTTCCAGCAGTTCCTCCATTGCAGTACATTATGGAGGGCCGCTCTTGGGCATTGGCCGACGCGGCAATGCTCAAGACGAGAATAAGGATAAGTCTCATGATGATTGGTGAGTAGTGATTGGTGGGTTGAAGTTGACGAAATTCAATAGTCCTTGATATACACGGTATATCCTGTATATAAAAGTAAGCGGTGGGAGCGTTTTGAACAATGAGGGGAAAGGGTTAGTGGCGATCTAGAGATCTCTTATATAGGAAGGTATATTATCTTTATAGCATTGAACAAGGAGAGCTAGCTAATTCGAGGTAATTTTAAAATATAAAGCAAGTGATAGGGCACATCAAACAAGTAGGGGGAAGCCGAGAAGTAGCAGGTCAAGTTTTAAGGGCCTGTTTGGCTGAGACTTTTTGCCTCTACTGAATTCGGAAGCGTACCCTGAATACAGATAAATTTAGCAATTCTCTATTCGCTTAGCAAATTAAACTCGGTACTATATTCGATGCTAAACCTGTTTGGCTAAATAATAAAACTCCACAAAAAAGTAGTATTTTTATAGTAGAGTTATTTTGTAGCAATTATAGCCGCAATTACCACGGTTTTTACACGTCTATTATACGACGTCTTTGAAGAATAGAAGCTATATTTATATATAAATATATCTAGAAAGGTAGTATAAAGTAGTAGTTTTAGTAGTAGACTGGAATAAGCGAGTAGAGATTATAAGGTCGAAATCACGAAAAAAGTGTTACTATCTTTTTATATAGTGTATTCTAGAAAATGACGAATTAGCACATAATGCACATTCGGGTATCTACTTTCTTTTCTAATTATACTCGAGTCAACGGTTTTATGATTCGATACAAAAGTGGTCTTGTAGAGAGCACTAAACTCTATTTACTATGGGTGATCTAGGGAGTACAACTCCAGCCAAGCAGGCCGTGAACCACTCCAGTACCCAGTACCTATAGTTACCCTGCCCCTCAATGCCGAAGCCGAAGCTTTCCGCAGGGCAACTGCTGGACACGGTGGTGTACTCGTACCTACTCAGCCGCCCAGCCCTAAGGAAGAGTGGAATCGTAGTGTGTAATTGTTTGAATTGTGCCAAAGTATCCCGAAGGACGTCCTAAATTTGCTTACCTAAGTAATTACATATCTACATATATTAACCCTTGTTCTACTTCTGACTCTCGCCTTCTATTTACTCCCTCCCTGGTGCCCCCTCTAAGTGAGCTCCCGCGAACCTTTCTAATTATACTATTCTAGCCCGAGTACCTACTGTCTAGTCGTACCTTTTCACGACCGCACTACTAGATTCGTATCCATCTAGCTGACCTAGAACCTTGCTTAAGGCGTCTACTAGGAAAGCTGGTGCCTAAGGATTCTACCCCGTAGTAGCCTCTAACCTAGGCTGATAATGACTTCGAGGAATGCCGAGAACTGAACCTTGAA
Source organism: Hymenoscyphus linearis (assembly GCA_900536425.1). Taxonomy (NCBI): domain Eukaryota; kingdom Fungi; phylum Ascomycota; class Leotiomycetes; order Helotiales; family Helotiaceae; genus Hymenoscyphus; species Hymenoscyphus linearis. Next base: position 65,579 of record UNPR01000179.1, read on the forward strand.
TTAAAGAATTGACCGGATAAACCGAAAACTTGAAAACCGATTGAATTTTTTTCATTTCATTTCTCTGACTGATTTGCTTATTAAAAACCAATTGTATGGGTATTTTACGTAGAAGCTAGGTAGGGAACGCCTCCCTGCTAGGTCACCAAAGAAGATTGGAATCGTAGTGTGTAATTGTTTGGATTGAGCTAAAGTGTCCCGAAGGACGTTCTGAATTTGCTTGATTACATGTATTAACCCTTGTTCTGCTTCTGACTCTCTCCCCCAGGCCCCAGCAATCACCAAGTGGCGTTACTGTTCCGGGTATTTCAGGCGCAGGAAACCAGTCCGCCATTGTCAGGACCGCAAGAAAGGATGCCTCCCTTAGTCTTGGAAGTAGCAGTGGTGTATCGCCAGGTAGTGTACCCCGGGTGTGTGTCGTCATTATAGCACTATGGAAGAGAATAAGTTCTTGTACGAGTGAGTACGGGCACTGAGTACTTACGCAGAAGGTTCCTTTGCCATTTGCTTCACAACCTCCATCTCCGTCAGTTCCGCCATTGCAGTACTTTGCATTGATCGACGTCGCAATGCTTAGGATGAGAATAAAGTAAAGTCTCATGTTGGTTCGTGGATTAAACTTGAAGAGGGTGAGGATAAAATAGTATAATCCTGTTAGTTGAGGTGTGTTGTGTCAGAAACAGCGAAGTTCAGTGGCACATCAAAGTCATCGGTGTAAGTGTACGAGTAAGTGTAAGTTTCCACGAACTTTTGATGGCAGTAGACTAGCTAGAAGTCTTTATATACAGTAGAAAGATATCCAAAAAATATATATATATATATATATATATATACAAGGATAGCTAGCTGATTTAAAAAGCCAAAAACTATATGGCATTGAAAATTTGCTACCGGCACTAAAGCGACATGACTCCCTAGCTACTCTACACAGCGCGGGCGATCTGCCTTAAAACCGGAACTACTACAGGTGGAGTAAATAATTGGGGTGGACAGCTAAGAGTTGCCCTTGTTACGCAGATCAGATGTGACCAAAGTCTATAATGCCTAAATCAGTGTCTCTGATTCGCTGATTTCGCTAAAAGTCGGGGCCGAATTGTACTATTAACCAGGTAGAGATTCGTCGGAGCATGTCCACCCCCTTTATATAGATATCGTTGCTTATTTTGTTACTTTTACAAAGTCTGGCCAACTTCCACACGTAAAACGCCAGAAACTACTTAGCAACAGCACAAAACTTATACAGAACTAAAATAAACCCTTGGATCGTATGTATACAACACCTTTATCAATTCCCGCTTTGGGGTGAATTGTCCGTGCTGTCCATCCTCTTTGTTTCCGAGCTCGCACCATATAAAAGTAGATAGTAAGTAAATTATATAGCTACTGTACTCGAAGGACGCCCTAGATCTACTTATGCTATAGTTTGAACTCGGCTTGCACTTCCTTTTCCAGACTCTGACTACCGGACCTTTTATTATTCATGAATCGGATTAAGGCAATATAAAAAGTTAATTCTACTACACTTTAAGTCAAACATCATCAAGAAACTCAAATTGTCGCCTACAGTCAATGTCTTCGCCCAAACAAAGTACAATTTTCCCCCAAGACCAATGGAGGATAAACATATTTGAAGAACATTCAAAGATAGTTTACAAAGATGCCAAGTGTTTGTTTGGCAACAGCCGAAAGGCTCGCGATCCGAACGGTCATCAAAGTCGTTTGGTAACTGCTTCTTGTATCTCCGATGTCTTCTCAATACAACAATGGAACGGAGGTAAATTAAGACGCCATAGTGACATCATAGGCCGTTGACAATATTTACTCTCCGTATACCTCACCACTCGAGGGCCTACAGCCCATGCAGTTATTTGAGCTTCGTATGAATACATATGTCCTCACTATTCGGCGTATGGCTCCGTTTGTTCAAATTCGTGGCCTACTCTTAGACTCTTGTACAGGAGGATTCTTCGGAAGATATCCAGAGATTAGAAGTCTTATTACGTCCATCTGGACTTCGGCCAGAAACTCTAGTATCGGTACCTGTGTTTACAGAAAGGTGGTTTATTTCACCCTCAGTGGCCTTACAATAAGGATCTAACAATTCGCAAGCCAGGTTCCACCAATAGTAATGACGGTACTAGAATGTTTCAAGGAGGATAGATGCCAGCAAAAGCAAAGAGGAAGGCAGCGAAGCTCTCGCGTGCTCATTTGAACCTCACCCCAGCTTGCCTCAACAAAGCCAAGATCGCTTTTCTCACCAAGATTACAAAGGAAAAGTATAAGAAGCTTAATAGCAAAGCCTATTTCCTCGCTGCCTCTGCACCATACAATAATAGAGAATTCCAAGACGCGAAATAGTTCTTGGAGGAGCAACAACGACTTCTACCGGACAACAAAGCCGCAGAGCAGATTTAAAAAAAAAGTGATATACCTACAAGAACAAGCTACCGTCAACTTCAGAAACCCCAAAGCAAAAAAATCGAGAGGTCGAGTTGATACAAGAAGACTTTCTTGAAGTCCTGCCGTCAAGGGTCGCCCTGGACGTGGTCACCGTGTATTCGCAACCCGCAATGTCAATCCCGGTGGAACTGTCCTGTGTGAGACTGCTTTCTGTTTAGTATTGGGTAACGGGGATAATTCCTTGACCGCAATAACTTACGACAACTGTGACGACAAAACCAGAGTCTTCCCTACCGGTTCATGTAAGCTCCAAGCTTCTCGGCTAAGGAGGCTCTGGATCTTTATTCTGACTACTTGGACACCGACAAACACTTTCTCACGAGAGACGCTTCTTCTGTTATCGATACCTTCTAAAGCTGTGACATTGGTTTGTGAAATGCTTTTAGTATAGATTCTGAAACCCCGGAGAACGATGGTAGAGAAATAAGGACCAGCGTCTGGATTCTCGCTGTTTATGTGAATCAAATACAGAGAAGTAATCTATTGGTGATCTCCTGCCCTTGTATTGTATGCAAATCGAGCGATCAAAGCCAGCGAAAATATCATCCACAGCTACGATTTTTCGTGTGGTTATGATTTGAGGATAGCAGGAATACTGGGCACCTGGGCATTTTCTGTCTCTGTGCACTTCGCTAGGCAGAGAAAACAGACGATTCGGACATTCAAGCAGACAAACATTTAGTTAAGGAGAATTCCGATTGTAAAAGCTCGTCGTCTTGCTCAGGCTATAGATAATACATACGAAGGCTATAGATAATACATACGACGATGAGAGTTATATAGATTTGCCACCCACGGCACTTCAGAACTTCAAGAAAATGGCTTACAGTAGTAGTAGTAGTAGTTGTTGTTGTTGTTCTGACTCCTGTGCTTTTGTTTTGTCTCGGTAGCTTTAGCTTTGGTAGTTGTAGCTATCTGAGACGCGGGATATATGAGAAGCTCCAGGTTGGCGGTGAGGGGGGGCACTCACGTGACCGTATCGAAGGCAGGGCTTCATATAGCTAGCCTTTGCAACCCACACTCTTTGGCTTAGCCATACGATTATTATACCACATTTCTTTTACCAGTATTATTGAATCTGTGGCCAAATCAATAGTAGTAGTAGTATTTTTACGCTAGGCGGGATTACCAGTGAAAACCAGGTTTCCTGCGACTCCTGAGGGGTACAATGGCGTACTAAGTGGGGGGGGCATCAAAAAGGCCACAGCTTGAACCACCACGAATATAACTATACCCAGTTTTGGTCACACATACTGTTCCTTGGTGCTATTTGCACCAGTTGTTACTTGCTTTTGACACCCGTTATGCCCTTATACCCTTATATTATCCCACCAAGTTGTACCAACACCCTATCATTTCAGGGTGGCTTGAAAGTATGGGAGCTTTTCCTTTGTACATTATTGCAGCACTGAAAAAATTGGAATCAATGACATCTCTATCTTTCGTTTGTTTAGTTTCATTGGTTTGTAAATTGTCGCTTAATCAACCACTTTGAGAAACATAAGACAAACGTTGACAAGAAGAAGCATCATGAAGTAGTTATAATATTATACCTTTATTTCTAAAAAGAAAAAAGGGAAATACTAAACGCCTTGGGGAGAGGGGAGGGGGTGTTTCCATCTAATTTACCTTTCATCGTCCTTCCTGCTTAAAAGTTACCTCTGGAGCTCATACTAATCTCGCAGTGCGGTCAGCCAATGGGGCGTCGGAAACTGCATCTCTTCATCATTATCATCATCATCATCATTATTATCACCCTCGTCACCAGCCTGCTCAGGGAAATCAAACTCTATTCTCGAAAAGGCACACCGATCTAAAGGGCAAGTGGCAACATCCTTATCCTTGACCCATTCCTCCATACATCTCCGACAAAATATATGCTCAGCTGGACAAGCAAGGTGTACCAAATCCTCTCTAACGCCGCAAATGGGACACCCTTCAAAATCAGCAAGAACAGATTCGAGGGAAACTTCTCTTACTAATGGCATCAGTACTTCTTCCTTCAGCCTTTTACAGGACGCCCGAAGAGCCGTGATTCGGCTTGATATCGCATTCCACACAGCCAGTGCATACATCGACCGTTCGAAGATACTATTCAGGAAATGAAGCGTTTCAATAAACTGAAAGTACCGCGCGCGACAATTAGAAATCGTCTCATCCGCCACGAAGATTGAGAATCTTTGATTGAGAAGAGAGCGAGCAGCTAAATCCACAGATGCTCGGGCATTGGCAAGCCACGCATTGTCTGCGGGTGGGAGGAGGGTCAAGTACTCACTATTTGTTGGTGGAACGTCCCAGATCTCGCAGAAAAGAGGGAGCTGGTAACCGTGGAATGTGTCCGAGATTCTTTGTGCGTCATGGAGGTAGTTGGGGAGTGTGTAGGGGGTGTGTGTCAGAGCTGCCCAGTAGTCGCGGTTGTGGAGGCACTCAATACAGGTGAAATTGTGTTGGATGGAGATGTCTTCGGATTCAATTGAGCATTCTCCTGTGTTTACATGGCCCCTGCATTCGTATATGGCGGTAGTTCTGTGCTCACAAGCTCTGGTAGTTGTGATGTGGTAGCACATTTGTCTAGCTTTAGTCTAAGTGAGTAATTCGCGGGTTAGTGATGTTGAGGCTTTCTTCAAAACATGGGGGTGATTAATAGTTCTGAAATTTTCTTACATAAGTTGGAGACTATATAAATAATAAGTATTGTATTGTGTTTTCTAGGACAAAAGGTTGTACAAAGTGGCAAAGAAGAGAGTTTCTTTGACGCCATCGTCTGGAAAAAGAACTACTCAAGAGAATCATGCAAGTCTTTTTTGTGATTTGGAGGCTGTGAAAGAACAGGGTAAGAATTGGATTGTTTTTGTTTTTCTTTGTGCCTGTTGCATTTCTAATGGGGGGCACAAATCGACTAGAGATGTGTAATCATCCTCTCATACTCCTCAACCGTTCTAAGGCCATGGTTGAGGTTTCTTTACAATAAGATGCTAAAGCAACCCCAGACCGCGTTGATAGAAAGGACTGGGTATATACCAAATCTGACAACTATTCAGTAAGCTGGATGTATTATCCCAGTTGAGCTGAGAGAAGGAAGCCTGAAAAGATAACGAAAACAAATACTAGAAAAAAAGACCACCGTAACATGCGAAAAACGTCATCTTAAGATCCAACAATAACCCCTTTAAATCTCCACAACCATATTCTCTAACACCACTAACAACTACCCAAACACCTGGACTGCACAGAAAACCCAAGACATGAACTCCTCTTCTGAATAACCCTTATTAAATCCTCCTGTTTCTCATTACTATAAGTTCCTATACCCCCCCCCCCCCCCCTTCCCCCCAAAAACGCCCTAAACCAAGAAAATCAAGAATTCTCAACTCCTCAACACCAAGCATGCAAATGAACTAAGCTTTACCACGCACGAATGAAATATTAAATTCCTTCTCTTTCAATACCTATCAAACCACCCTCAAACCTGCGAGCCTCCTTCCTCCTTCCTCACGCAAAAACAAAAAACCCAATCGCAGCACTCATCAACAAACAAATCGTCTCAATCTATTCACACCAAGAATTAGCATCCTACAGCACAACAGACCATCACCAGAAAAGGAAAGAAAGCTTACACCAACCCTCCCATTTCCTCGCCCCACCGTCCCACTACCCTCCGTCTTAACTGCTGGGGGAGGACGAATGGGTGTTCTGGTTCCCTCTCCACCATCACTGGAAACAGTGGCAGGAGCCCTACTCGTGACTGTGGAATTCATCAAAAAACCCGAGCTAGATATTATTGGTGGAGACGAAGAGGTGGATGTGAGTGTAAGGGTGCTCGAATTGGTAGTCGTGGTAAAGAAACTAGTAATTGTTGACATATCACTCCTAGTAAGCGTAATGGTACTTAGCACGGTTGAGGTCGTGTCACTACCAGTACTTGAACCCGGAGATGTTGCCGTACTAGTCTTGGTGGCAGTAGATGTGAAGGTATCTGTTGATAAAGATGGGGTAGAGGATGTGGAAGAAATTGGTACGGCGGCTTGGGCGGTAACGAGGGGGAGGAGGAGTGCGAGAGGTGCGAAAGGTGCGAGGTTATTTAGCATTTCGTTACTTATTGATGGTATGTGTTTGTGTGTATGTATTTGTTTATTTCTCCAAGTGCGTGAAATGGCGAGGAATTCAGTCTGGAGTGAAGAAATTGAGATATCTAGATGTAGGGAAGAGTTCGAGAAGGAGGGGTCAATGAGCACAGAAAGGCACAAGGAGGGAAAGGAACAAGTAAATATACAACTTAGGGGCTTCTTCATATTTACTCTCGGTTAATTCTAGTGAGGATTGGTCCCGTTGCCACGGGTACCCATTCACATTCCTCCTATAGGTCTTGGTCTCACTTTCCAGCAAGTTGGTAGCAACCATCTTGGCAACGCTACTTCTAGTTCATTCCACCCGTCTGTTTTATCATAAAGCAATACAATCCAAACCCCTCGTTTCCCTGATGCCAAGGGAAGCATGCTAGTGTAGATACAGTATTATTACTATTGCACATGGATTTATACATAGAGCGGCGGTATCGCCCTTCCTCTTAGAGCGAAAACTGTTTTGTACATCTCGGCATGACGTTATTTCTCATTCTCCCTCATTCAGAAACAGACTCAACTCGTCGAGTAGGCCTGACTATGAGGGAGCCTTTAGAAACGTCAACGTCTGCGATCTCCACTTCAAACACATCATCAGTTTTTATTTCATTCACATCAAGCCAATCTGGAATAATCATCTCGGCGGGTGCTGCAAACTGCGTGACGAAACCAAATGCCTTTTCGGATATGGCAATATCGAAGATATCCCTGACGATATATGTCAGCGGTGGAAGCTCTGATTCCTTGAACTTCCAGGCTCGGACGATGAATTGCATGAACCAAGACCTGTCTGCATCCTTTTGTGCCTTCCTAATGGTCCTCTCACGAGTATCAATTCTTGGTAGCAAATTGTCGAGTTGTGCTGTAGTGAATGGAAATATTGTCTCGTCTGCATTGCCCTTGAGAGAGCGACCTGTTCGATATTCTTCCAATAGGGCGGCTCCTAACTGCCAGTGAACAAGCAAATCGGTGTACCTACGCAAAGGACTTGTACACTTCACCAGCATTTCCGCCCCAACAGCGATATGGGGTCCAGGAACGGTGGAGGGTTGAACAGGGCCTACCAAGGTTGAGTATTCACGCTCAATCTCGAAAGGTACGAGTTTTCCTGCCTTTAAAATTGGAGCTATAACTCTTTGGAAGTAATCGGGTGCACTTTCTTCGCTTCCATTACGAGGAGTGACGCGATATATGGTTGGAATAGCACGCGCGTTACACCATTTCGCGCATACCTCGCTTGCTAGGTGCATTATGAAAGACAATATGCCATTTCTAGTTCGACCCGTCCCTTTTGAGGTAACTTGGATCGTAGGGTCGCCAGCGTGGGAGCAACTTTGACCAATGAGGAATGGAGCCCACCGGGGGCCACGAAAGTTCACACGAACAAGAAATAGGTTGTCCCCTATGTAAGATCCACCTTGGCTTCTTAACAGCATCAAACGAAGCTGCCCAAAGTGATGAAGAAGTTTCAAGCTCTCATGATGGTCAAACAGATCTTCGACAGAAGACAGTTTCCTTGATGATATCGTTGATGGATCTGACGAGGCCGTAGGAATTTCACCAACTGCGTAGCATGTCCCCTTATCTTCAGAAGGCTTTTTGCCTAAACCGATTTCGTCGAACACATCTGGGGTGAGGTTGATAACGTTGTTGAGAATGCCTGCAGAGACATTATAGTCCAAAATCTTACCCTGAGTGTCCATCTTTGCGCTAAATGTCATGCAAGGCCGCTTTCGCCCATTAGCAAGACTGAATTTTGACTGAACGCGGTCAGAATCCAGCATACCCAGTACGCGATCTGGAAAATACACGGTGGAGACCATTCTTTGCGCATGAGTTGCAGCTGCACCATCAATGTCCATATGTGATGCCGGATCGGCGACATGAATATGCAGCCAATGCTCGTCCTCATTGTCGGTTTTTTCGATGGAAACGGCGTCATCAATCTCGTAGGCATCGGGATTATCAATACAGAAGGCAGGAAGATCACCCCAGTCTTTGCGTATATTGGCCAGTCTATCTTCACCATAGCCTCTGTCAGGCACATTGGCCTCGGTCTGCAGCCGTTGTCCAGTTTGGGGAAGTCGGAGCGAGTATGGGGCACGTGTCTCCCAAGGAGGAATGACCCCAATTTCTTGTAAAAATGTCCAACCAGTCTTCTCATCCATGGCCACGTTCTCGTAACGGTCAACAGCTCGTAGAATCTGAGAACCCACAGATTGCAATGTCGATGCCCCTCTGCTAAAGCTTTGTAAGCCAGCCCACGATTCTATAAAACGAACAAACAGGCTCTCAATTTGTGTGAACTTTTCCTGAACACTGCCTTCTCGATACTGTGTACCAGTCGACTTCTCTGATGAAGGACCAATCATGCCGTATGGAGTAAACTGACGGTGCTTTCGACTATTGTCGATCAAACGTTGGCACTTGACGATGAAGCCTTCCATAGGACCACGGCGAAATAATGGGGCACCCTTCGTCTTCTGCTCGATATAAGTTCGGACAAATTGGGTGACTGAACGTGACTCAAATACTTCATTTCTAGACACGATTCCATATTCACCACCTGCTCTTAAGGTCCCTTTTTGTTGCTTATATATTCCAATGTCGCTCGCAAGAAGGCGGCGATGGATCGCGTATAAAACGGTCTTGGGATACTTTCCGTCGGGCAATGTAGGGAAGTGATTGCCCAATATTCTTTCCGCGATCTCGTCAAGGGTGGCATAAGTTGTTCGAAATGGGTGCGCGAGAGTTTGGTGAGCGCCTTCGATTCTAGGTGCCAATTTGACAAAAATTTCATCTGCATTTCTCCAAAAATCGAGCATCTTCCTGATGCACGGCTTGCCAATACCCCGAGGAAGCCCGTCTTGGAATGTATTTAGTCTGTTTAGGTTGTCTGCGCGAATCTCTGCTGTTGGTAGAAATGGAATTATGTCGTCAAGCATATGTTGGTCTACAAAGCCCGGTACATAAAAGCTTGGATGAAGGTTCCTCCGTTGGACCCATCGACCAGACATGGTGTAAAATTGACTTTGTAGGCCCAAATCGCGAACAAATATTGCGAGCTCTTGATACCGGTTCCCCAGTATCCTAAACTGATCTTAGCTTGCGAAGTGGGTTTTTCGTCTCCCTTTGAACTTACTGTAACTCTACAAGATCTCCCGGTAGCAGGAAAGTGCGCTTTCCACCCACGTCTGCGAGCTTATCCTCTGCAAAAGGGTGGAAGTCTTCAATTCTCTCATCTTCGAGATTGTCATCCAGCACGCTACAATAAGTCGATCCACTACGTGCGTTGAGAGACACACCATCTCGCCCAACATCTTCCGCGGGCCTCGAAAGAAGTGCTGCAGCCTCGCTCCCATGTTGGTTTTCCCACTCTCTCAGGCGGTCTCGAATATTTACGACATTGTTTCCCGGATCGACCACAGGAGTAAAAGCGTAGGATTGGTGCGTTAGGGAATTACGCAATTGCGCATTGGCCTGGGTCTTAGATTAGATATATGTATATATGTATAAGTTTTGGATTTGATAACTTACTGTTGTGCTAAGAGATCTCTGTTGGAGCCTTGGAAGTGAGGTACGGGACTGCAATGCGCCTCTTCTCACCTCCCCTCTGCCTTTCGCCCCTTGACGCCAGCTTGCCAGACATTGCCAGCAGGCAATGGATTCTTTTGCCTGCGTAAAAGTGGATATACTTCGTAACATATCCGAGAGAGGGCGAGCAAATCGTAGACGTAGACGTAGACTGAGACTTTTCTACCTGTGCCACAGAGAGGAAGGCGCCAGGGCAGCGATCACAAAATAATATTTTTGGGTGATGGGTGACGCGAACGATGTGGCCCGTGCGCTTATCGGTTTCTCTGATTTCTCAAGAGCTTGGAATTGGAGTCTAGCCAAGTCTAGCTGGCACGTGGTTGGCAGCTCCACGGGCAGTCTCGCTAGTCTACTTAGCCAGAATAGCGGACCGGGCTACTCGAGTATTTATTCAAAAACCAAAATCTCGCACTGAACGAATCCTCCTCCACCGACAAACTCACAACACTGCAGCTTGAGACCGTCCGCCTGTTCTCTTCTGGTATGTAAATCTTTCCTTCTTCATTCGGCATGGGGTGGCATCATCGTGTGATGAACAATCATAGCATGTATTACCTGAAGCCAGACTGCATATATATTTATATATTCGCTGTTTGGCAATGTGGTCTACACCAAGATCTCTGACATCGATCCGCAATTCAACATCATTATACGTACACATTCTACATGAACCAAAGCTGACTATTCTTGGTAAAGCAAGCACTCTACTCCACCATGTCGATAGCCCTGGCCCCGGCCCAAAAACCATTCACGATCCTGTACTGGGGTCCCGCCAGCTCCTACACTTCTAAAGAGAAGGAGACTATACTCGCTCTTCTGCCGATTTCCACAGCCAAATTGTTCGAGATCCTAGAAGAAAAATATGCGGGGATAAAATCCAAAGTATTGGAAAGCTGCATGGTCACCGTCAACGTCAAGTATGTTGATATTTCTGACAGTGCTTCCACCGAGTTGGTCATCAACGAGGGGGACGAAGTGGCAATCATTCCTCCTGTGAGCTCTGGATGAGCTATCCAAACCAAGTAGAAATCAACCTGCCGTGTACGTGACGCAAACGCAATCCGAGCTCTACTTGGGTTCTCTTCTCTGCTTAAGAAGATGCTCTGGGAGCATTACTGCAGCAATGGCCGGGTAGAGTCATCGCGAATCGCGTTTTCGCGCCATTTTCTCCACCACCTGCACCTGGGCTGAAAGTTCTTCCTCCACACCTTCCACCATCCATCTCCCCTGCTCTGCCATCTCACGCGCACCATCTTGAGAATCTTGAAGGCCACAACCGTGACACCCAGCGCCGTCAAAGTTGCAAATATGGTAACGATGCATGTCAGAAACGTGATTGTCGAGACTCGCGTCCCCAAGGGTGGAGATCGTAACTCCCATCTCTCTGATGGGAGAGGACAGATATCTGCTTGGAAGATTGGCGCAAGAAGAGGTATTTTGGAACCATTGGGCACACAAGTTGAGGACTTGGTCTGTCAGTTCAGTCATTCCACTTGGAGTATTTCAATTGTGGCATCGCAAGCTTACCACTGGACACCAACTGCATGAGCTTTCTTGAAGACATTCCGAATCATCCTGGTGTCGCCAACACCTCCAAAACCCATCTGAGCTGGTATCACACGAATCTGCTGAGCAAGTTCTTGGATTGGTACCCATTGATCATAGAATCCAGAGCATTGATCTTGGTGTCACAAGAGAAGGTTAAGGTTGCCTAGGATGGAGGTCAGTGGACCTGTAACTCCAGTTTAGCGCTGGCTGCTCCTGCACAATCACGCTTTTGTACCTATAGCATACCTGCGCTAGGTAGGCACCTATAGGTATCATAGGTACCTAGTAGAAGTGATGCCTAACTACCCCGTATTTACCTTTCTTGTAATTCTATATAGGTACCTATCTAGTGTCACAGACAACTGCCTCAGAAAAGAGACTTATCTACCTAGGTAGGTACCTAGCTATTAAATCCCTCAAATACTTGCCACCTACCTACCTAGGTACCTAGGTAAGATTGCGTTATTATGAGCGGCAGTATCAGCCCCTTTGTCCATTAGGCGTACTCTATACGGGTAATTGAATTGGTTATGTACCAAATATCTTCCATTGTTCCAAATAGCTAGACTAAGAATGCATTTTGTTTTTCAACAATTATTAATTACTTCATTGATTTCAAAATATAGGTACCACAAGGGTACCTACCTATAGGTAGGTATGAATGGTGGGGATCTTGCTAAGTGCAGTCATAGACTGGTGGATTTGATCATAAAAGATGTAATTTAATTGATGGATTTGTAATCAAAAACAGCCCCAACTTCACTGTTCTTTTTATTTATTCTGGTGTGCCTTCCTTAACGCTAGCTTCTCTCTTTATAATACCCGCTAAGACCTTGGCGTGTAGGGATGAGCTCAACAACCGCCGCCTTCTCTTCCATCCACCACGGAAAACGGACAAAACGGCAACATCACGGTGCGCGGGGAGTTATGGCGAATAATCTAGATCCCCGACTGCAGTCCGCAGCTGCTCTTCCTCCTCCAAGCACTCCCTCCAACTTCCACGTTCCCAATCCCATTGCTGCAAACTCCAACTCCACAAAGTCACAATCACCTCAACAGCAGCAATACCCTCCTCTGCAGGAAGCATCGCACTATACGCCTCAACCTCACCATCCCCAGGCAACACCGGAGAATGGACCTGCAACTCCGGCAAGTGGAGGGGGCTCAAAGCGACCGAGAGCTTGCGAGCCGTGTCGACGTAAGTATTCCCCATCCCATCGCTGCTGCGCGCACGCTCAGGCAGAGCTCTGCTAACCGCTCCCTTCCTCACTTCAGATCTGAAGGTCAAATGCATCGCGAGTCCCATTCCAGGTGGACCTTGCGAAAGATGCGCCAAAGCAAATAAACAATGTCAAACAAATCCACCGAGTCGCAAACGTCAAAAGAAGACGGACACTCGCGTCGAAGAATTGGAGAGAACCGTTGCGCAGTTGAAGGCCTCTGCCCATCAACCCGGCAGTCAAGATGGAGGCAACGATGGCGAACCAAATGCGGTAGCCCTTCAAACTGCCCATAATACATACCAACAAGTCACTAATGGCGGCTACAATCACTCCTTTGCCCCCCCTCCCAAATCGCAATCTACGCAACCGGAATTTGCTGGATACCCAAAAGTACCTGAACAATACTCGTTAAGTTCACCATCTGTGGCCCCAATGGTAGTTGCTGGTCAGAAGAGAAGATATACGGAAACACGGGATTCTTCGGGGCCAATCGATCCGTCATTATCAAGTGGCGGCATCTCCAAATCCTCTTTCGATAAACCAGGTGGCCTGCATCAATATGGAGGAGTCAGCGATGCTTCGTCGACACCAAAGGCGGCCCAAACTTATGAATATGCCGATGTTGTGGATAGAAATCTACTCTCGGCCGACCAGGCTTCATTGTTATTTGACGCTTACGTTACAAAGATGGCACCTCACCTCCCAGCTGTTGTCTTTCCCAAAGGCACCAGAGCGGCAGAGATACGGAAGGCCAAGCCAACACTTTTCCTTGCGATCCTTAGTGCAAGCTCTGGAATGATACTTCCGGAGTTGCAACGCACTTTGACCAAAGAGGTGATGAGCATATATGCCGAGCGTATCATCATGAACGGGGAGAAGACCCTCGAATTGATCCAGGCTCTTCATATCAGTACGCTGTGGTACTGGCCTCCTGAGCATTTTGAAGAACTCAAATTCTACCAGTTCATTCACATTGCAGCAGTTATGGCAATTGATATCGGCATGGGCAAGAGAAACAAGCCAAAAAAGGCCAAATTTGCTGGTTTATGGAGAGACAGTCCTTGGCGGCGTACACCATACCCAGACCCCGAAAGCGCAGAAGCAAGAAGGGCGTGGCTGGCTTGTTATTTTTTGTGTTGCACGGCATCTATGGGCCTTCGTCGCCCAAATCTCATTCGCTGGGGGCCGTTTATGGTTGATTGCATCGAGTTTCTAGAAACGTCTCCCGAAGCAGCCCCCTCTGACAAAATCCTTTGCCAGTGGGTCCGAAGCCAACATATTGCAGAAGAAGTGGGCACTCAGTTCTCCATGGATGACCCAATGGCCACTGTAACCATTGCTGATTCCAAAGTTCAATACGCTTTAAAGGGTTTCGAGCGAGATTTGGAGAAATGGAGCGAGCAAGTACCGCCCGAGGCTCAATCAAGTAAGCCTTCCCTTGCAGAATTAACTGCATAGTTAACCACTAACTTTGTTGAATAGTTGACCTTCAAATGACTCAGCATGTAGTCAGTCTATACGCACATGAGGTTGCCATGCATGTTGATCATAATGTTGAGGAATTCAAACCACCATTCACGGAAGAGACTCTTGCTGGATTAGGAGAAAGAGAGGTTGATAAGCTCACCACAGCCCATATTGATGCCCTCTCTACCTGTCTGATGTCGATTGACGGAATCCTGGAGAGCTTCTTGAAGTTCGATGTTGAGACTATTAGGTGTCTTCCTGTTTTCAACTTTATTCGTGTAGCGTACGCCGTCGTAGTTCTCATCAAAATGTACTTTGCGGCAGCTACTCCAAACTCGGAGCTAGGGAAGGTTATCAACAAGGATCACATGAAGGTTGAACACTACTTGGACACTTTGGTCGAAACCTTCCGAAATTCCGCTGCGGACGACAAATCAAGGCCATCTGCTAAATTCTTGATGGTGCTTCTCATGTTGAAGACGTGGTTCCATCGTCAACGAGAAGGTAAGGCGGCACCTCAAACGGAACCTGGTTCCTCCTCGACCCTCTTGACCGCCGACTCTGCTCCGCCTCCAGTGGAGGAAGCCGATATGAAAGCTCGTGACCAGAATGGCACCGCACAGAATGGGCAACAGCATTTCAGCCAAGCCAGTAACCTTCAACTTCTTAGCGAAGTGGCAACCAACAATTCTCGGGGCGAGTCTCGAGGCGAAGGCGGACAGTACACAGGCTCGTCAAATGATTGGCAGCAAATGCAACATCAGCAACCACAGCAGTTTACGGAGTATGATTCAATGAATCAAATGTCGGCCCAGCAAAACTACGGCACAATTCCCGGAAGCATCGATCCTTCCCTTGTCCTGGAATTAGGTTATGCTATGGGCGATGGCTTTGAGCAAGCAATCGGAATGACACTCGGAGCTGGCGATGGAAACTACTTTAACGAAAACGCTTTCTTTGGCAATCTCATGGGACCAAATGGTTTTGATGGTTTCTAATTTTGGATAACAAGTTTCAACTTTCTGGATGCACGACCGCGAGACCTGCCCGTGTGCATGATACATGATACATGATACGGACATGGTTATATCATGGGAGAAGCACAAGTGCATTGATGCTGAGGATGCCCTTTATTGGGAGTTTATTGTTAGTATGTACTGTACATAATAGAAAAGCGTCTTGGAGACATTGGGTTACACTTAGTTAGCTCCTGAGTATAGGTCATTGTTCTTATCAGCAAGGCAGTAAGGCAGTAAGGCAGTAAGGCAGCGGTGGCAAAGAACCTATAGTCATTGATAGTGGAGACCTACCTATACTCGGTATAGGTATACTCCCTATACTCCGTATACTCCGTATATTCCCTATACTCTAATCAAGAATCTTTACTGGTACCCCGGGGCCCGTACTGAGTACTCGTACCCATAGCGTAGTTGTACTCGAGTAGCCGTACCTAGCCGCACAGTGACGTACGTAACTGGAACTACATACCCCGCGTTTTGAAGGCTTGGCTAGTGCAGGTCCGGGTGCTGGCGCAGGTGGCCTTGTGGACTCCAGGTCGAACTATATGTGCCGGCGCTGGCGCTTTCGAGGTGAGGGCAAGATTGCAGATTGAAAGAAGACTCAAAAGCCAATTGAACGCCAAAGTCCCAAGTAATCTTACAAGTACTCCGTATATATATCCTACTACCATTAACCGTTGGCCTTCTGCGCGCACAGGCAAGACTAAATCAAGCACCCCTCTCCCTTCCCCCCGGCACCCCCCGCCCGGCCACCTGCAGAGAGTCGTCAGGAGTCGCGAGTCAGGACTTCGGACGGCGACCAGAAAAACAAGTCATGTCGCTCTTACAGAGAGTTACCTCGTTTGAATCGCTTGCGCCAGAACGCTTTTCGCCTGAGAGAGCCACTTCACCAACCGGGTCGAGGGATCGCAGGTTGAGCTTTAATCCGCTCCCTGGATCGTGGATTCCGTCTGCTGCGGAGGAGGAAAGCGCGCAGGCAATTGGTGCTTTTGAGGTGACCAAGTCTAAGAGAATATGTGAGTGTTTCTCGCGTAGTACTATTAGCACCAGGTAGTTGTGAAAATTCGCTGACCGAATCTTTCTGCAGTGCAAGTTATCACCGCCGTGCTTTACTGCCTTTTCGCTGCGGGAACTGTCTTTGGGTACGCAGCAATCAAACCAGTGCTCATTCGCGAACATGTTTATCGAGACCTCTGTACAGATGAAGAATTGGAAAAGGGAGTACGAACATGTTATGATCAGGAAATACATCTCAACTTAATGTTCACCGTTGCAGCTGTGGGGACAAATGTGGCGGCTCTACCAATTGGAGCTATACTGGATACTCTCGGGCCTCGAGTCTGTGGCATTATTGGAAGCTTCCTGTTGGCTATTGGAACTCTGCTCTTTGCATTCGCGTGGGAATTGCCATTTGATGGCTTTATACCTGGGTATCTGTTTCTCGCCCTTGGAGGTCCATTCGTTTTCATCTCGTCTTTCCAGCTTTCGAATGCCTTCCCGAAGCATTCAGGTTTGATTTTGGCTCTTCTGACGGGTGCTTTTGATTCGTCCAGTGCGGTATTCCTTGTATACCGCATGATTTACCAATGGACCGAAGAAGGTTTTACCCCAAAGCAATTCTTCTTGGTCTACCTCATCGTACCGGCTCTCATTCTTGTTGTCCAAGCTTGTTATATGCCCAGGTCTTCTTACAAGACAGTAGGTGAGCTGGTCAAACAAGTAGAAGACGTCAATATCAATGGCTATGACGACCAATTTGACGAACACACAGCACTACTCCGAGAAGAAAGCCGCGAAAACCGCCATTCAGTCGTCTCCGAAATCACAGATCTCTTGGGATCCAAAACAGGCGGAAAACACCTCAGACAAGAAGAGCGAAAGAACGCCATCTCAGGAGTCTGGGGGGCTCTTCACGGAGAGACGGTAATACAGCAAATTCTCTCACCATGGTTTATTCTCATTGCACTTTTCACCGTCATTCAAATGACAAGAATAAACTTCTTCGTCGCCACGATACGGCCACAGTACGAGTACCTCCTCTCCTCATACGAAAAAGCCGTGGAAATCAACACATTCTTCGACATAGCACTGCCGCTGGGAGGCATCCTATCGATCCCTTTCATCGGACTGATTCTCGATAACACAAGTACACTTTTCGTCCTCACCGCCCTCGTAACAATCGCCACCACGATCGGGATCCTTGGCTGTCTCCCCTACGAATGGGCCGCCTACTCGAATATCTGTCTCTTTGTTCTCTATCGCCCCTTCTACTATACCGCCGTATCGGACTACTCGGCGAAAGTCTTTGGATTCCGGACTTTTGGGACGGTGTATGGACTGATCATTTGTCTCGCTGGACTGCTGAACTTTAGCCAGAGTGGACTTGATGCTTTGCTTCATAAAGTCTGTGGAGGCAATCCGGTGCCGGTCAATGTTGGTTTGTTGAGCAGTGCTTTTGTGGTGGGTGTTGGGCTGTGTGGGTTTGTGGGGTGGAGGAGTTATGGGATGATGAGGGAGGGGTTGGAGAGGGAGGCGGAGGGAGCGAGGGAGGTGGTTATGCCTGGTGCGGAGAGTGTCGGGGGCTTGTGAGATGTCGAATCTAGAGGTGTCTAAGGTCCTTTTGGTTATATATTCATGTCAGGAATCATGTTGGGTTGGAAAGATATGGAAAAATACTTTGTCGCATTTTCTGTAGAGGGCGTTGGCATTCAATATTTTGTTTTAATTCGTGGGGAACGGTGGAGAAGTTTGGTTATTTGTGGGGTTTAGTTCCTGGGATTGAAATATGGTAGCAGCATTTTATGGAGCATATACTTGAAATGAAATGAGAGGAAACCAGATAGTGGAACATTTGAATATATTTCTACTGATGTCCACTGAAAGAAATCGTAGCGTAGTGATCGGTCAATACCCAATAGTAGAGTCTTTCTTCTTTCTTGTATGATTCATAAAGATGGTGTGGTTTGAATTAAATCTGTATCTACGTAAAGAGTGCACTAAGGTTCCTTAGTCTATCTGTCTGAAAGGCATTTGTTGGGCTTGTTGTGATGAACCTGGGGAACTTGACGTGATATATTCTCTTAAGTCTACATGTATAGTTTCATTGCCTCAAAAATTTTCGGTTGATTGAGCCTTTCTGACTTGGAAAAGAATAATGCCATAATGGTCGCATATTAGGAGGACGACTGGGAATACACATATACATTTGTTTATGATAATACTCAGCTAACAATTTTCTTATATTGTATTTCTTATAGTTTCCTTCTTTCCGTTCTTGCAGTTTAAAAAGAATGGACATGTGTTAATGAAGAATGTATTCACAGACCTTCCATCAGATTTTATCGTTTCATTTGAAAACAACACGTATTTTACTCTTTAAGGCTATGGGTGGGATAAAAGCACGCACCCTTCATACTATCGTTTAGTACCCACATAGATCTGATAGCAGCGTTAGCTGGAGATTGTAAAGATTTTGATTTCAGTACTCGTAGTGAATTAGGATTTAGCACGTGATGTATGTACCTAGTAGTAGTAAATAGGGGTACGTGTTAGCTACAGTAGCTATATAGTCTCGTAGCTACAGTAGGAGCAGCCTCTCCTTCTCTCCTTCCCTGCGAATAATCAACCTAATACCCCATCCACCCTGATAGAGATTATATCCTATGTTTCTTTGTGTTGACATGGGAAGGTGGTGAGATTATTCTTGATAGGAGGAGAATGTTCCTAAAGTGAAGGTAGCCAGGCTATTTGTTTACTGTGATATGGGATTTGAGTTAACTCTCTACTGATATATATATAATGTAATCTCTTCCCTGGATTAGTTCCCTATCACTTACTTGCCTTTTGGTAGATTGCACTTAAAGATGATGCTCCTTCTTGTTGTGGAGAATCGGCTCCACTAGTCCAGAAAGTACAAGGCAAAGGAGCGGGTAGACTAAATACTGAAGGAAAACACTTTCTACCCCATTCCATTGCCCAATGAGTAAGACTTACTGACAGCAAAAGCCATCCAATAATTCTTGGGTTATCTCATGGATGAACGTAGGGTCTGATTTGGAGGTAGATAGCTGTTTCTACGTGGCATAAGGAAGGGGACATAAGTCTTCTGAGGTAGATAGATCATATCCCCATCCCATGTCATTCTACGAGTCTCTCCTTTCCTTTCCGATTACAATATGTGGTGTCAAAAGTTGAACCTTCCCAGGGAGCTCAGAAGGCAGACTGATATTTTAAGCTTGTTGAAGCTTGAATATTGGATTACTGTAGTACTAGGGCCAAAGAGAGCCACAGTTTCTAATTGGTTGGATCGTACATTTTATGTACAGTACTGTACATCTCTATGTGAATCAACAAATCATCAACCCACATCACCCAAGTCTCATAGCCACCATTTATTAAATCTTATAGACGCCTTCCATTGAATCTCTACTCGGAACCCCCCTTTCCACTCAGCCTCAAGCTCCGTCAAGCCTCTTCAGTCAACTCCGGTCATTGATTTGAGACGGCGAGGATTGTCTAGAGCGCTAAATTGACACAGGCTGAGCCGCAGTGTTGCATGTCTAGCAAGTGTTACTTTAGAGAAATAAGGGTTACCACGTTAGAGAGACCTCGCGCTGCGGCGCTCTTTTCTCTTTTCTTTCTCCCTTTTTTGAACCTGGTACCGATACTCTCCTTGAGTCGTTTTCACTGGGACTGTACCACTCACTAATTGTTCTTCTTTCTTTCTTCACAGTTCCTTTCTGCGGACTTCTGCTTCTCGTAGTTTTCCTCTCTTCTTGAGCGGATTATTTTCGAGCAAGATCAGACTAGTCAATTGTACACAATGAATCTCCTCAATCTTCTTTTCTGCACTTTTTGGGGTGTGGTTGCTGCTGGTCCCCAGCAATTCGCTTGATAAACCACCAGAACGCAAAGTAATCCCACACAGGTCGAATTGCGAGCAAGAGCATCAACAACTGTGCCTGCTCGTATTGAGAAACGAGTATTGGCTTCTTCAGTTTGTGGTTGGATAAATGGCATCGAGAGTAAGAAGAACTTGCTCAATCTAATCTCCGCCATCTTCTTGAAGGCCAGAGATCTGAGATACTAATATTAAATCTTGCAGCATCAATACTCGACTGTCCAGACACCCATACTTGCATCATCGCTTTGAAGGATAGTAAGGGAAAGGAGATCAATGCGGGTGGATGTTGTGGCAGCACAGGTTGCGCAACTTTCAGGACGGCATGTTTGGCAAGCAGAGACTTATGCGACGATGGTTGCAAATCCAATCCCGCGATATTACACTGCGACAACGAAAATGATGGGACACTTTGTGCGACCTATATGTATCCTGGGGGTCAATCTGATTTGAGATGTGTCAAGACAAGGGAAATGCTCTGAATATCGCTTTCGCTGACAGCAATTATTCAACGCCCATACCCTTGCCGCGATTAGCTCAAAGCATCACGATTTGTAACGGTGCTTCCAATTCTGGAAGATGTTTAGCAAGTTTGGATATTAAAACTCAGGCGGTGGTCACTACTACTTCTACCAAGCCAACTCTTCCTACCTTAAAACCAACGACTTCAACAAATCCAACTTCAACGGATCCTGGTACAGTGAGCGACGCGTATGAACTCGGACTGGATATCGCTAACCTGCGCAGCAGATACAGAGCACTCCAGTCCCTTCTCCGACCGAAACATCTCCACCAGTTTCCCAGAAACCGCAAAGCTCAACACCGGCCATCGTGGGCGGAGTAGTGGGCGGAATAGGAGTTCTAGGTGCTATTTCTGGAGCCCTCTTCTACGTGTTCTTTTGGAAGAAGCGAGGACTCAGGAATGATCATCAACAAATTTTGTCAGACGACGACAACGCAAGTGGCGTACCTGAAAATCCTGCTTTGCGAGCATTCAAAGCTGAATTACCTGCGACTGGAGCTCGTCTAGCTTCATTTCACGTAAAGAACACCTCAGAGCACTCACCAGAAAGATATGAAATGAGTGGAATACAGATGCAGAAGCAACAACGGCACTTGATAATGGAATTGGACGCGAGTGAAGCACAACAAATTAGGAGGTGAACACAGCAGCCACACGATACATTCCTTTTGCACTCAATCCTCGTGGAAGTCTTGTGCGGCCATGTTTCGGTACAGGCACAGAGCCTCGTCCGGAGAACATCAGAGTGTTGTACCCGCCTCTGCAACGTAATTTTAGGACAGCTGGAAAGACTTTTGTCATGGGTTCCCCAGAATTGGCTGTCACATATATGTAGAAAAGTGAGGAGAGAAGGTTCACCGCTGTTTCCAGTCGGGACTTTGCTTTTTGCCACTTTCTTGTTGGGTCAGCCGAATATGATATCAGGGTTGTTCCAGTGTTGGGGACGACTCACAGCGGACCGAAACGGAATGATACAGCTGCAGAGAGCCGTTACATGCAGGGTTTCGTCGTACATCCCGAGGGCTCCCTTCTGCGGGCAGCGGGACTCGAGGCCACAGGAGTCTGTCATTTTATCCAAGCGACCAGGTGATGAAGACCCATCGCTTCGAAATCGAGGCCTTGGGGGGGTTGAACGAGGTGAAGAAAGGTGAGATTGTTCCACCGGCATACGGAGTATACGAAAAAAGAAGTAGCAGAAAAGGGAGTTTTTTGATAGTTGAGAGATAGAAAGTTCTCTTAATAGCAAACTTACTCTCATCATCCACCTCTGCCACGTTTGGCCTTGAGAGGTTATCAAAGTGAGTGCATTCTTGGCATACAACATGAAAAATCTGATAGAAATCTGATAGGTATCGATGTGGCTTCTCGAAGAACGAAGAACGGCAACGTTGTTTTAGCCATGAATGATGACGGGCATTGCTTCTTCCAGGTTGTCACGCCGCTGGGCTCTGAACCAAGACATGAGGGCTCAGGGACCACCATGGGATCCTCCCAAGTCTCCCGTCAAAAAGAAAAAAAAGATCGCATGGCATGTAATAGTCAGTGCGTCTTCCTATGGCGCTCAAGCGAGGCCTTTGTTGTGAACTTGTGTGACATTTGTGAAATTGTGGATGTCGTTTGAGGGTTCGTAAAACCCCACCGTTACACCAACCAACGTTGGTGGTGTGGTCCACTAGGTCCCTGTGGGAGCACAGGAAGCTACCTTAGGTATGGAGCGGGGCTTAGAAGCGTTGGCCACCGACTGGCTCCAAACTGCTGGGTCCACAAATCTGCAAGCCACTGGGCCACTGTAGAAAAGAGAACGAGTTGATTTGAAGGAGATGGAGATGGAGGGGTGTCCGATCATCCTGTAGTGCTTGAGGCAATTGGAATGAGGGGGGGGAGCTGATTAACCGACCCAATTTCTTCCGAGACCTATACCACAACCAACCTGATTTACTATACTTCTTATATAGTATTACCAACTAAAATTATCTATTCTATTCCTCTATAATGCCTTAAGCCCTTAACGATCGCATCTTATCAATTAATAAATATATATATATATATATATATAAGTGGTGGAACAAATTGGGTCGATTAATCAGGATACGCCACCCATTCCTCCCAACAAATGGATACCTCATGAAAACCGTCTCTGAGATAGCAGGATGGGGTCCTCTACGTAGAGGAGGTGGGACAGAATTGATGCCAGCGAAGTCGAGGGATGGTGGACGCATCCATGTTTTAACTCTGGTGCAGAGATACAGCACACCTCCTTAGGCACAGAGGCCGATTTCATAGGTAAGCTACCTCTTGAATCGGTGGGCGCTTCCCACGCGTACAGTCAGACATAGTATGCATATGCTTCCCCAGAGGAAGAGGGAGCGGAGAGCCCCTATTTGGCCATGTGGATTATTTTCTAACTACCTAATTGAGCCTTCTCATCCTTTCTAGCTTACCTACTGCCTGTCTGACTGGCTCTCTGCCTGCCTAAGGTTTATCCTAATTAAGAATTCTGCCAGTTCTTACACCGCCGCTGTTGGGATTTAACCAATTGGATACCTCCCGTGGTCAACTTACATGAAAGTCTAATCTGAGACATTAACAGCCTGGCTAATGTAGTTACGCTCACGTGACCAACGTCGCTCACTCGCTAAAGCTGGTTGGCGCGCTGGAGTGGGTCACCTGTTCACTTTAATTATATGGGTTTATTCTATTATACCTAGGTATGGTCACTTCTTAAGTTCTCTGCTCTATTATTTAATCTGCTGGTCTTTCACTTCACTTCCACTTTCACAAATTTGACTATTACTGGGTTCTCCATATATATACTTCGTATACCTAGGGATGTATACAAGCAAGAGCGCAGTAGAAAGACACACTGACTATTACACTTTGCACTCTGTAGGTGCTCTTGCGATAGGCCCTGGGCTTGTACAGTAAGCAGTTTGAACTGGGCGCTCTTCTCGCTAACCTTACCTATTGTACTGCCTTGCACACTGCACAGGTCATCATCCCGCATCTTCCCCACCTCAAGCTCAAGCTCAAGCCAAGCCAAGCCAGCCAGAGCAAGGCAAACAAGCCCCAAGCTCAACTCTCCTCTACTGGTACCCTCCCCTCCTACCCCCCCTTCACCCTCCCCCCTCCCCCCTCCCCCCTACCCCTCCCCTCCCACCACCACCTGATGAAGGAATCAGCGCAACCCAAGCGCAATCACCGCCCATTCCCATCCCCATGAAATCACAGTCCAGTTCTCCCTTCATCATCTCCCAAGCAATTCTCCATACTCCACACAAGCGCAATCGCAGTCGGTTCCCAGTTATTCAATCGCATCTTATTGCGTGTTATGGTTATAGTTCGCAGCTACAGCTACGCCTGCAGCTTCCATCTCCTCCCCACTTCACCCACCACCCACCACCCGCGCAGACAACCTGGAACTGCACCTCACCTCCACCTCTCTGTACTGTACATCATCGGCACCAATACCAGCATCTACCAGTATCCACCAGCATCCACCGCACACAGTCGCCCACACAGTCGCCCTAGTCTATCTGCCTAGTCTAGTCTCACTGGTCTAGTTTACCTGGTCCCCCCCTACTCAAGTAGTTCTTCCGTCCAATTCCTCCTCCCTATCAGCACTTCACTTCACTTCCGAGGTGAGGTGAGGCGACGCTGCCCTCCTGCCCTCCTGTTCCGATTCCTCAATCATACGATCTAACCTAACCACTATCGCTGCAAGTGAAAAACGCTACTCTACCTTGACTTGCCTGACACCGATGTCTTTTCCTCTCCCACCTATTTAGACTGAACCTAACCGCCGACCGACTGACAACCCCTCGTCATACTCGCAACCAGCTTCTGCTACACGAAACGAGACTATCCGAATTGCCCTCTTCATCTCATCCATGACATCGGTCCTCGCCCAAGACGAACAACGAAGAAGCGCAACGAGGAGATGCTGCACAATTCGTTGACCCCACCATATGATGAACTGGCCATTGGCACATCCTTCGAAATGGATAATGGCATGAGATCTGGACCAGAAACAACTACCCCAAGCCCCCCGAGCCCTGTCCTGTCAAATACAAGTCCCTTAGTGGTATCGCCCTTGACTACCATCAGTGCCGCCCCCGATGAACTGGAGCAGAGGTCGCTCATAGAGGGTCTCGTCACAGCAGATTCCACAGACAACGACCAAGACATGTCGGATGGTGGTGCGGACTTGGCCATGGCGCTTTACTACCCAGACACGCACTTGGATACTGAAATGCAACAACAACTGGGTGCCGACATCACGGGCCCTGAGGCCCAATACCCAACGGACACCCTGAACGACATTGGTCCTCCCGAGTCCTACCAAAGTACAACTCAGTACCATGAAGAGCCTCTTGAAGCTGTCCCCGTCCATGTCATGGGGGGAAATAATGTGCTAGGGACACTGGGAAATTCTAGTCTGCCAGCAGCCATGTCCGAGGTGTCTCAGCAGTTACAGCATCTTCAGGATGGTTTAGACATTGCGGAGGTTGAGATGGCTGTGGATCAGCAAGCTGGATCTTTTGAGAACAACAGTACACAACCCTTTCCCTTGTCTGCTACTTCTCCTTTTTCCTCGCAGGTTCTCGCTCCTCAACCTGCCCCGCTGGCAAATAATGCCGATTCGACTGCCTCGTCATCATCTTTGGGTTCGTCACATAATGAACTACAATCTCATTATGGGATACAACCCGTAGGTGATGAAGATGCAGTGGAATCGGATGTAACAACTACAGCTGGAGGCATAAATAATACACCAAACCTTCCCTCCACTGCGGTGCCGCTAGATCCTTGGCCAGATGCTGACCAGAATGAAGTGGAAGATCACCTTAATTTGAATTCCGGAGACTTCCTTTATCATTGGCACATGGATGCCGCACGTCGACCCGAGCAATATGAGAAACGCAGAGGACCAAACTTGAGTTCTGTCATCCACCACAGAAACAGTTCCCACGAAGCAATACCACCAGTACGCCTTTGTGATCTCCGAGGCGAAGAATGCGATATTCAACGAATCAACTGGACTGAGCTTGGTGTATTGAGACGAGAGGCTAAAAAGGCTCGCTTCCGATTTTACCACAATTATACAAACATGCCGAGTAGACACCAACCATTTGTAAGTTTCGTCAAATCACCAGGAAACTCATCATTTTCATTCTAATATATATAATATCTATAGCCACGAGAACGAGGCATAGTGCCATATGATTCCGCGAACTATTTCAAATTTCGGCGAATGGATTTTGATCGCAAGGTTCGGTTATGTCATTTCCAATTGAGAAATGTCATGGCTTGTGCTTCACGTGGTCATATATTCTATGCCGGCAAGTCAAGGGTGCTACAATGGAATCCTCCAAGTGTTAACGAACCCTCTCGGCCATCATATGTGGCTATTGACTTGACAAATCCGACAGTCACAGCATTTTCTTCCCAGGCGGGTGACGGTATGCAAATTTCTACCTTGGCAACTGCTCATGATGTCCTCGTTGCTGGCGGTTTTGCTGGCGAGTATGCTTTAATCAATTTAAGGGCACACAAGGATACCAAGCATACTGAAGGCCTTGTTGTTACCGAAGATTCCAACGCCATTACGAATCATGTTCAGGTCCACACACTGCGAGGGTCTTCTCTTCCTGTGGCAGCATTCTCGTCTAATGACTGCGGTTTTCGTCTCTTGGACGTTAATACCAACAAATTCATTTCTGAATATAGATACGAGGAGGCTCTAAATTGTAGTGCAATTTCGCCAGATCAACGCCTTCGAGTATGTGTTGGCGACACAACTGATGTCCTGATTACGCATGCCGATTCTGGGGAAATTCTTCAAAGACTCAGTGGACATCGCGACTATGGGTTTGCCTGCGATTGGGCAGATGATGGCTGGACAGTAGCAACAGGAAATCAAGACATGCAGGTCAAGATATGGGACGCAAGAAACTGGTCTCGGCCAGTTACCTCCATTGCAGCTGAGATGGCTGGAGTGAGGAAGCTTAAATTCTCGCCAGTTGGCTCTGGAAAGAAAGTGTTGGTGGCGGCAGAGCCAGCAGATATCATAAGCGTGATTGATGCCCAAACCTTCCAGACAAAACAAACGCTCAATTTCTTTGGAGAAATAGGTGGCGTGGATTTTACAAATGATGGGCAGGACCTATTTGTGGGCATTTGTGATAATATGAGGGGAGGCATCATGCAGTTTGAGCGATGTGGTTTCGCAGGTCAAGCTCAGCATCAGTGGAGACATGCAAGCGATCCACAATTCCCTCCTCGACCAATGCATAGACATCCAGTAGAAGGGATGCCAAGAAAGTCCACCGGCTGGGATTGGATTTCTGACGAGGATGATGTCGTGGTTCATCCCAAGTCTCGTGGTACCGCTGTACACCGGCAGAGAAAGGCTGCTGGGCTAGGTGTGACAATTGATCATTTTTAATATATGAACGAACAACGGGGGGAACATTGTACAGCTTGAGCTCCTCCCTGCATGAAGATTGGAATACCCAGACTGGGATAAATCTGTTTCTGTCTTTTCTCATATGAGATCATGATAAACCACCGCGGCGGTTTTCGGTTTTCTTTTTCTTTTTCTTTTTTGTTATTTGATGATACCATGGGAGGAATTTATGGACGGGAGGGAGGATGCACCTTTTGGAGTCATGGGATGAAGGGAACTGGCATAGGCGAAGGGTGAGACTTTCATATGGGCTGGTCTGCTACGTTCTCATACCCGACTGTTGTTTTCATCCATGATGAATCATGATTCAATGCTCATTCCTTTGCATAATCGATTTTTCAAGAGGAACTGTTCATTGAGAGCATCTGGAAATTGGCGTTTGATTCATTCGGGAGGTTCATGCTTGAGATTTGGATTGACGTGCGTATCATTTGCTTCTCGATACGCTCATTTGCCTGGGGAACTTCTCACAGGAATTATGGAAATGATGTTTCTAGGAAAGGCTCGGATCATGGGGAAGTGGGTTATGGTTCGTGGTCATGGAAGGGAATGGAGACGCATTGACTGCGAGAAATGGCTTTACAGGTGTACGGACAGCTGGATAGGGGAAGGGGAAAGTCCTACATGGGGTAAAGGTGAGTGGTTTCAGTACGTGAGAATGTGCATCCGGAGACAGAATTCAATATACGATGAATATACGATGATTTCCCTCGGCTTTTTCTTGTTTAATTTGATAGGTGTCTTATGTGACTATTGCGTAGCTTTTCCATTTCTCTTTTTAGTACTCTACTCGTATACCATCACTCCCTAGGCTGTTGAAATCTTGCGAGATGAAACAGGGGGGCTTAATGCGCTGTTGAGTAGTATTGAGGATTTGAATGTGAAGTAGGTGATTACCTCGGGTTTCCATTCACTTAGGAGTCGTCTGAGTTACTAGGGCTAGGGTTTAAATCGTCCCTGAGTTGGTACGTAGCGTAAACCTCTACCGCAATCGAATCGACACTCATTTCCTGCCACTTTGATATTCTGGCTGTTCTGTTCCACTGATGACGCGTACCTAATGATATTTACCATCTTAAGCACCCACAGCACCGTGGGTCTAAAGGCTAGGCTGCTAGGCATGGAATAAAAGAATGGGCTTCTAATTCAGGAAAGGGAATTTACAAGTACTAAGTTATCCTCACTTCGAATTATACTCACCTCTCCTTATCCTCACTTCGAATTATACTCACCTCTCCTTATCATCACCTCTTCTTATCCTCACTCCTTTTTATACTCACTTCTCTTTATCCTCGCTTCTCCTTAACATAATCACCTCATCTTATCATCACTTATTCTTCTCCTCACCTCTCCTTATCTTCGCTCCCCCCTTCCTCACTTCTTATTATACTCACCTCTCCTCACTTTTAGACAAGCTTCACCTTTAACAAGCTTCACTTTTAGATTACTTCTTCACTTCTTCACTTCTTTACTTCGTCACTTCTTCACTTCGTCACTTCGTCACTTCTTCACTTCTTCACTTCGTCACTTCGTCACTTCTTCACTTCGTCACTTCTTCACTTCGTCACTTCTTCACTTCGTCACTTCTTCACTTCGTCACTTCTTCACTTCGTCACTTCTTCACTTCTTCACTTCTTCACTTCTTAATAGTCTTCACTTTCGACAAGCTTCACTATATTATAAACTTCACTTTTGACAGACTTCACTTATAACAAGACTTACTTCATTGTAAGCTTTACTTTGTATGTTGTTGGTTGATGAGGTGGTTAGGAATGAATGGATGGGTAGTGTAAGATGGTAGGAGAGAGCTGAGAAGGGGAGGTTGGTGATGAAATTCTCTTTTTTTAATTCTTTTAATTCTTTACGTTTATAAGATTAGGTGATTAATTAATACGAGTACTAAGGAGAGAAAGAGATATTTACAGACTAGACTAGTGTAGACTAGAGTAGACGGAAAGCCGTAAGCGGAGTTTTACAGGATTGATTACATTGTAAGAGATCTAGATATTATAATTGATCTAATTCTTATTTTTAAGCGCCTTAACGAGAATTACGTATAGATTAATTACCTATTATCCTACGAAACGATCACAACACTCACCCTCACTAGCATTCCCGAGTCCATTCTCTTAAGTCTCGAGATTACTATAGTACTTCTCCCTACTAATACTATACTACAACGATCAACACGAATTACCACCCGCATCTCAAATTCGAGTGTTTCTACGCTAGTCCTAAACCTATCCGCATCCCCGCTAAAATCTATTAAATCGAAGGACAGGCCAAAACTATGTCGCTCGATCTACACCACTCTCGTCGCAGAGGACGCTCTAAGTCCCCGGATCTACGAGAGCGGTCGCATTCGAGGGTTCGGCCGGTCTCTCCTCTTGCTGTTAGTGCTAGGTCGGCGTATAGATATAAGGAGCGACGGGAGAGGAGGGATCCCGCGTAGATTGTTACTGCGGAACCGAGGTATGATATTTCGTGCTATTGTACTGTATAGCAAAACGTGCTCTCCCCCCTTACCCTCTTCTACTTTCGGCTACGGGGTGGTAATCGTAGGATATGATATTATGCCCTTACTACTACTACCTAGGTAGGTAGGCAGTTCACGTGTATGGGGCTTAAAGTTCTATATATGGATGGTTGTCTAAGATAGCCAGATATGATTATTTACTAATTAGCACCTAATATGGTGAAAAGAATAGATCTTTGGTCAAAACCTAACCCTGTGATGGTGCAGTATTGTCAGTACAGTACTACACCTGTCTAACAAACGGAGGCAATCAAAGGCATCTTTGGAAGCAGCGATTTGACCCAGAATAGATACTATTTTCCCAAAGAATATTAAAACTCGCGCAACGATGTTGTCGTTCCATCTGCTCTCCCCTCGCTTAAACAGAACCTCAGTCCAAAATATACAGCTCAAAATATTCATTATCCACACCATCTTTTGTAATGGCTCACATTAGCAATATCTAAATTCTCAAGTTGGGTAACTCGTACCCCCCAAAATTTCATCACTGCTTCATCACTGCTTCATCATGCACTTGAAGAGTTACTTCAACATCCAGTGTGCACCCCAAGAGAATTCGTCCCCGGCGCATTCCTAAACGCCTGCCCACTTCCACACCCACGATAAACCGTGTTCGCTCCATTGCATCCAGCACTGTGGAAGATGTCACATTAGCATAGTCTCTTAGAGTAGCTGTTTAGACTTTCAAGACAGATTAGGGAGGAAAAGAAAACTACAGTATCGTATATAGAAGAAAACAATATCCCAGCCCCCCGAACACAAACAAAGACAACATGAAATAGCGGAGAGAGAAAAACCTACTGATTCCAAAACTGAATATTCGCGTCCTGCAAATTCGAGATAATCAAACAAGCCGTGTTCTCCGCCGCGATACAAGCACTGTTAGAACTAAACGTCCGGTCCCAAACAGTAGTACAATCTGTACAGGATGATGTACGACAGGCTTGCACGATAGCTGAAGAGCGCTTTGCAAGTCCGAAGGAGAGGATTGAGTCAGAGCGGATGGTCTCCGTCATGGATTCCGAGTGCGCGTATGTGTTATCTTCTCCGCGGATGATGACGCTTAGGTTTGGAAGGATGTCTCTGGGTGTTTTGATAGCTGGGAGGACGGTAGCAGTGGTGTTTCCCAGTAGCATAAGGGCAGTGATACCGAGGATAAGAGTTTTTGTGGTGAAAGACATGATAGCGATGAAAGATTTTCGGTTGTTTCTGGCTGGGTGAGAGAGAATTAAGGATATGAGCTCTTGAAGTACGGAGAGGTGGTTTAGAAGTAGAGAAATTGGGTGTGTGGAAGATGCTGTGGATAAGAAAAGAATGAGAGAAAAGTTTCTTTATAGAGGAAATTCCTTGTGGGCGACTCGTAGCGATAGAATCGCACAGTCGATATCCCTCGCGCGTACAAGGGGACGTAGGTACTGGTCATGGAGTACTATACCATTACATTTTATTTGGCCAAGTTTTGTCCAAAGGGGAAATAGACGAGGATATTGGTATAAGTACAGTAGGTAGGTAGATTGTTGAATTGAAAAGAGCAACGGCGTTAAAAGCTGTTTTGAGAATCGCTTACTATTTGGTCGATCGCACTTTCCCACTAACAGGGCATGCACCCTTGTGGAAGGATTTCGTACCTGGTCCTGCATCGATTACTGCAGGCATAGGTGGTCAAAAAGTACGTGGCTGCAGCTGAGGTGTTTTTGAGGGCATCGCAAGTGTAGGCAATATCTCTAAAGGAAGGAACACCTGCGAGAGCACCTGCACCCACTCTACCACCTACGACCGCATTCGGACTAGCTTGAACTATAAACCCCCCCCCTCGTTTTCAAGATTTCGTCTTCCTCTTCCTCTTCCTCTTCCACTTCCGCTTCTACGTACCACGTATCCCATCTTCTGTCGACGACCTGGCGGGAGTCTTTAGGGAAAGGATACTGCGCTCTTTCTCAGTCCACAACCACCTGGCCAGGCCGCATTCCTGCGTGCCTACCGACGACGGACATGAATAGATGAACGGCTGCGGGTATTTTTTAATTACCCTTAGTCATCAAGGTGGGGGTAAACATACCTACGGTAGGTACCTTTTACAACTATATATACAACTGTTACTCTAAAGTGCAAGAGGTGCTGGAATATCGTCTTTCACTTTTTGGTGGAATACACTGTATTTCTAAGTCTCCCTGTTGATATTTTTATATATTTCATGCGGTATAATAAGAAACTTCTAATTTGAGAATAAAATAGTGTTGAACGGAGTTACCGAGTATTGGCAAGCTGTTCTACAAGCGGACCTGGAGTTACCGGGTATTGGCAAGCTGATCTACAAGCTGATCTGTAATCAGCCTACTTGTTGCTCCGCCGTTATCTAGAGTCACACTTGTACTTAAACTAGAGTTATCTATACTACTTTATTCTTTAGTTAATACATAAATATCATTTAACAGGTTATAGAGCCCTAGTACGAATCTCCTTTTAAAAAGCAACTATTATATTTTTATTAAAAACTCGTTTTCTTACTACAATAGGGGGAGAATCCTACAAAGGCGTGGTACTCGCTAGAGCCGACAACTTCTACGTATAGAAGGTTATAATTATAGAGAACCTAACATCGTACTCTTAGTAAGAGTACCTTATAAAACTAGAGAAAGAAAGACCCTCGACATTAAGCGCCAATGTAGCCAGGTCTAAGGTGTCCCTAAAGATTTGTTAAAGTGTTAACGTTAAATATTAATAATAAATTGCTATGTTGACCGAACTATAGAAGATACTAGAGACCCTACGTAGATAATATAAGGGTAGTAACAAAGTCCGGTATAATTAATTATATACTAAACTATTTAGAATCGTCGACTAAAAACAAACGTCCGTTTAAGACAAGCTAGACAGTTTAGAGCGTCTTAAGAGCCAGCTAACGGCCCTAAAACCTAAGAACGAGGTAGTAGACTAGATACTCGTTTATCTTCTAAAGGAGAGTATAGATTAAGATTTATACTATACGACGCTAGATATTATACGTTAAAGTAAGATAGAAATCTCTTTAGTAGACGTTGTCTCTAACTTATAAGCAACAGAAATACAACTTATAAAGGAAACCCGCTATAGTAATATAGTAAACTAGGTAGGACGTGGCAGAGGAAATTTTTAAGGCCGTAGACGAGGGGGGAGACAAGGTAAGCCCGCTCGCGGCGGAGTTCTAAGGCTAAGCCTAAGACTGTTAGTAGGCGGTAGATGCTATACTTACTACGGTCTATACTACTAAGAAGAATGCCCTAAATGGCTACAAAGCAAGGAAGGGAAGGCATAGCTTATAACAAGCGCTAACAAGGACTCTATAGAGACTATAAAGATAGCGCGAGTAGTTAGCGATAGCGAGACTAATAGCGAATATTACTTATCTACTTACCTACTATCCCTAAACCTAAATAATATAAATAAAGTAAACTAGTAGCTAGACTTATATACGTCTTACTATATTATAAACATAAGAAAGGTGTTTATCGAAGAAGAACTAAGACCCTTAGGAACGATAGTAAAAGCTATAAATAGCAGTATAATAAAGTCGTAGGGCAAGGGAAGCGTAAAGATATACTAGACGAACTAGAATAGAAAAGAAAGAACGATAATAATATAGAATATAGAATATATCCTAGAATCCTCGGACAATTTATTATCTATCGAGATGCTCGAGGACACCGGAACAGACTGTGTAGTAGACTCTCCTAATAAGAGGATTAGTATAATAAAAGGAAAGACTATAATACTCGAAGAAAGAAAGAAAGACAAGATATAGATAGTGTATACAGCTAGGGGTAGACAAGTACTATATACTATAGAAGAGATTAGAAAGGATATATCGAAAAACTAGGACATATAAGAAAAATTATCGAAATATATACAAAATCTAGTACAAGGTAATACAGGCCCTTACAGGGTAATATTAACGACCTAAAAACCTCTGTAGAAATCTATAGAACAAGAATAAGGAAAAGAAAGGATTCTTAGGAATAGAAAAACGACCGAAAAGGAAATAAGGCTATTACTAGAACGTAGTAAAGAGCGTACCTAAACTAATAAAGGACGTATTAAGAAAAGGAAAGTCTTTCGATCTAGGGAAATGTTACTTTACGCTAGACTAGGCCACCTAGGAAGCTATATGTAAAGTAGGCTAAAAGAAGTGCTTATAGACGTACCTAATAAATCTTTCTACCTATCTTTTTATAGTACCTACACAAAAGGAAAGATAACTAGGAAGCCGTCGAACGAGCCTATAGGCCAGGTGTTAGGACCACTCGGTAGAGTGTATATAGATTTGTAGGGGCCGATACGCGCGAATACGATAAACACTAAGGAATATATACTATCGATTATAGACTAATTCACCGGAATACTATAGGTTTACTTCCTAGTAAATAAAGCGTTAGTAAAAAACAGAGTGTACGACTAGGTAGATATAATAGAGTTATAGAGACTACGCTAGGGGCAGGGGGAGAGAGTTATAGTATTCCGATTCGACAGAGGTAGGGAGTTCTTTAATAAAACGTTAGAAGACTTCTACAAGGGACGAAAGATTACGCTAGAACCTACAGTCGGATACTATCCTAAAGGCGACGGATTTATAGAGCGAAGTATACAGACTA
The DNA here is from genome assembly GCA_900536425.1 of Hymenoscyphus linearis. Taxonomy (NCBI): domain Eukaryota; kingdom Fungi; phylum Ascomycota; class Leotiomycetes; order Helotiales; family Helotiaceae; genus Hymenoscyphus; species Hymenoscyphus linearis. The sequence continues at coordinate 100,064 of UNPR01000179.1, forward strand.
TTATAGAGAGAGCGAACACTATTCGCTATAGATTAAACCTCGATAAAAGCTTCTAGAAGTTCTCTACAAATAGAGCTATATATATACGTAATCGACAGATTGTTAAGAAGATAGTACTATCGCTATAGGAACAGTAGCGTAGGGTAAAACCTAGTATGTCGAGATAGAGAGTTTTTAGATGCCCTACCTAGGTATATATTCTAAAGGAAAAGAGGGGGAAATTAGAACCTAGAGCGTAGGAGGGTATATTCCTAGGCTAAAAAGAAGAGTCCGAAAAGCTATACCTAATATAGGATCCTAGAGATTAAAAGGTTGTCGAAGCTCGATTTATAGCCTTTAACGAAACAGGATATAGCAGAACGAAGGATTTATAGGAAGAATTGCCTAAAAGTAAGGAATTCGATATCGTAGACTACTCGGACGACAAGGAAGACAGTATAGTTAATAAAGACAGCGAAGGTAGCGTGGTTAATAAGGTTAGCGATAATGGTAGTAGTATAGGAAGTAAGGATAAGGATAAGAATAAAGATGTTTATAATAAAGCACGTAACTAGGCAGTGGCCGAAAGCGACAGAAATCCAGTAGAAAGAGCAGATCTAGCCAATTAGGAGCCAAGAGAGGCCTCACCTAGAACCTCGACCTTGTTTAAGCTAGACAGTATACAATTCTCTAAACAACAACCTTACGCCGTACTTTAACCACTATTATATAAACTACTAAAGAAGCCTACACAATAGTAAATTTGTGATAAAAAGAGGGAAGAGAAGCGTAGGATTAAGAAGAACGCTAGCGACGAACGTACTAAAGAAACTAGGGCTAGGAGACAGGAGACTAGGGGAGATACGAGAGTACTTAGGGACCGAGTAAACCTAGCTTAAGAGACACTAAGATCGATCCCTAAGAGGGATATAACATTTAAGGAAGCTATAGAGTCCCCTAATAGTAATAAATAGATAAAAGCTTTTATTAATAAACTAGACAACATAGATCGAAATAAGACCTTATCGAAGCCTCTATAGCAACTACTACCTAACGTAGAAGTAGTATCCTTACGACTAGTCTTCGATACTAAAGATAACAACAATAATACTATTATAAAATTCAAGGTTAGATAGGTTACGCGAGGGTTCTCTTAAATATATAGAATAAACTACAAAGAAACCTTTTTATCTACAATCGGCATAGACGGTCTACGACTAGTAATTATAATGGCCGTAAAGTACAGGTAGAGCCTATACTAAATAGACGTCGTCGCCGCCTTCCTGGCTGCGGAACTACATAAGAAAATCTATATAGAAGTGCCTAAGGAGGTAAGGTTTCGCTTTAGAAGATATATAAGGTTATTAAAAGGTCTATATAGCTTAAAACAGGCGGCTAGACTATAGTACTTAACACTCTTAGAATTCCTTAAAAGTGTCGGTTTTAAAGCCTTACCAACGGACCCTTCGATTATAATTTAAAAGCCGATAGGTACGATCGTTAGAATATATATAGACGATATTATTATTACTAGACTAAGTAATAACGCGATTAAAGCTGTCAAAAATCAACTTAACAAAAGGTTCGAAATAAAAGATCTAGGTAAAGTAAAGAACGTACTCGGAATAAGGATAACTCGCTAGCTAGTAGGCAGAATCTCGATCGACTAGGAAAAGTATAGTAAAAGTATTATCGCGGATTTCTTATATAAAGACGCGCTAGTCTTTAGTATACTAATAGACAGGTTAACTATTAACAATTTAAAGACTAAGCTAGGACGGCAATTAAACGTAGGAGAGAAGAAGAACTACGTTTAATTACTAGGTAAGCTAATATAGCTTCTTAACACTCGGCCGGATATAGTATTTACTGTAACACAGATGGCCTCGTTTACTTATAAGGCTGGTTTAAACTACTAGAAAGCTCTCCTTTATATCCTTAGATATATTAAGGGTATAGTATTATATAGAATTATATATAATAATATCTATAAAAACAAAGAGCCTAGAGTCGACTTTTATATACTCGACTATAGTGTTAAGGTGTATTTAGGTAACGCTAGTCTTTATAATAAAATAGGATATACCGACGTAGACTACGGCGACGATTAACAAGACTATAAGTCAATTATTAAGAGTTTACTAATGTTTAATAGTAGTATTATCTATTATTCGAGTAAGAAGATGTCTTTAGTAGTACGGTCGACTATAGAGGCCGAATATGTAGGAGTAAGCGAATCGGTTAAGAAATTAATCTAGCTAAGACGACTAGCCGCTAAACTTAAGAGTAAAGATCACACGAAACAAGCTGCTCTAATACTACTTAGAGATAATAAAGCTATATGTAACGAATACTCAAACTGGCTAACTAAACTTGGCTGGGTGTTCGCTGGTTGGTATGCTATGATAAGAAGAAGACTATCGGGTTGTTCACTTGGAAGTGAACTCGTTACTTGTATCAAAGATGTCAAACAAATATGATAAGATTG